>CM076583.1:746383215-746879685 GCA_034641835.2 Pinus albicaulis
CATTCTGCCAGTTTTGATGTTTGGATCTGTGTGAGTGGACTCCTCCACTCCATGAACCTCCTCCTGTGGCTGATCCACATCTAGAGACTCATATTTGGGAACCAAAAGTTCCTCCTCTGCATGCAAGTCTAGCTCCCTCTCAAGCAAAAAATTCATGGCTTTCTCCTCATTGAATTTTATATCCCGTTGCACCACAGTCATTCCACTATTTGGAAAATACACACGATAATTATGGGGTGTTTCTATGTACCCCACAAACATCCCAACTTCAGCAGTCAGCTCTAGCTTCTTCCTGGAATTCTTGGTCACATGCACATAAGCAGATGAGCCAAAAATATTAAAGTGAGAAACATTCTGTTTCTTACCAGAAAAAGCTTCTTCAGGTGTACTCATGCCAAGTACTCTATGAGGACAACGATTTTTCACATAAACCACAGTGTTGCATGCTTCCACCCACAAGTGCATTGGTAGGCCCTGATCATGCAACATCACTCATGCAACACCCATGGTCATTTTTTTCTTCCTCTCCATGACCCCATTTTGCTGTGGGTTATGAGGCACTATGGGTTCTCTTCGAATTCCTTCTTTGCTAAAAAATTATTTGAATTCGTTCGAGATGTATTCTCCACCATTATCACTCCATAGAGCCTTCACTTTCTTCCCCGACTCTTTCTCAACCAATGCCTTAAAATCACATAAATTTGAGAACGTTTGATCCTTCTTCTGCATGAATAATATCCAACATTTATGAGAAAATTCATCAACAAAAATAACATAATACCTATGTTTTGATGTTGAAGCAACCGAGAATGGTCCACACACGTCTGTGTGAACTCTCTCCAGGATCACCGAAGCATGATTCTCCTTTTCATGAAAGGTGGTATTTACAAACTTTCCCATAGTACATCCCTTGAACTGATCTAACTGTGCAAGTGTATCCTTGGGAAGTCTAGTATAAATCTGCTGCAAAATTTTCAGGGCGCCATGGTGAAGATGGCCCAATCACCTGTGCCATAATTCACGCTCATCTCGAATCACCACTCTTCTACTTTGTGCAACATTGTAGCACAACCATCTACCTCTAGCTTGTATAGATTCTTGAATTGAACCCGTATCCTCTTGGTTTGACCCACTGTTTTATGTCGCAGGAAATATTTTCCTTCGCTGAAAACAACGTCATAACCTCTGTCCTCCAACATCGTGACTGAGACCAAGTTTTTCTTCAGACCTGGAACATGCATAACATATTTCAATAGAAAGGGTTTACCTGAATCCCTCTCAAAGGTAATGGTACCAATGTTGGTCACTCTGTATCATCCATCATCACCCATCTCTATATGCATCTGGAGATTTTTCTCCTCCAAGTCACTGAAAAGATCCTTATCTCCTGCTGTGTGGAAGGAATCACCACTATCAAGATACCACACTGATCCCATTGCGGTTGAAACCAAGCATGCGATCAAAGAGAAATCAAGTTCAAATTGTGAGGCAAGGGCCTTAGCAATTGCAGCTCCAAAAACCTTCTTATTCTTCTTTTTCTAAGTGCTCACCATAAGAACCTGAAAAAATAGTAACATTATCAAGATAAATGACTACAAATTTATCACCCAAAAAAGTAATATCCATTGCCCTTTGGAAATTAGCTACCGCATTCATGAGGCCGAATGGCATCCTGACATACATGAATGTTCCCCAAGGCATGGTGAAAGCAATTTTCTTTTAATCTTCCTTCTCCAGAACCACTTGATTATACCCGGAAAAACCGTCAACCATGGATAACCTGAACGCTCTAGTTACTTTCTGCAGAACAAAATCCATCTTTGGAAAAGGATAATTATCCTTTAGGGAAGCTCTGTTCAAATTTCTGAAATCCACACATAATCTTATCTCTCCATTTTTCTTCCTGACTAGTACTAGATTGGAAACCCAATTTGAATATCTTAGTGGAACTATGATTTTTGTTTGAAAAATTTTCTTTACCTCTTTTTCAATTTGAGCCAGCAATAGGGGTTAATTTGTCTGAGCTTCTGCTTGTGTGGCTTAACCCCATCTTTCAGTATTTCTTACATCGAATAACATTTGCATCATAAGTTTTTAAATCTTCATATGACCATGCAAATACATCCATGAATTGTTTAAAAATATCTACATACCTTTCTTTGTACTCCTTAGGAACTCATTTAAACAATTTGACTATTTTAGGCTCATGTTGAGTTCATAAATCACAATCCTCCATTTCTCCATCTTGGGATACCTTTTTCTAGTTCATTGGCACATGATTATCATCAAACAATCTCTCAAGAGGTACCAAACCTCTGGGAAAAATATTATCCTTCAACTGAATTATCTTCTAATCACCAATTGAATGTTTCAGATTTTTAGACATATCACTTTGACCACTTTGATCAACTTCTAAATCAATTTGACTGTCTTCAAAATTTCCAATCATTTTTAAAAATTGATTAATTTTCTCATCATCCTAAAAAACCTGCCAATGTTTTACATTATCAGGGATTGAAGGCTTGTGTCTCAATTCAATTTCATATCTCAACCTTGGATTAATTGGTGGCTTAAACGTACTGGCTAAAACTGCCAATGAATCTACCATTTTGTTCTCTTCTCTTGGAATAAACTGTAAATTAAAAGCTTCAAAATAATTTTCAACTAGATCTCACACCTCATTTCTATAAGACCTCAATCTGGGATGTTTAGTCTGGC
This sequence comes from Pinus albicaulis, assembly GCA_034641835.2. NCBI lineage: Eukaryota > Viridiplantae > Streptophyta > Pinopsida > Pinales > Pinaceae > Pinus > Pinus albicaulis. The sequence goes on from CM076583.1 coordinate 746,385,934, forward strand.
ACCAATTCTTAATTTGTCTTATTATTAATTTATAATCACCAAAAACAGAGATAGAATGAATTCCCACCTGTTTAGCTGTTTGAAGACTTAGAATCAATGCTTCATATTCAACCACATTATTAGTAGATTCAAATTCCAATTTGAAGGAAAAAGGTAAAAATTTACCTCCAGGAGATATAAATATGAATCCAGCTCCAGTGCCCTCCTTAGAGAATGCACCATCAAAATAACACTTCCAAATTTTATTTGAACACAACTCTTTTTGTACATTGGCTGAAGAGAGCTACTCTTGTGGATCTTCAGAAAATTCTACATCTTCTTGCAGCATGAAACAAGAGAGATCCTCTTCCTCTTGACCATAAATGGGAGAATTGCCTGCATCTTTCTTGGTAGTAGTTTTCAAAAATATGGTTTCTCTGTATAACCTCCTTTCCTCCCCATTAAAAATAGGAATAATGGCATATGTGAAATATAATGTCAAAAATCCTCCAAGCTTTGCCCCCCAAGATCTAGACAACAACATACCAAATCTGGCTAGAATATCTGCTACTACCACATCCATCATAATAATCTTAGCCGGAGTTTGAGCCAAAGAAACAACCATATCTTTGATAAGGCATAGACACTTCACCTTTTTTGAATCAAAAGAATAAAGGTCTCTATATGGCTTGGTTATTTGTAAATTTAACTCTTTCATCACAGACAGTGGCATTAGATTATGTGATGCACTAGAATCTAGCATAGAATTATGTAAAATGAAATCATGCAACAAAACTGATATATAAAAAGGTGGAACAGAAGAATCTACCTCTTCAACATGAGGTCCAAAAGTAACCACTGGTTTCTCTTCTTGCAAATTCACTATATCACCCACCTAATCAGACTGAGATAAATTAATAAACTCTGCAATTTCTTTCTTATAGCCAGGTGTTTTAACTAACTCAAGAAGTGGTACTTGAATCTTTACTTTTTCTAACTCTTTAGACAAACTGAAAGTTTGATTTTGTTTTGTTCACTTTTTAGGTTCTTATTGGTTTTTGTTTGAATTTGCATGTTGATCAGGAATAGTAACAATATTCTCCAACATGTTAGGGTCATTAGTTTTTACTTGGGAAGTCTCAGCTTGCTGCTTCTCTTTCTCTTTTTCTTGATTCATGGGCTACTTCCCCTTCTCTAATTTTTTAATTGGATTCTTCTATGGTGGAGTCACCATTGGAGTAGGTATTGATTCTGATTCCTTTTCTTCATCATCCTGAGTTCTCAACCTCTTTTTTGACCTCAAATCATATTTTTTATGCAACTCTGCTTACATAAAATCAGTAAACTGTTTGCAACAATCATCCATTTCTTCCTGATCAAATGAGACATCAGCTTCTTTACATTCCTCTGCATATTATTTATTACTTTCTTCTTTTGTTTCACCATCCTACATATATACATCAGAAATTTCATCTTCATCTTCTTTCTGATCATCATCAACATAATGTGATGGTGTTGCCTCTATATATAAAGGTGCTTGGACTTGGTCTTAATATTTTCTTTCTCTCTGTAGAATCTACAGGGGCTATTTTCTGAATTGGGGATTGAAAACCCATCTATTTTGTTGTGCAGGTTTCTTGTTGTCTAATTCCATATTTACTAATTTGTTTGACAAATTTTTAATGACCTTAGTCATGTCATTGATCCTTTGATCTTGTCACGAGTCTTATTATTTTGGCTTTTCCTTTATCTTGAACCTTTCCAATGACAGTCATATTTGCCTCAATCTATAAAGCATCAGTTTGAATCTGTTCAAGAGTGGGGGATCTTCTTTCTCTCAAGGTAAAACTAAAATCTGATAGAAATGCCCCAGCAAAAACAACCCTTGCTCCAATAGGAGGAGGTTTCATTGCCACAGGCAAAATGTCAACTTATTAAACCTTTTGATAAAATCACTCATGTTTTCATTTGATTTTTTCTTTATAGCATTAAATTCTGTTAACTAATAACCATGGTCTCTTTTTTCACCCCATATCTGGATGAATTGTCTTTCTAATTCATCCCAATCATTGATTGAACCATTTGGTAATCCTTTGAACCATTTTCTTGCCTCTCCATTTAGAGAATGCACAAAAAGTCTTATTAAAACATCAATATGTTCTACATTAAAAATTTCAGTAAAAGTGCAAAACAAAGGCAAGTGTTGTTCTGCAATTATTTCATCTTCACCAGTAAATCTAGGAAGCAACTTAAGGTACTCCCGAGGCATTTCATTCATTGGTTGGGGTACTTTTAATGGTGCATATCCATTCATCAAGAAAGTAGGGACTGCCATTTTTATGCCCTGATTGACTGCTCATTGAGCGGGGGTAAAATGAATACCACTTGTAGGTGGGGATAAATGGGATGAAACAACTGATATGGGAAGGGGTAGATGAACAATAGTAGAAGAACTAGCAACTGTTTTAGGTTGAGCTTCTGTGAATGGAAATGATACAGACTCAAAATATAGTTCTTCTAATGTTGGTTCTTGGAAATGAATGGGTGATGGTAAGGATTCTTTTTCCGAGAAAATGAGTTTCTAGGAAATATCCTTGAAGGGTAAGATATGAGAACTGCTATCTGGTGCAAGTAGTGTGGCATCAGGTGTAGAATTATTTTTTTGTTTTCTGGTCTTTCTTAGAAACTAACTTTTCTGGATCTGATAGAATAGGGGCTTTTTGCTGAGAGGTATTTGACCTCGTGTGAGACCTCTTAGGAGCCAGAATTATTAAAATAAAGCACAACTTAGTATTTCCTCCTCTCTGAACAAGTAGAGGAAATATGAACAAAACCCAGGGAAAACTTCGATTCTTCGCTCCCCGGCAACGACGCCAATCAATGTTGTACCTTAAGAGACAATCTCTTAGTTGTGATAAGGAATCATTGCTTAAGACATTTATATGATTATGTCACAAATATATATGTCTTTGTTTTATTAACCCACAATTATTTATGATCAAACCCTTAAATATCAAATATGATGAATGCTTCACAATGCTATGATTTGTTGATGTTGAATGAAGTGACTAGAAGAAAATGAAAGAAGAAGCCCAAACTGATATGTTGTTTTATACAGAAAATATCATATGAAACCCCAGAAGAAATATATGAAAGAAACAGTTAAAACAAAGGAGCGCCAATTAAAGTTTTTAACTCTTACATAAAAAATTAAAAAGAGACCTACTGCTCATAACTTTGTTTTATTCATAGATGGAAAACACAGAATGTAAAATTGAATACATTTCAACATAAAAACAATGCTATAAACTTTCTTACTCATTCGTTAATCTTTAAATATTTGATTACAAAAATAATTTTCTGAAGGTCCAAAACTCGGAACCTTTCCTTCTCTTGAAAATTACATTAAATACAGTAAAAAGCCGTTTGGAACTGCTGTAACCAATCCTAACTACCAAAACTACTTAAGACTTCGAAGGCTGTCTATTACATGCCTTGAAAATGTCTTATTACAGTTACACTTTCTTCAGAAAATAATATAAAATAAATATCCTAATCTATAGGAATTGCTGATGATGTGGCTTATTTTTCTGGGTCAACTGATTTGTTTTCCTTTGATGCTGATCCTTTAGGCAGGTCTATTGTCCAGGCTCTGCAGTTTTTCCATATTTCACCCTTTGTCCTGGATGAATGTGTCAGATTTTGATATTCCAATCTGAATGTATTAATTCGATCATGGGATGGCCTTTCTAAGAAAAAAGTCTTTACCATCCACAATAGTTGAAAATGTCTCTGCAAGAAGTTAACCATTGTTTCTCCTTTAAGAACCTGAGTCTTTTCATGCCGGTTATCACCTTTTCTTTTTGTCAATATTAGCAAGTTCTCATAAGAATTCCATGGAAAAAGATTTCCTTCAGGTCCCCAACATGATGGTAAGCCTACTCTTGTCATTTTTTCAAATGACTTATCAAACTGACTCACTACTTCATTGATTTCCATTAACTTCTTTTCTGCAGCCTTTCTGAGATCATTTCTGATAATCATTTTGTTAATTTATACTGCATACAACATTCTATCCTGCATGTCATTCTCCTCTAATTCCTGGTCTGATTTAGAGTTAATAAAATTAATAAATATTTTAGCCAAAATGGTTCTATTAATTGCTTTTTGTTTATTAGACATGATTGGTTCTTCACACTCTAAAATAAGACTTTTCTGTTTTGCAACTATCATCAATAAGCACCAATTAGATTTCATTTCTGAGATGATATCAATCCACATGATATCTTTGGATTGTATCAGTGAGAGATTTCCTTTCAACCTTTCTTTGAGATTTTTAATCTCAGCTTCAACATTTCGCAAATCTGATTTGTACTTGTCAACTTCATTTTCTATGACTTTGATCAAATTTGTTGCAGTCTCCAGATATGTTTGAGCCTTCTTCCTATCTCTTTTAGCCATCTGAAATTCAGTATTTAATTGAAAAATCTATGCTTGTGGATCATCACTAACTGTAGGAAAAACAAAAGTACAACTATGGTTATCAATATGGTTTTGCAATGAAATTGCAATTTGCTTTATTTTGGAGATCTCTTCATCTTTCTACATGTGTTGCTATAAAAGCTTCTTGTTTTTATTCTCTACCTCTACCACTTCTGTAGCCATTGAATTTTCTCCAGTAGGTAATTTTAGTTTTTTCCTCAATGTGGATATTTCTACCTGAGCACTTTGCATGAATTTCTGCACAAAATTCTTGTCACTAGGGTCTACTCCAATCTTTATAATGATTTTTTTCAATTCCTCATTCTGAAATGTTAAGGCTCTTGAATTAGCCTTCTCTAACTTAAATTGTTTAATTTCTTTTCTCAACATATTTTCTGCCTTTACTGCCCTTGCATTAGTCTTTGTGAGGTCATTTACAATCAACTGACCTGTTTGAATATGCAAATTCATTTTATCCATCGGTGGGACTTTCTTTACATCCACAGTCACATTTACAATGTTGAAACTGTTGGAAGAACCAATTGAAATATCTATAGGATGTGACAGGGCAATTCTAAATTGATCTTTCTTAATATCCATTACTATCAACAATCTTGTTTGATCAGCAACAACTTGATGTTCAACTTGGGCTTCCATGCTGGCCTTCATCTTCTGATTTATTTCCTCAATTTGTGAAAACATCTATTTGATTAAAGGCTTCTGTTCATGAGAAGCTTCATGACTCCTGGGTGAAGCAGGAGCATTTTTCTCTTCTCCCAAATGTAAAAAAAAACCACATGAATTAGATGTAGGATCTTTAACAAACTTTGTTCTCTTCTCGGCTCCCTACTCATCATCCTCTAGATCAATAACCACTTCTTTGTTTCTTTTATTTGTTTTCTCTGCTATGACATGAGTCTGAATATTTTCACCTACTGAACTCATCATACCTTTACTTGCTGCCTTCTCCTATTCTAGCCTATTTTCATGAATGAAATCAGAGTACCCATTCTCAATTCTTCTATTTGAAATTGCACCAAAAGGGTCATAAGCCCAACTCTCGCCTAGTAGCATATGCATCTCATCCAACATTCTTGTTACTTCATCAAATGCCTACCTCATATTGACTATGAAAGGGCCTACAATCATGGGTAATTTATACATGTGTCCATTTTTCATAGGCACAAAGTGAACCTGATCAACATTTAGGCTCTGTCTAACAAACTCTAAAGCAAAAATCCTCATTGGTACAAACTTTGGGAGTCTATAAAGCTCAACACTTGCTCCATACAACCTTATTTTAGAGTAATCCTAAAAAACAAACCAATCTCCATATTTTCAATTGTTTCCTAAATGAAAAAACTCGTGAGCTTTAGGTAAGAAACAGGGAGGACGAAATCCATTCAATATCTTATATGCAACTAACATGTAATAGTTAGAAAAATAAAAAAATATAGCCTCATTTTTCTCCCTTTTAACTACATACATCAAAAATATCACTGATGGCCTTATTTTTTTTGCATCCCTAATATTTAGACTTAAATGCATGAATTCTCCCACATTCTGATATAAGAAAAAGTATACTATCAATGAAGGAAATTTGAAAGAACCTGTTAATGAAAGGCTCATTAGCTGTGAATTGACTGCTTCCTGCCAATATGATGGAATATCCAGCACCATTCCTAGCTTCATCATCATAGAAAACATCCCTAGGACTGATTTGTCCACTGTATTGTAGTCATTCTTACCCAGAATTTTTGCAATGTTACTTAATACAGGACGAGTCTCTGCGTCAAAAACCTCCATAGCAAAATCCTTACAGTATGGATGAAAATGCTTCATGTGAGGTTTCAAATAAAATATGAACTGATTAAACTCTTCACCTGCAAGATTATCATAATATTGTACCAGCGAATCGTCCGAAAATTGGATGGGTGACTCTGACTCAGGATAGCAAAGGGCTTGGCAGATTAACTGGGTGGACACTTGCAGAACATTCTCTCCTTGGGAATTCATAAAAAAACACTTCCCTGGATACATGACATACAAAAACCAATAGATAAATTCAGGGAAAAGATGGGTCTTGGGAATGCATGCAGAAAGAATGCTGGACTTGACCATGGCAGAATAAACAGGGGAAGCAGTATCATTCAAGATAACTTGTTGATAGAAAGGAAGGTGAATTACATAACATATGGTATCTTGAATATCCCTCTCAGTATCCATGAGAGAGATATGACTAGCTGAACCTGATAGAGATGACTGTTTAGCCATGGTTGAAAATTTAAGCAAGAATGAACAATTCACAGGGTGGTAAAATTTGTGCAGGTGGCGGAAAACTAAAACAGGGTGCAACGCAACAAATTACAAGTGTTTAGAAAAAAAAATGAAAATATTCTTTAAATAGGTGGCGCGGATTTTAAATTTAATGCTGACAAGACGTGCCAAAGAGTCGTTTATTCCATCCGACGTGGAAGACAGCTGTGAACAGCTCAATGTCTCACGTCACTGCGGGGGCTCCCGGGGTATGGAAGAAATCTTTGGCTGGTGACCCCGCAATCGATCTCCACCGTTCATCTTTGTTGTCCCTGTAGTCAACCTGGTCAACTGCGAAGGCACTCTTCTTGATATCTTACACGCTAATTATGCCCGCAGGTTGGGCCTTTTGATAAGATCTTTTATCATCAGCGCCTTCCGCCCATCAAATCAATCGATTTTTAAACATCAAATGTGGAACCCACTTATATAAAGTTTAAATACTTAAACTTTAACTCAGATATAGCAAACATAAATATCTTTTCATCCTAAAGTATAAGGATTTTGATACTTTAACATATTTTTCAACAATTTCTAATTTTTATATTTTCAAATATTTGAAAAATAAAAGGTTATGCAAATGATCCACAACATCTGGCTCCACGTGGGGATAGTGTTTTTTTCCACAAAAAACTAAGAACCTGCAGATCAGTGCCTTCACTTTGGGCATCGAGTCAAAATTTGCTTGATGAGAAATATACAGTGAGAGAAAACCGAATATGTACAATGATGGACTAACTAATTTTAGTGCTGGAAATAATGTTTCAGATATTGCCCATTCACAGGAAATTCTACTGCTTCTCCATCAATATTTTCCAGCATGAAAGTGTTATTTGATCTGACTTCGGAAATTTTGTAAGGACCATACCATAAAGGATCAAATTTACCATGTTTCCCTTTTTCTTCTCTTCTATTATTCTATCTTAATACCCGATCTCCAGTTTGAAACATGATTTATCTTGCCTTTCTGTCAAAAGTGGAATTCATTTTCTCCTCATAAGTGATCAAATTGTCTCTGACTTTATTTCTGCTTTCACTCAATTCTATCACCTTATTTAGTCTTCTAATCAATGCATTAGGCTCCTCTTGAGCATCTTGAAGAAAAGATATTACTGGTCTTGCTAGTTGAGTGGGAAACAAAGCTTGAGTACCATATACTACTTCATAAGGTGACTTACCAGTGGATCTTCTAGTAGTCATCCTCACTACCCACAAAGCAAACATTAGCTTTGAATCCCAATCCTTCTGGTTCTCATTGATTGTTTTCTTCAATATTTTCACCAATGTTTTATTAGATGATTCTGCTAATCCATTTCTTTGAGGATGATATGTTGTAGAATGAGACAATATTACATTATAAGTTTGACAAAAAATTATGTACCTAACTGAGTTGAATACTTGAGCACTGTCTGTTACAATCTTTACTGGACATCCAAATCTGCTGAAAATGTTCTCTTCTAAAAACTTCATCATGACCAAATCATTTTATTTTCTAGTAGGAATTTCCTCTATCCATTTTGTAAAATAATCAGTAGTAGTTAAAATCCATTTAAACTGCCCACTTGATGGTGGATTAATCTCTCCAATGAAATCCAATCCCCATTTTCTGAAGGGTTCTTCAACAATCATAGGGAGAAGAGGTAAAGGGGCTAACCTTTTCTTTTCTGCAAACAATTGGCATTTTTGGCAACTTCTAATAGTTTTGTATACATCAACAAATAAAGAGGGCCAATAAAAACCTGATTTAAGAATATTATGAGCAGTTACTTTCTAGCTGTAATGACCTCCACACAAGCATTCATGGTATTCTCTAATCACCTCCATGGTTTCCTCTTCTGTCAAACATAACAGCAACACACCAGCAGGATCTTTCCAATACAACTTAGCTTCAATTATAACATAAGGTTGAGCCTTAAGTTTCAAATCTCTATACTTAGCTCTGTTTATTGAAGGAGGACAAGAAAAGAAACACAAATAATGAATGATATCTTTATACCAGTTTGAATAGAGAAATTTATATTTAATTACTGACTTTGTCTTAATCTGATCTATTTCTTCAGTCACTTCATCTACAGGTGCAAGTAAGCTAATTCACAAACCTTGGAAATTAGATTTTGTCAGCAATTTGGCCAGTCCCTGTCCTTTGACTAAGTTTGTTGTTTTGATATCCAAGTCATATTCTTGGATTTTGGCAATCCATTTTCCTCTTTTTCCTTCCACATCACTTTGTACTAGCACATCCATTACAATAGAATTAGGCACATATGCTACTATTTGGGAATGAAGTACATAAGTTTTGAAAGCCTTTAATGATTTAACTAAGGCATATACCTGTTTCTCTAGGATATTATAACTCAGCTCTGCATCTCTGAGGACTTTGCTGAAAAAGGCTACAGGTTGTTCAATTCCTTCTTCATTTTTTTGTAATAGCACAACAACAATAGTAGAGTATGATGCAAATGAGAAGATTTGAAAAGGCTTCAAGTAATCTGGACTGATCAGAATAGGAGTTTCTTGAAGAGCTTCATTAATTCTACCAAAGGATTCTCTTGCATCTTTGTCCCATTTTACTTCAGCGTTATTTTTTAACATATCTGTTATTCTCCTCACAATATCAGCATAATTTGGAACAAATCTTCTCAAAAAATTGATTTTTCCCAGAAACCTTTGGATATCCTTTTTACTTTTTGGCAGTGGAATTGTCTGTATAGCTTTAACCCTTGCTGGATTAATCTTCACTCCTTGATTTGAAACTATGTGACCCAAAAACTTACCTTCCTCTAAATCAAACAAAAATATCTTGGGATTTAATGATAATCCAAATTTTCTGCATTTCAAGAAGGCTTTCTGCAGATGCTCTAAGTGCTCATCATCAGAACCTGAAAAAATAATAACATCATCAAGATAAATGACTACAAATTTATCACCCACTAAAGCAATATCCATTTCCCTTTGGAAAGTAGCTCCTTCATTCATGAGGCCAAATGGCATCCTGGCATACATGAATGTTCCCCAAGGCGTGGTGAAAGCAATTTTCTTTTGATCTTCCTTCTCCATAGCCACGTGATTATACCCGGAAAAACCATCAACCATGGATAACCTGAACGCTCCAGTTACTTTCTGCAGAACAAAATCCATCTTTGGTAAAGGATAATTATCCTTTAGGGAAGCTCTGTTCAAATTTCTGAAATCCACACATAAACTTATCTCTCCATTTCTCTTCCTGACTAGTACCAGATTGGAAACCAAATCTGAATATCTTAGTGGAACTATGATTTTTGTTTGCAAAAGTTTCTTTACCTCTTTTTCAATTGGAACCAGCAATAGTGGGTTACTTTGTCTGACTTTCTACTTGTGTGGCTTAACCCCATCTTTCAGTGGTATTTTATGCTGAATAATATCTAGATCATAACTTTTTAAATCTTCATATGACCATGCAAATACATCCATGAATTGTTTAAAATGATCTACCTACCTTTCTTTGTGCTCCTTAGGAACTCCTTTAAACAATTTGACTATTTTAGGCTCATGTTGAGTTCCTAAATCACAATCCTCCATTTCTCCATCTTGGGATACCTTTTTCTGGTTCATTGCCACATCATTAGCATCAAACAATCTCTCAAGAAGTACCAAACCTCTGGGAAAAATATTATCCTTCAACTGAATTGTCTTTTGATCACCAATTGAATGTTTCAAATTTTTAGACATATCACTTTGACCACTTTCATCAACTTCTAAATCAATTTGATTGTATTCAAAATTTCCAATCATTGTTAAAAATTGATTAATTTTCTCATCATCCTCAAAAACCTGCCAATGTTTTACATTATCAGGGATTGAAGGCCTGTGTCTCAATTCAATTTCATATCTCAACCTTGGATTAATTCGTGGCTTAAATGTACTGGCTGCAACTGATAATGAATCTGCCATTCTGTTCTCTTCTCTTGGAATAAAATGTAAATTAAAAGCTTCAAAATAATTTTCAACTAGATCCCACACCTCATTTCTGTAAGACCTCAATCTGGGATGTTTAGTCTGGCACCAATTCTTAATTTGTCTTATTATTAATTCAGAATCACCAAAAACAGAGATAGACTAAATTCCCATCTGTTTAGATGTTTGCGGACTTAGAATCAATGCTTCATATTCAACTACATTATTAGTAGATTCAAATTCCAATTTGAAGGAAAAATGTAAAAAGTTACCTTCAGGAGATATAAACATGAATCCAGCTCCAGTGCCCTCCTTAGAGAATGCACCATCAAAATAATACTTCTAAATTTTATTTGAACACAACTCTTTATGTACATTGGCTGAAGAGATCTTCTCTTGTGAATCTTTAGCAAATTCTGCATCTTCACGCAACACGAAACAAGAGAGATCCTCTTCCTCTTGACCATAAATGGGAGAATTACCTGCATCTTTCTTAGTAGTAGGTTTCAAAAATCTGATTTCTCTGTATAACCTCCTTTCCTTCCCATTAAAAATAGGAATAATGGCATATGTGAAATCCAATTTCAAAACTCCTTCAAGATTTGACCCCCAAGATCTAGACAACAACATACCAAATGTGGCTGGAATATCTGCTACTACCACATCCATCATAATACTCTTAGTTGGAGTTTGAGCCAAAGAAACAACCATATCTTTGATAAGACCTACACACTTCACCCTTTTTTAATCAAAGGAATAAAGGTCTCTATATGGCTTGGTGTTTTGTAAATTCAACTCTTTCATCACAGACAGTGGCATTAGATTATGTGATGCACCGGAACCTAGCATACAAAGTCATGCAATAGAACTGATATATAAAAAGGTGTAACAGAAGAATCTACCTCTTCAACATGAGGTCCAAAAGTAACCACTGGTTTCTCTTCTTGCAGATTCACTATATCACCCACCTCATCAGACTGAGATAAATTAATAAACTCTGCAATTTCTTTCTTATAGCCAGGTGTTTTAACCAACTCAAGAAGTGGTACTTGAATCTTTACTTTTCTAACTCTTTAGAAAAATTGAAAGTTTGATTTTTTTTTTTTTAGCTTTTCAGGTTCTTCTTGGTTTTTGTTTGAATTTTCATGTTGATCAGGAACAGTAACAATCTTCTCCAACATATTAGGGTCATTAGTTTTTACTTGGGAAGTCTCATCTTGCTGCTTCTATTTCTATTTTTCTTGATTCATGGGCTGCTTCCCCTTATCTGATTTTTTAATTGGATTCTTTTATGGTGGAGTTGCCATTGGAGTAGGTACTGATTCTGATTCCTTTTATTCATCATCCTGAGTTCTCAACCTCTTTTTTGACCTGAATCATATTTTTTATGCAACTTTTCTTGCATAAAATCAGTAAACTGTTTGTAACAATCATCCATTTCTTCTTGATCAAATGAGACATCAGATTATTTACATTCCTCTGCATATTATTTCTCACTCTATTCTTTTGTTTCACCATCCTCCATATATACAGCAGAAATTTCATCTTCATCTTCTTTCTGATCATCATCAAAAAAATGTGATGGTGTTGCCTCTCTATATAAAGGTGCTTGGACTTGGTCTTGATCTTTTCTTTCTCTCTGTAGAATCTACAGGGGCTATTTTCTGAATTGGGGATTGAAAACCCCTCTATTTTGTTGTGCAGGTTTCTTGTTGTCTAATTCCATCTTTACTAATTTGTTTGACAAATTTTTAATGACCTTAGTCATGTCATCGATCCTTTGATTTTGTGATGAGTCTTCTTCTTTGGCTTTTCCTTTATCTTGAACCTTTGCAACAATAGTGACATTTGCCTCAATCTCCAAGGCATAAATTTGAATCTGTTCAAGAGTGGGGGATATATTTCTCTCAAGGTAAAACTAAAATTTGATAGAAATTCCCCAGCAAAAACAACCCTTGCTCCAATAGGAGGAGGTTTCATTTCCACAGGCAAACTATTGTACAACTTATTAAACCTTTTGATAAAATCACTCATGTTTTCATTTGATTTTTTGTTTATAGCTTTAAATTCTGTTAAAGAATAACCATGGTCTCTTTTTTCACCCCATCTCTGGATGAATTGTCTTTCTAATTCATCCCAATCATTGATTTAACCATTTGGTAATCCTTTGAACCATTTTCTTGCCTCTCCATTTAGAGACTACACAAAAAGTCTCATTACAACATCAAGATGTTCTACATTAAAAATTTCAACAAGAGTGAAAAACAAAGGCAAGTGTTGTTCTGCAATTATTTCATCTTCACCAGTAAATCTAGGAAGAAACTTAAGGTACTCATGAGGCATTACATTCATTGGTTGGGGTAGAATTAATGGTGCATATCTATTCATCAATAAAGCAGGGGCTGCCATGTTTATGCCCTGATTGTCTGCTCCTTGAGCGGGGGTAAAATGAATACCAGTTGTAGGTGGGGATAAATGGGATGTAACAACTGATATGGGAAGGGGTAGATGAAAAATAGTAGAAGAAATAGCAACTGTTTTAGTTGAGCTTCTGTGAATGGAAATGATACAGACTCAAAAGATAGTTCTTCTAATGTTGGTTCTTGGAAATTAATGGGTGAGGTTAAGGATTCTAGTTCCGATAAAATGAGCTTTCGGGAAATATCCTTGAAGGGTAAGATATGAGAACTGCTGCCTGGTGCAAGCAGTGTGGCATCAGGTGTAGAATTTTTTTTTGTTTTCTGGTCTTTCTTGGAAACTAACTTTTCTGGATTTGATAGAACAGGGGTTTTTTGCTAAGAGGTATTTGACCTCGTGTGAGGCCTCTTAGGAGCTAGAATTATTAAAATAAAGCACAGCTTAGTATTTCCTCCTCTCTAAAGAACCATAGGAAATATGAACAAAACCCAGGGAAAACTTCGATTCTTCGCTCCCCGGCAACGACGCCAATTAATGTTGTACCATAAGATACAATCCCTCAGCTGTGATAAGGAATCAGTGCTTAAGACATTTATATGATTATGTCACAAATATATATATATATATCTGTTTTATTAACCCAAAATTATTTATGATCAAACCCTTAAATATCAAATATGATGAATGCTTCACAATGCTACCATTTATTGATGTTGAATGAAGTGACTAGAAGAAAATGAAAGAAGAAGCCCAAACTGATATGCTATTTTATACAGAAAATATCATCTCAAACCCCAGAAGAAATATATGAAAGAAACAGTTAAAACAAAGGAGCGCCAATTAAGGTTTTTAACTCTTACATACAAAAGTAAAAAGAGACCTGCTGCTTATAACTTTTTTTTATTCATAGATAGAAAACACAAAATGTAAACTTGAATACAATTCAATATAAAAAAATTGCTAGAAACTTGCTTACTCATTTGTTAATCTTTAAATCTTTGAGTAAAAAAATAATTGTCTGAAGGTCCAAAAATCGAAACCTTTCCTTCTCTTGAAAATTACATTAAATACAGTAAAAAGCAGTTTGGAACTGCTATAACCAATCCTAACTACCAAAACTACTTAAGACTTCACAGGCTGTCTATTACATGCCTTGAAAATGTCTTATTACAATTACACTGTCTTTAGAAAATAATATAAAATAAATATCCTAATCTATAGGAATTTCTGATGATGTGGCTTCTTTTTCTGGGTCAACTGATTTGTTTTACTTTGATGCTGATCCTTTAGGTAGGTCTATTGTCCAAGCTCGGCACTTTTTCCATATTTCTACCTTTGTCTTGGATGAATGTGTCAGATTGTGATATTCCAATCTGAATGCAGTAATTTGATCATAGGACGACCTTTCTGAGAAAAGAGTCTTTACCATCCACAATAGTTGAAAATGTCTTTGCAAGATGTTAACCATTGTTTCTCCTTTAAGCACTTGAGTATTTTCATGCCTGTTATCACCTTTGATGTTTGTCAATATTAGCAAGTTCTCATAAGAATTCCATGGCAAAATATTTCCTTCAGCTCCCCAACATGATGGTAAGCCTACTCTTGTCATTTTGTCAAATGACTTATCAAACTGACTCACTGCTTCATTTATTTACATTAACTTCTTTTCTGCAGTCTTTTTGAGATCATTTCTGATAATCATTTTGTTAATTTCTACTGCATACAACATTCTGTCCTGCATGTCATTATCCTCTAATTCTTGATCTGATTTAGAGTTAATAAAATCAATAAATCTTCTGGCCCAAATGGCTCTGTTAATTGCTTTTTGTTTATTAGACATGATCAGTTCTTCAGATTCTAAAATAAGACTTTTCTCTTTTGCAACTATCATCAAGAAGCACCAATTAGATTTCATTTCTGAGATGATATCAGTCCAAATGATATCTTTGGCTTGTATTAGTGAGAGATTTCCTTTCAACCTTTGTTTGAGTTTTTTAATCTAAGCTTCAGCATTTCGCAAATATGTTTTGTACTTGTCAGCTTCATTTTCTATGACTTTGATCAACTTTGTTGCAGTCTCTAGATCTGTTTGAGCCTTCTTCCTATCTATTTCAGCCATATGCAATTCAGTATTTAATTGAAAAATCTGTGCTTGTGGATCATCATTACCTGTAGGAAAAACAAAAGTACAATTATGGTTATCAATATGGTTTTACAATGAAATCGCAGTTTGCTTTATTTTGGAGATCTCTTCATCTTTCTGCATGGGTTGCTGTAAAAGCTTCTCGTTTTCCTTCTCTACCTCTGCCAATTCTGTAGCCATTGAATGTTCTCCAGTAGGTAATTTTAATTTTTTCCTCAATGTGGATATTTCTACCTCAACACTTTGCATGAATTTCAACACAGTAGTCTTGTCACTGCGGTCTACTCCAATATTTATAATGATTTTTTTCAATTCCTCATTCTGAACTGTTAAGGCTCTTGAATTAGCCTTCTCTAACTTCAATTGTTTAATTAATTTTCCCAAAATGTTTTCTTCCTTTACTACCATTGCATTAGTCTTTATGAGGTCATTTGCAATCAACTGACCTGTTTGCATAAGTAAATTCATTTTATCCATCAGTGGGATTTTCTTCACATCCATAGTCACATTTATAGTGTTGAAACTATTGAAAGAACCAATTGACATATCTGTAGGATGTGACAGGGAAATTCTAAATTGATCTTTCTCAAGATCCATTATTGTCAAAAATCTTGTTGGATTAGTAGCAACTTGATATTCAGCTCGGGCTTCCATGCAGGCCTTCATCTTCTGATTTCTTTCCTCAATTTGTGAAAACATCTGTTTGATTAAAGGAACCTGTTCATGAGAAGCTTCATGACTCCTGGGTGAAGCAGGAGCATTTTTCTCTTCTCCCAAATGTAAAGAAAAACTAGGTGAATTAGATGTAGGATCTTTAACAAACTTTGTTCTGTTCTCAGCTCCTTGTTCCTCATCCTCTAGATCAATAACCACTTCTTTGTTTCTTTTATTTGTTTTCTCTGCTATGACAGGAGTCTGAATATTTTCACCTACTGAACTCATCATACCTTTACTTTTTTCCTTCTCCTGTTCTGGCCTATCTTCATGAATGAAAGCAGAGTACCCATTCTCAATTCTTCTATTTGAAATTACACCAAAAGGGTCATAAGCCCAACTCTCGCCTAGTAGCATATGCATCTCATTCAACATTCTTGTTACTTCATCAAATGCTTGCCTCATATTGACTATGAAAGGGCCTACAATCATGGGTAATTTATACATGTGTCCATTTTTCATAGGCACAAAGTGAACTTGATCAACATTTAGGCTCTGTCTAACAAACTCTAAAGAAAAAAGCCTCATTGGTACAAAATTTGGGAGTCTATAAGGCTCAACACTTGCTCCATACAACCTTATTTTAGAGTAATCGTAAAAAGCAAACCAATCTCCATATTTTCAATTGTTTCCTAAATGCAAAAGCTCCTGAGATTTAGGTAAGAAATAGGGAAGAGGAACTCCGTTCAATATCTTATATGCAACTGACATGTACTAGTTAGAAAAATCAAACAATCCAACCTCATTTTTCTCCCTTCTAACTACATCCGTCCAGAATATCACTGATGGCCATATTTTTTTTGCATCCATAATATTTAGACCTAAATGCATGAATTCTTCCACATTCTGATATAAGAACAAGTATACTATCAATGAAGGAAATTGAAAGAGCCTATTAATGAAAGGCTCATTAGCTGTGAATTGACTGCTTCCTGCCAATATGATGGAATATCCAGCACCATTCTTGGCTTCATCATCATAGAAAAAATCCCTAGGATTGATTTTTCCACTGTATTATCGTCATTCTTACCCATAATTTTTGCAATGTTACTTAATACAGGACGAGTCTCTGCGTCAAAAACCTCCATAGAAAACTCCTTACAGTCTGGATGAAAATGCTTCATGTCAGGTTTCACATAAAAAATGAACTGATTAAACTCTTCACCTGCAATATTATCATAATTGTACCAACGAATCCTCAGAAAATTGGATGGGTGACTCTGACTCAGGATAGCAAAGGGCTTGGCAGATTAACTGGGTGGACACTTGCAGAACATTCTCTCCTTGGGAATTCATAAAAAAACAGTTCCCTAAATACACGACAGACACCAACCAATAGATAAATTCAGGGAAAAGATGGGTCTTGGGAATGCATGCAGAAAGAATGCCGGACTTGACCATGGCAGAATAAATAGGGGAAGCATCATCATTCAAGATAACTTGTTGATAGAAAGGAAGGTGAATTACAGAACATGTGGTATCTTGAATATCCCTCTCAGTATCCATGAGAGGGATATGACTAGTTGAACTTGATAGAGATGACCGTTTAGACATGGTTGAAAATTTAGGCAAGAATGAACAATTCATAGGGTGGTCAAATTTGTGCAGGTGGCAGAAAACTAAAACAGGGTGTAGCGCAACAAATTACAAGTGTTTTGAAAAACAAATGAAAATATTTTTTAAATAGGTGGCGCGGATTTTAAATTTAATGCTGACAAGACGCGCCAACGAGCTGTTTATTCCATCCGACGTGGAAGACAGCTGTGAACAGCTCAGTGTCTCACGTCACTGTGGGGGCTCCCGGGGTATGGAAGAAATCTTTGGCTGGTGCCCCTGTAGTCGATATCCACCGTTCATCTTTGTTGTCCCTGCAGTCAACTCGGTCAACTGTGGAGGCACTCGTCTCAATATCTTACACGCTAATTGTGCCTGTGGGTTGGGCCTTTTGATAATATATTTTATCATCAGTGCCTTTCGCCCAAAAAATCAATCGATTTTTAAACATCAAATGTGGAACCCACTTATATAAAGTTTAAATACTTAAAATTTAACTCAGATATAGTGAACATAAATATTTTTCATGCAAAAGTATAAGGATTTTGATACTTTAACATATTTTTCAACAATTTCTAATTTTTATATTTTCAAATATTTGAAAAATAAAAGGATATGCAAATGATGCACAACATCTGGCTCCACATGGAGATAATGTTTTTTTCCACGAAACACTAAGAACTTGTAGATCAATGCCTTTACTTCGGACATGGAGTAAAATTTTTCTTGATGAGAGATATACAGTGAGAGAAAACCGAATATGTATAGTGATGGAATAACTTCTTTTAGTGCTGGAAATAATGTTTCAGATACTGCCCATTCACAGGAAATTCTATTGCTTCTCCATGAATATTTTCCAACATGAAAGTGTTATTTGATCTGACTTCAGAAATTTTGTAAGGACCATACCATAAAGGATCAAATTTACCATGTTTCCCTTTCTCGTCCCTTCTGGTATCCCATCTTAATACCAGATCTCGAGTTTGAAACATGATTTCTCTTGCCTTTCTATCAAAAATGGACTTCATTTTCTCTTGATAAGTGATCAAATTGTCTCTGACTTTATTTCTGCTTTCACTCAATTCTATCACCTTATTTAGTCTTCTAATCAAGGCATTAGGCTCCTCTTGAGCATCTTGAAGAAAAGATATTACTGGTCTTTCTAGTTGAGTGGGAAACAAAGCCTGAGTACCATATACTACTTCATAAGTTGACTTACCAGTGGATCTTCTAGTAGTCATCCTCATTGCCCACAAAGCGAACATCAGCTTTGAATCCCAATCCTTCTGGTTCTCATTGATTGTTTTCTTCAAGATTTTCAGCAATGTTTTATTAGATGATTATGCTAATCCATTTCCTTGAGGGTGATATGTTGTAGAATGAGACAATATTACATTATAAGTTTGACTAAAATTTATGAACCTAACTGAGTTGAATACTTGAGCATTGTCTGTTACAATCTTTACTGGACATCCAAATCTGCTAAAAATATTCTCTTCTAAAAACTTCATCACGACCAAATCATTTTCTTTTCTAGTAGGAATTGCCTCTACCCATTTTGTAAAATAATCAGTAGCAGTTAGAATCCATTTAAACTGCCCACTTGATGGTGGATTAATCTCTCCAATGAAATTCAATACCCATTTTCTGAAGGGTTCTTCAACAATCATAGGGAGAAGAGGTAAAGGGGCTAACCTTTTCTTTTCTGCAAACAATTGGCATTTCTGGCAACTTCTAACAGTTTTGTATGCATCAGAAAATAAAGAGGGCCAATAAAAACCTAATTTAAGAATCTTATGAGCACTTAACTTCTAGTTGTAATGACCTCCACACAAACATTCATGGTATTCTTTAATCACCTCCATGGTTTCCTCTTCTGTCAAAAATAACAGCAACACACCAACAGGATCTTTCCAATACAACTTAGCTTCAATTATAACACAAGGTTGAGCCTTAAGTTTCAAATCTCTGTACTTAGTTCTGTTTATTGAAGGAGGAAAAGAAAAGAAACACACATAATGAATGATATCTTTATACCAGTCTGAATAGAGAAATTTATATTTAATTGTTGACTTTGTCTTAATCTGATCTATTTCTTCAGTCACTTCATCTATAGATGCAAGTAAGCTAATTCCCAAAGCTTGGAAATTAGATTCTGTCAGCAATTTGGCCAGTCCCTGTCCTTTGAGTAACTTTGTTGGTTTGATATCCAAGTCATATTCTTGGGTTTTGGCAATCCATTTTCCTCTTTTTCCTTCCACATCACTTTGTAATAGCACATCCTTTACAACAGAATTAGGCACATATGCTACTATTTTAGAATGAAATACATAAGTTTTGAAAGCCTTTAATGATTTAACTAATGCATATACCTATTTCTCCAGGATATTATACCTTAGCTCTGCATCTCTAAGGACTTTGCTGAAAAAGGCTACAGGTTGTTCAATTTCTTCTTCATTTTTTTGTAATAGCACAACAACAATAGTAGAGGATGATGCAAATGAGAAGATTTGAAAAGGCTTCAAGTAATATGGACTGATCAGAATAGGAGCTTCTTGAAGAGCTTCTTTAATTCTGCCAAAGGATTCTCTTGCATCTTTATCCCATTTTACTTCAGCATTCTTTTTTAACAATCTGTTATTCTCCTGACAACCTCAGCATAATTCAGAAAAAATCTTCTAAAAAAATTGATTTTTCCCAGAAACCTTTGGATATCCTTTTTACTTCTAGGCAGTGGAATTGTCTGTATAGCTTTAACCCTTGCTGGATTAATCTTCACTCCTTGATTTGAAACTCTGTGACCCAACAAATTACCTTCCTCTAAAGCAAACAAACATTTCTTGGGATTTAATGATGATCCAAATTTTTTTCTTTTCAAGAAGGCTTTCCACAGATGCTCTAAGTGCTCATCATTAGAACCTGAAAAAATAGTGCTCATCTATCACCCACAAAAGAAATATCCATTGCCCATTGGAAAGTAGATCCTGCATTCATGAGGCTGAATGGCATCCTGGCATACATGAATGTTCCCCAAGGTGTGGTGAAAGAAATTTTCTTTTGATCTTCCTTCTCCATAGCCACCTGATTATACCTGGAAAAACCATCAACCATGGATAACCTGAATGCTCCAGTTACTCTCTGCATAACAAAATCCATCTTTGGTAAAGGAAAATTTTCCTTTAGGGAAGCTCTGTTCAAATTTATGAAATCCACACATAATCTTATCTCTCCATTTCTCTTCCTGACTAGTACCAGATTGGAAACCCAATCTGAATATCTTAGTGGAACTATGATTTTTGTTTGCAAAAGTTTCTTTACCTCTTTTTCAATTGGAGCCAGCAATAGTGGGTTAATTTTTCTGAGCTTCTTCTTGTGTGGCTTAACCCCATATTTCAGTGGTATTTTATGCTGAATAATATCTAGATCATAAGTTTTTAAATCTTCATATGACCATTCAAATACATCCATGAATTGTTTAAAAATATCTACATACCTTTCTTTGTACTCCTTAGGAACTCCTTTAAACAATTTGACTATTTTAGGCTCATGTTGAGTTCCTAACATAGTCCTCCATTTCTCCATCTTGGGATACCATTTTCTGGTTCATTGCCACATCATTAGCATCAAACAATCTCTCAAGAGGTACCAAACCTCTGGGAAAAATATTATCCTTCAACTGAATTATCTTCCGATCACCAATTGAATGTTTCAGATTGTTAGAAATATCACTTTGACCACTTTCATCAACTTCTAAATCAATTTGGCTGTCTTCAAAATTTGCAATCAATGTTAAAAAATGATTAATTTGCTCATCATCCTAAAAAACCTGCCAATGTTTTGCATTATCAGGGATTGAAGTTGTATGTCTTAATTCAATTTCATATCTCAACCTGGGATTAATTGGTGGCTTAAATGTAATGGCTGCCACTGCCAATGAATCTGCCATTCTGTTCTCTTCTCTTGGAATAAAATGTAAATTAAAAGCTTCAAAATAATTTTCAAATAGATCCCACACCTCATTTCTATAAGACCTCAATCTGGGATGTTTAGTTTGGCACCAATTCTTAATTTGTCTTATTATGAATTAAGAATCACCAAAAACAGAGATAGACTGAATTCCCATCTGTTTAGATATTTGCGGACTTAGAATCAATGCTTCATATTCAACTACATTATTAGTAGATTCAAATTCCAATTTGAAGGAAAAAGGTAAAAAGTTACCTTTAGGAGATATAAATATGAATCCAGCTTCAGTGCCCTCCTTAGAGAATGCACCATCAAAATAACACTTCCAAATTTTATTTGAACACATATTTTTATGTACATTGGCTGAAGAGAGCTGCTCTTGCGAATCTTTAGCAAATTCTGCATCTTCATGCAGCATGAAACAAGAGAGATCCTCTTCCTCTTGACCATAAATGGGAGAATTACCTGCATCTTTCTTGGTAGTAGTTTTCAAAAATCTGGTTTCTATGTATAACCTCCTTTCATCCCCATTAAAAATAGGAGTAATGGCATATGTGAAATCCAATTTCAAAACTCCTCCAAGCTTTTCCCCCCAAGATCTAGACAACACAATACCAAATCTGGTTGAAATATCTGCTACTACCACATCCATCATAATACTCTTAGCTAGAGTTTGAGCCAAAGAAACAACCATATCTTTGATAAGACCTACACACTTCACCCTTTTTGAATCAAAGGAATAAAGGTCTCTATATGGCTTGGTGATTTGTAAATTTAACTCTTTCATCACAGACAATGGCATTAGATTATGTGATGCACCAGAATCTAGCATACAATTATGTAAAATGAAATCATGCAACAGAACTAATATATAAAAAGGTGGAATAGAAGAATCTACCTCTTCAACATGAGGTCCAAAAGTAACCACTGGTTTCTCTTCTTGAAGATTCACTATATCATCCACCTCATCAGACTGAGATAAATTAATAAACTCTGCAATTTCTTTCTTATAGCCAGGTGTTTTAACCAACTCAAGAAGTGGTACTTGAATATTTAATTTTTCTAACTGTTTAGACAAACTGAAAGTTTGATTTTGTTTTGTTAACTTTTCAGGTTCTTCTTGGTTTTTTTTTGAATTTTTATGTTGATCAGGAACAATAACAATGTTCTCCAACATATTAGGGTCATTAGTTTTTACTTGGGAAGTCTCAGCTTGCTGCTTCTCTTTCTCTTTTTCTTGATTCATGGGTTGCTTCCCCTTATCTAATTTTTTAATTGGATTCTTCTGTGGTGGAGTCGCCATTGGAGTAGGTACTGATTCTGATTCCTTTTCTTCATCATCCTGAGTTTTCAACCTCTTTTTTGACCTCAAATCATATTTTTTTATGCAAATTTGCTTGCATAAAATTAGTAAACTGTTTGCAATAATCATCCATTTCTTCATGATCAAATGAGACATCAGCTTCTTTACACTCCTCTGGATATTCGTTCTCACTTTCTTCTTTTGTTTCACCATCCTCCATATATACAACATAAATTTTATCTTCATCTTCTTTCTGATCATCATCAACAGAATGTGATGGTGTTGCCTCTATATATAAAGGTTCTTGGACTTGGTCTTGATATTTTCTTTCTCTCTGTAGAATCTGCAGGGGCTATTTTCTGAATTGGGGATTGAAAACCCCTCTGTTTTGTTATGCAGGTTTCTTGTTGTCTAATTCCATCTTTACTAATTTGTTTGACAAATTTTTAATGACCTTAGTCATGGCATTTGTTGTACCTTAAGAGACAATTCCATAGCTGTGATAAGGAATCAGTGCTTAAGACATTATCTAATTATGTCACAAATGAATATATATCTGTCTCTGTCTTATAAACACTTAAACATTGATTATGTAACCCTTAAATATCAAATCCATGCATTTTCTGCAATGCTATATTTCACTTATGCTGAATTGAATGAACGGAAGAAAAAGAGAAGAGGATTTCAATCTGATATGTTGTTTCGAACAGAATCTATCATTTTAAAATCCTGAAGAATTAAGTAAAGATAAAGTTAAAACAGAGGAGCGCACATTAAGGTTTTTTTAACTCTTAAATACATATGTATAAAGAGACCTGCTGCTCATTACTCTATTTTATTCACATATAAGAAAACATTGTGTAAAATGGAAAAATTTTCAGCATAAACAAAATGATAGAAACTTGCATACTCATTCATTAATTTTCCATTCTTGAGTACAAAAATTTGGCTTCAAGGTTCAAAACTCCGAACCTTTTCCTTTCTTGGAATATTCTCTAAATACAAAATAACAAAACAGTTTCCAGCAATGAAACTAATTCTAACTTCTTTAACTACTTATGGTTACGGAGGTACATGCCTCAAAAAGGTCCTATTACAATTTACATGATTTTGAGAAAATAACATAACGTGAAATTGAAAATTCCTAATCTATAAGAATAGCCGCTTCTGATAAGGTTGCTGAGTCAACGACTAATTTTGTTGAGATGCTGGGATTCCTTTTGCTGAGTCCATTGAGAATGTTTTGCACTTTTTCCATATCTCACTTTGGGTTGTTGATGAATTCTTGAAACTATGATATTCCAACCTAAATGCAACAATCTGACTGTGTGTAGGTATTTCTGTGAAGAGATTCTTCACCATCCATAACAAATTGAAATGCCTTTGCAAGAAATTAAACACTGTTTCTCATTTTAAAATCTGCGTCTTTTCATGCCTGTTATCCATCTTTCTTTTTGCCAGTATTAATGAATCTTCATAAAATTTCCATGACAGAATGTTTCCTTTCTCTATCCAACATGAAGGTAAACCTGTTCTTGTAAATTTAACAAATGATATATCAAACTTGTTCACTGTCTCTTTGATTCCCAGTAGTCTCTTTTCTGTAACTTTTCGGAGATCATTCCTAATTATCATCTTTTTAACCTCCACATCATAAAAATATATATCCTTTATTCCAATGTCTTCTGATTCCTAATCTGACTTGGAATTAATAAAGTTTATGAACTTCCTAGCCTAATTGGCTCTCTTAATTGTTGTTTTCTTATCAGATAGGATCTCTTCTTCATATTCTGAGATAAGGCTTTTATCCTTTGCAACTATATTCAAGAAGTTCCAATTGGACTTCATTTCTGAGATAATTTCACCCCAAATGATATCTTTAGCCTTTATAAGTAAGATATTTCATTTTAATTTCTCTTTGAGATCTTTAATCTCAGTTTCAACCTTTTGTAAATTTAGTTTATTCTGATCAGATTCATTTTCTAGTGACCGTATGATCTTTGTGGCTGTTTCTAATTCTGCTTGAGCTTGCTTGCAATCTCTTTCTGCCATCTTCATTTCTGTGTTGAGTTGAGCAATCTGTGCTTGGGGATCTGTATCACCTGTAGGAAAATCAAAGGTACAAGTATGACTTTCAATGTGATTTTGTAAAGAGACGACAGTCTGCTTTATTTTAGACAATTCTTCATCTTTTTGCAACAATTGCTGACGGAGTTCCTCTTTCTCTTTCTCCACCTCTGCCACTTCTGAAGCCATTGAATGCTCTGCAGCAGGTAACTTCAGCTTTTTCCTCAGGGTGGATATCTCTATTTCAGCATTCTCCATGAACTTCTATACTGTAGCTTTGTCACTAGGATCTACACCAACCTTTATGATAATCTTTTTCAACTCCTCATTTTGAATTGATAAGGCCCTTGAATTGGCCTTCTCCAACTTGAACTGCTTGATAAATTTTGCTAGCATATTTTCATCTTTAATAGCTGTGGCATTGGTCTTAGTTATATCATTGACAATTAATTGTCTAGTCTGCATATGTAGATTCATCTTATCCAACAGTTGGATCTTCTTAACATCCATAGTTATATCTACAACATTGAAACCGCTTGAGGATCCAAGAGACATCCTTGTTGGATGTGTTAAAGCCATTCTAAACTGATCCTTCTCGAGATCCATCACAGTTAGCAACCTATTCTGATTAGTAGCTATGTGATGCTCTGCCTGAGCCTCCACATTAGCTTTTATTCTTTGATTCTTCTCTTCAATCTGTGTAAACACCTGTTTGACTGAGGGCACATTTTATTGGTAAAGCTCATGACCTCCAGGAGAAGAGGGAGCATTTTTCTCTTCATTTAAATGAAAGGTAAAACCTGGTGAATTTGAAGAATGATCTTCAGCCAACTTAGTTTTTTTCTCCTCTCTTGGCTCTTCATCATATAACTCAACAACAGAATCCTTACTTCTTTTATTTATCTTTTCAGTTATAATAGGTGTTTGAATGCCTGTTTTTGATGAATTTACTTCTCCTGGGTTTGCCAACTTTTCCTGCTCAGGTCTGATTTTGTGAGTAAAAGCAGAATATCCATTTTCAGCTCTCCTTTGGGAAATCACTCCATGAGGATCATATGACCATTTTTCACCCAGTAACAGATGTGTCTCTTCCAACAACTTAGACACTTCACCAAATTCTTGTCTCTTATTTACCACAAAGGGTCCCACACTCATGGGCAACTTATACATGAGACCTTTCTTCATGGGAACAAAATGCACCTGATCTACGTTGAGACTCTGTCTGATGAATTCAATGGAAAAAAGCATCATAGGCACAAAATTTGGTAGCCTGTAAGGCTCAATATTAGTTCCATACAATCTTATCTCAGAATATTCCTCAAACACTAACCAATCCCCAAACCTGCAACTAGGTCCCAACAGTAAAAAACTCCCTGGCTTTTGGTAGAAAACAAGGGGGAGAAACCCCATTCAATATTCTATACGCAATTGACATATACTGACTGGAAAACTCAAACAACCCTACTTCATTTCCCTCTCTTCTAATTATGTCAGTCCAAAATATAACTGACTGCTTCTGTTTGTTGACATCCATTATATTTAACCCCAAACTCATAAATTCCTCAACATTTTGATATAAGAATAAATAAACAATCAATGAGGGGAATTTAAAGGAACCTGTGAGAGAAAAGCTCATCAACTGAGAGTTGACAATCTCTTGCCAGAAAGATGGAATATCCAGAACTGTCCCTGGTTTCATCATCATTGCATACATTTCTAATACTGATTTGTCAACTGTAAGGTCATTATCTTTGCCCAGAATTTCTGCAATACAACTCAAAACTGGTCTATTCTCAGCATCAAAAATATCTAAATTGAATTCTTCACCTTCTAGTTGAAATTATTTTGAATTTGGTCTCAAATGAAACATACACTGATTAAATTCTTCTCCTGAAAGGTTTTCAAAATAACTTGCCAATGAGTCTTCTGAGAATTGAAGTGATGACTCATCTTCAGAGAAACAAAACGCTTGGCGAATCAACTACGTCGACACCTGTAGAACATTCTCCCCTTGCGAATTCATTATAAAGCACTTACCGGGATACATTGAAGAAACCAGCCAACAGATAAATTCGGGAAATAAATGAGCTTTTGGGATACATGCAGACAAGACACCGGATTTATTAATGGAAGAAAAAACTGGGGAATTCTCGGCATTTAGGGTTACTTGATGATAAAAGAGGGGATGATTTATGGAAGACACGGTATCTTGGATGTCTCTCGCATTGTCCATGA
This sequence comes from Pinus albicaulis, assembly GCA_034641835.2. Classification (NCBI taxonomy): domain Eukaryota; kingdom Viridiplantae; phylum Streptophyta; class Pinopsida; order Pinales; family Pinaceae; genus Pinus; species Pinus albicaulis. The sequence goes on from CM076583.1 coordinate 746,413,044, forward strand.
GGGAAATGTGGCTAGTTGAACTAGGTAGTGAAAATCGCTTGGCCATGGCTGTACAGACAACAGAAGTAATCCGTAAAGTAGTGGAGAATGAAAAGGTGGCGACGACACGGCTCAAAGGGGAAAACAATTACAAATGATTTGAAAATGTGATAAAGATCAATTTTAAAGCCGCATAAACCCATAATAAATGCCTCAAATGACGTGTAAAAAGCTGTTGACAAGGTTTATCATGGATTACAGCTGTCTTCCACTTTGCCTCATGACGTCATTGCGGAGGCTCCTGGATTACGGTGGCAAACTTTGGCTAGTCTCCCCGCAATGAATCTACACCATTGATCGTTGTTTACCCCGCAGTCAAATAGGTCAACTGCGGGGGCACTTGATTCAATAACTCATGAGCTCTTTGCGCCTCCGCACTTTATCATTTGGTTATAATATTCAATACTTGCTACTTCCGCTCGGAGACTTGCTCGACGTTTAAACATGAAACTATAATATACATCCAAATAAAGTTTAACAATAAACTTAATTTGCATCGAGCTTTTAGAAACATTTATTTTTTATGTTACAGTATAAAAAACATTATACTATAGCATATACTTTTTCTGAATTTCAGATTTTTTTTGCCTTTTTTTTTTTTAATTTTCAAAATAAAATAGAAAAGGATATGCAGATGATCCACAACAGCATCGATCCTTTGATCTTGTGATGAGTCTTCTTCTTTGGATTTTTCCTTTATCTTGAACCTTTCCAACAAAATTCATATTTGCCTCAATCTCTAAGGCATCATTTTGAAATTGTTCAAGAGTGGGGGATCTTCTTTCTCTCAAGGTAAAACTAAAATCTGATAGAAATGCCCTAGCAAAAACAACCCTTGCTGCAATAGGAGGAGGTTTCATTTCCATAGGAAAACTATTGTACAGCTTATTAAACCTTTTGATAAAATCACTCATGTTTTCATTTTTTTTTCTTTATAACATTAAATTCTGTTAAAGAATAACCATGGTCTCTTTTTTCACCCCATCTCTGGATAAATTATCTTTCTAATTCATCCCAATCATTGATTGAACCATTTTTTAATCCTTTGAACCATTTTCTTTCCTCTCCATTTAGAGACTGCACAAAAATTCTCATTACAACATCAAGATGTTCTACATTAAAAATTTCAACAAAAGTGCAAAACAAAGGCAAGTTTTGTTCTGCAATTATTTCATCTTCACCAGTAAATCTAGGCAGCAACTTAAGGTACTCCTGAGGTATTGCATTCATTTGTTGGGGTAGATTTAATGGTGCATATATATTCATCAATAAAGCAGGGGCTGGCATGTTTATGCCTTGATTGACTTCTCCTTGAGCGGGGGTAAAATGAATACCAGTTGTAGGTGGGGATAAATGGGATGAAACAACTAATATGGGAAGGGGTAGATGAACAATAGTAGAAGAACTAGCAACTGTTTTAGGTTGAGCTTCTGTGAATGGAAATGATACAGAATCAAAAGATAGTTCTTCTAGTGTTGGTTTTTGGAAATGAATGGGTGAGGGTAAGGATTATTGTTCTGAGAAAATGAGTTTCCGGGAAATATCCTTGAAGGGTAAGATATGAGAACTGCTGTCTAGTGCAAGCAGTGTGGCATCAGGTGTAGATTTTTTTTTTGTTTTCTGGTCCTTCTTGGAAACTAACTTTTATGGATCTGAAAGAATAGGGGCGTTTTGCTGAGAGGTATTTGACCTTGTGTGAGGCCTTTTAGGAGCCAGAATTATTAAAATAAAGCACAACTTAGTATTTCCTCCTCTGTGAACAACCAGAGGAGATATGAACAAAACCCAGGGAAAAATTCGATTCTTCACTCCCCGGCAATAGTGCTAATTAATGTTGTACCTTAAGAGACTATCCCTTAGCTGTGATAAGGAATCAATGCTTAAGACATTTATATGATTATGTCAAAAATATATATGTCTTTGTTTTATTAGCCCACAATTATTTATGATCAAACCCTTAAATATCAAATATGATGAATGCTTCACAATGCTACAATTTGTTGATGTTGAATGAAGTGACTAGAAGAAAATGAAAGAAGAAGCCCAAACTGATATGCTGTTTTATACAGAAAATATCATCTGAAACCCCAGAAGAAATATATGAAAGAAACAGTTAAAACAAAGGAGCGCCAATTAAGGTTTTTAACTCTTACATAAAAAAGTAAAAAGAGACCTGCTACTCATAACTTTGTTTTATTCATAGATAGAAAACACAGAATGTAAACTTGAATACATTTCAACATAAACAAAATGCTAGAAACTTGCTTACTCATTCATTAATCTTTAAATATTTGAGTACAAAAATAATTGTCTGAAGGTCCAAAACTCAGATCCTTTCCTTCTCTTGAAAATTACATTAAATATAGTAAAAAGCAGTTTGGAACTGCTGTAACAAATCCTAACTACCAAAACTACTTAAGACTTCGAAGGCTATCTATTACATGCCTTGAAAATGTCTTATTACAATTACACTATGTTAGGAAAATAATATAAAATAAATATCCTAATCTATAGGAATTGTTGATGATGTGGTTTCTTTTTCTGGGTCAACTGATTTTATTTCCTTTGATGCTGATCCTTTATGCAGGTCTATTTTCTAAGCTCTGCACTTTTTCCATATTTCTACCTTCGTCCTGGATGAATTTGTTAGATTTCGATATTCCAATCTGAATGCGGTAATTCGATCATAGGACAACCTTTTTGAGAAAAGAGTCTTTACCATCGACAATAGTTGAAAATGTCTCTGCAAGAAGTTAACCATTGTTTCTCCTTTAAGCACCTGAGTCTTTTCATGCCTGTTATCACGTTTTATTTTTGTTAATATTAGGAAGTTCTCGTAAGAATTCCATGGAAAAATATTTCCTTTAGCTCCCCAACATGATGGTAAGCCTACTCTTGTCATTTTTTCAAATGAATTATCTAACTGACTCACTGCTTTCCTTGATTTCCATTAGCTTCTTTTCTGCAGCCTTTCTGAGATCATTTCTGATAATCATTTTGTTAATTTATACTACATACAACATTCTGTCATGCATGTTATTCTCCTCTAATTCCTGATCTGATTTAGAGTTAATAAAATCAATAAATATTTTGGCCCAAATGGGTCTATTAATTGCTTTTTGTTTATCAGAAATGATTGGTTCTTCACATTCTAAAATAAGACTTTTCTCTTTTGCAACTATCATCAAGAAGCACCAATTAGATTTCATTTCTAAGATGACATCATTCAAAATGATATCTTTGGCTTGTATCAGTGAGATATTTCCTTTTAACCTTTCTTTGAGATTTTTAATCTCAGCTTCAACATTTCGCAAATCTATTTTGTACTTGTCAACTTCATTTTCTATGACTTTGATCAACTTTGTTGCAGTCTCCAGATCTGTTTGAGAATTATTCCTATCTCTTTCAGCCATCTACAATTTAGTATTTAATTGAACAACCTGTGCTTGTGGATCATCATTACCTGTAGGAAAAACAAAAGTACAACTATGGTTATCAATATGATTTTGCAATGAAATTGCAGTTTGATTTATTTTGGAGATCTCTTCATATTCCTCTATGAGTTGCTGTAAAAGCTTCTCCTTTTCCTTCTCTTCCTCTGCCACTTCTGCAGCCATTGAATTTTCTCCAGTGGGTAATTTTAGTTTTTTCCTCAATGTGGATATTTCTACCTCAGCACTTTGCATGAATTTCTACACAACAGTCTTTTCACTGGGGTCTACTCCAATCTTTATAATGATTTTTTTCAATTCCTCATTCTGCACTGTTAAGGTTCTTGAATTAGCCTTCTCTAACTTCAATTGTTTAATTACTTTTCCCAACATATTTTCTGCCTTTACTTCCATTGCATTAGTCTTTGTGAGGTCATTTATAATCAAGTGACCTGTTTGCATATGAAAATTCATTTTATCCATCAGTGGGATTTTCTTCACATCCATAGTCATATTTATAGTGTTGAAGCTGTTGGAAGAACCAATTGACAGATCTGTAGGATGTGACAGGGAAATTATAAATTAATATTTCTCAAGAACCATTACAGTCAACAATCTTGTTTGATCAACAGCAACTTGATGTTCAGCTTGGGCCTCCATGTTGGCCTTCATCTTCTGATTTCTTTCCTCAATTTGTGAAAACATCTATTTGATTAAAGGCACCTGTTCATGAGAAGCTTCATGACTCCTGGGTGAAGCAGGAGCATTTTTCTCTTCTCCCAAATGTAAAGAAAAACCATGTGAATTAGATGTAGGATATTTAACAAACTTTGTTCTGTTCTCGGCTCCCTGATCCTCATCCTCTAGATCAATAACCACTTCTTTGTTTCTTTTATTTGTTTTCTCTACTATGATAGGAGTCTGAATATTTGCACCTAATGGACTCATCATACCTTTACTTGCTGCCTTCTCCTGTTCTGGCCTAATTTCATGAATGAAAGCAGAGTACCCATTCTCAATTCTTCTTTTTGAAATTACAACAAAAGGGTCATAAGCCCAACTCCCCCCTAGTAGCATATGCATCTCATCCAACATTATTGTTACTTCATCAAATTCCTGCCTCATATTGACTATGAAAGGGCTGACAATCATGGGTAAGTTATACATGTGTCCTTTTTTCATAGGCACAAAGTGAACCTGATCAACATTTAGGCTCTGTCTAACAAACTCTAAAGCAAAAAGCCTCATTGGTACAAACTTTGGGAGTCTATAAGGCTCAACACTTGCTCCATACAACCTTATTTCAGAGTAATCCTAAAAAACAAACCAATCTCCATATTTTCAATTGTTTCCTAAATGAAAAAAATCCTGAGCTTTAGGTAAGAAACAGGGAGGAGGAACTCCATTCAATATATTATATGCAATTGACATGCAATAGTTATAAAAATCAAACAATCCAGCCTCATTTTGCTCCCTTCTAACTACATCCATCCAAAATATCACTGATTGCCTTATTTTGTTTGCATCCATAATATTTAGACCTAAATGCATGAATTCTTGCACATTCTGATATAAGAACAAGTATACTATCAATGAAGGAAATTTGAAAGAACCTGTTAATGAAAGGTTCATTTGTTGTGAATTGACTCCTTCTTGCCAATATGATGGAATATCCAACACCATTCCTGGCTTCATCATCATAGCAAACATCCCTAGAACTGATTTGTCCATTGTATTAATTTTTCCACTGTATTATCGTCATTATTACCCAAAATTTTTGCAATGTTACTTAATACAAGACGAGTCTCTGCGTCAAAAACCTCCATAGAAAACTCCTTACAGTCTGGCTGAAAATGCTTCATGTCAAGTTTGAAATAAAATATGAACTGATTAAATGCTTCACCTGTAAGATTATCATAATGTTGTACCAACGAATCGTCAGAAAATTGGATGGGTGACTCTGACTCAGGATAGTAAAGGGCTTGGTGGGTTAACTGGGTGGACACTTGTAGAACATTCTCTCCTTTTGAATTCATATCAAAACACTTCCCTGGATACATGACAGACACCAAACAATAGATAAATTTAGGGAAAAGATGGGTCTTGGTAATGCATGCCGAAATAATGCCGGACTTGACCATGGAAAAGTAAACAAGGGAAGCAGTATCATTCAAGATAACTTGTTGATAGAAAGGAAGGTGAATTACGCAACATATGGTATCTTGAATATCCCTCTCAATATCCATGAGAGGGATATGACTAGCTAAACTTGATAGAGATGATAATTTATCCATGGTTGAAAATTTATGCAAGAACGAACAATTCACAGGGTGGTCAAATTTGTGCAGGTGGCGGAAAACTAAAACAAGGTGCAGTGCAACAAATTACAAGTGTTTTGAAAAAAAATGAAAATCTTCTTTAAATAGGTGGCGCGGCTTTTAAATTTAATGCTGACAAGACATGCCAGCGAGCAGTTGATTCCATCTGATGTGGAAGACAACTATGAATAGCTCGGTGTCTCATGTCACTGTGGGGGCTCCTAGGGTACAGAAGAAACCTTTGGCTGGTGTTCCCGCAGTCGATCTCCACCGTTCATCTTTGTTGTCCCCGTAGTCAACCCAGTCAACTATGGAGGCACTCGTCTCGATATCTTACACGCTAATTGTGCCTACAGGTTGGGCCTTTTGATAAGATCTTTTATCATCAACACCTTCCACCCAACAAATCAATTTATTTTTAAACATCAAATGTGGAACCCACTTATATAAAGTTTAAATACTTAAAATTTAACTCAGATATAGCGAACATAAATATTTTTCATGCTAAAGTATAAGGATTTTGATACTTTAACATATTTTTCAACAATTTCTAATTTTATATTTTCAAATATTTGAAAAATAAAAGCATCTTCCGGTCTCTCTGACTCAGGTCCGATGTATTCAACAACGAACGGATAATCAAGAGGAAGAGGAGATGGAAGTGACACAGAGGGTTCAGGTACTTCCTCTATTTGAACTTCTTCTTCCTGCGGAAATAAAACTCGCGAGGTGAGCGGAGCGCTCCTCTCGGAACCAACACCAGAATCAGCTACGAAACCTTCAGACCCTTGTGGAGGATCTCTCTCCACTGCTTCAGATGTCACAGGGTGGTACCCACCTGCTAAATCACTCCTAAGCCTTCTTGAAGAAGGCTCTGAACTCTCGGGAGATAACCCCTGGATTCTCCTCGATCGACGAGGCGCTTGATCAGCCACTTTAAAAGATTTTAATTAGACTCACAAAATATAAAGCTAAGAAAGCTAGGAGCAAAGAGAACTCACTATAAAAAGAAATTTCTAAGATACAATCAAGCAAATAGCCTTCAGGTATTTCCGCTCTGGGTGATTAGGACCGGACACCAAAATACAAGAAAGCGAAATATAGGACCTCCCGAAAATAGTCTGGGATAATTACGGCTCAGGCCTGCTAGCGAAGGTATCAGAAATAGTTACACCGACCTCCTAACGACAGCCTTTGCCGGCTCAAGTACCCAAGCTTCGCAAGGGCACCCCCAGAAGTACTGCTGAAAGTGATGCGACGTCTGCCTCAGGTACCATGGGTATTCGCCCCCGCAGTCACCTATGTGGAACCTAGGAGTGGCAACTATGGGCACCAATCCGTGTCAGAAGCCAGGCGGAATGGTCTTGAGGTCAGATTCAGCAAATCAGAGAGGGGGTATCTCTCTTCTCAGCCTTCACTTCCCATCGCACTTGACTCTCTGGAGGAGAGCTTTCCCAGTCCACCTAACGGAGTTGGATTTCGCTCAATTAATCAATTTCTATGTTTTATTTGAGCGGCCTTGGAGAGTTAACTCTCCACTCGCCTAATCTAAGGCCCTACAACCTAGCTAGTTGGTGTATGACACTTAAAAAAATTGCTAGTTGCTTTTAAATTATATCGCTTATTTTAATTGGCCGTTATGTTAAGTCAAAGGGATACAGAAATGAAACTTGTGGTGTTTTGACGCAGAAAAGAAATTAATAAAAACCAAACTACATGTGAATGGAGTTATTGTCTTTCGATGAAAAGCAACTTCTACACAGGTTCTACGAGATTAAAAAAAAATTATTTTTCTTTTCAGATAACAAACTTCACACTCACAAAAACTATGAAAATGACTAAATGCTTAAGTGCACCTGATGCAAATCACTAAGAGCATGCAAATTCTAAGATGCAAAATCTACTAAAGCAAAGAGAAATTTCCCAAAAATCCTTCAGTTTTATGTCTTTTTGGTTGTCTAGAAAGCTAGTTCCCAAAATCAGAAACTCTTAATATAAAGACACCAAAAACGCTTGAAACAAGAGGAAGAAACCAATAACAATTCCTTTCCAAAATCAAGTCAAAAACCAAAGGCAAGAAACCTCAACAAAGCTTCAACAGATATAACAAAACGAAAACAAAAATGCAAAACAAAAGCAAATGACAAAACAAAATGTTTTTTGAGCTTTTGAATTTTATAAAAAGGAAGAGCTCGAAAAGACCAAGAAAAACTATCAAATCCCAATCCAAACAACTCTGAATTTCAAGCAAAAACTTCAAAAATGCTCTAAACCTTATAGGGCTAGCTAGTAGCAAGATTTATATGAGAAAAAGAAGACAAGAAACTCAAACACTCAACCTAGAAGAATAGTACAACCTTGCAGCAAACAAAAACTTCAAAGAACCTAGAAAGACTCTTCAAAAATTGCAACAAGACCTAGTCAACTGAACTCAAAAAAACCAACCAAAAAATGGGCAAAAATTGAAGCGCAAAGCAAGACACAAAGGTAGGAAAGAGTAAATGAGCAGAAGCTCTATGTTCTGATGAAGCAGAACAGCCAAGAATCCCCAGGAAGAGATCTTGGTACTCAAACCAGAAATGTCGGCACAAGAAACAAGATTTGCCAGATAAGCTAATTTTCAACCAAACAAGAGAGAGAAAAGACCAAATACCACTTTCTACACAATCCAAAGGATACAAAGACACTGTAGGAACAAGTCTCCACAGGCAGACAGAACTAAAAAGCCAAGAAACCTAAAATTTCAAAATTGACCCAGGTATACGTGACTTGACAGTTTAGAAACAAGCGTGCATACGCAATTGTGCTAAAGGAAACCCGCGTATACGTGACTCCCTTTAACAAAAAATGCATGTATACACGTCTGTGTGCAGACAAACCCACGTATTCAAAGGTAAATAATAAAAATTAAAAAAGATCAAGCCTGGATAAGAAACCAGGACTTCAGTCTGACTGAGAAAAGAGTTAACTGGATTGGAAATAAAAGTTAAAACTGTTGGAAACCTATCAAACAGCTGAAACCACCCAACAGGGGAATCACAAAAATGTGCTCCCCAGCGGAGTCGCCAGTTCTGTTTCGGGGAAAATCACCCTAGAGGTTTGTTGGGTTAAAACCTCCACAGATCAGGGCATGCTATTCAGAAGGACTCACACACAACCATACTTGAATGCTAAAAACTAGGTAGTAACGATGGTAGAACTCACCCGTAGTCCTACGTTCGATGTAGATCCCACGGGGTCCAAACCCCCAGCAACCCTTCTTCCTCCTTCAACCTGGAAAACAAGAAATAACGTGCACGGAAACCTAGTTGTACCGCATATACTTCTTCTAAACGTTAGTGAAATCCATGTGAAACATTATATAAACCATAATAAATGCTTAATAATCAATATTTTCACATATACAAATAGATATTAACACGTAAGTTCAGGAACAAGATGGTTCTTCATTATTACGAACATCATGTACAGAAATAAAGAGTGGAGAGATCACATGAATCCTTCCACGATCTTCGAGTAGACCATCGTCTGGATTCGTCCCACCCTTGCCTCACTAAGATTCTTCCAAGACTTGTGCACTCGAGATGGCATATAAATGGATGAACATCTCCAGGAAACAAAGGTTTCTTGTTATAAATCTGGGAAAGTGTAAGAGGCACGGGGATTCAGACTTGAACTGGGATTCCAACAGAGTATAATGTCTATAAAATTTCTCTCTCCCTTAGGCCATGCACATGAGGGGCTTTATACTCCCTCAAAGTAGTTTCATTCAGTTGGAAACAGTTGGCCACGTGCTGGGGTGGTTGAACTACCAGAGTAACCATCAACCCAGCCCGAAAATAGGGATTTTAATATATTTTTTAATGATTTTAATGGCATACGCGGAAAAGTACATGTGGACTCGCGTATACACGCGGAAAAGTTTGGGCATATCTGCGTATGGGAATTTTAACACTGTTTTTAAGTGAATTTTGTTCAAGTCTGTAGGAATGGGTGCCCAAAACCATAAAGACAATCATGAATCACCAGAGGGTGAAAAATGATGCTATAACATCCACAACAACGAGAGAAACTACCCTAGGGCCTAAGTTGAGGATCCCAACAAAGCAAAAGGAATACAACAACAAGAAGCAAGCAAACTAAAGGTCTTAATGCTTAAACTAGAAAACTTGGGAGAAGTGACCTTACTCGTATGTCCTACATTTGAGGTCATTCCCGCAGTGTTCAAACCCTCTGATTCTCCATGTGCTTCAAAACCTACTACTCATTCAAGAAAAACACATAGACTATTTAAAAGCATACATGTTCTAGATGTCAATGGTTATATCATATATACTTATAGAAAATAACATGAAATCAACTATATCAAGATCATTAACATGTATAAAATCATTAAAGATCACGACATCATGAACGAGACTAAGCTTCTTTATTGATGTATGTAAAATATGTGGAGGAATACCACTTGATTTAGCCACACCTCCAAGTGAAACCATCCTCTAGATCTGTCCAGCCCAAGCCTAAAAAATCTTCTTCCATAAAGTCACACAAAGATGTCACATAAATGAGGTGAACATCTCAAAGAGGGAAACAAGGGTTTCCTCAACCTAGGAAGTGCAGGAGGCACAAGGATAATCAGAATTAATCTAGGACTAACAAGTTATATTATCAATACCTATCTCTCTCATCCCTTAGGCCTTCCCCATGTGGTGTATTTATACTCCTCAAAATAGTTTTTTTTTTTTTTTTTTAGTTGGGAAATAGTTTGGCTATGAGCTCTTGTAGGTAGGCTTCTAGTGTAACCCGTAAACCCCACCCAAATAATATGGAGTTCTATATTTTTTTTCATATTTTAAATTATATACGTGGGTAGGATATTAGTGGACCTGCATCTGTATGCACGTTTGAGAGGGCAGATACACGTATGGAATTCAATTTTTTTTTTTTTAGATAAAGGACCAAGTCTGAATGGAAAGGGCTGCCCAAGGCCAATACATAGATCATCAAGTATATAGAGGTGATAAATTATGCTATAACACTATCTTATAGATATATGTTCAAATGAAGGATATTGGGCGTTGGATTTATTCTTAGGTTTAGGTAAGTTTTATTATATAAAATTTAATATTAATATTTATTTTTTTAGTTTTTGTGTTTATACTAATTTGCTTAATTATTTCTTTTGTTCTTGATTATTAGGTAAATGTAATGTTCCTTTTTCGGGAATTTCTGAAATGTGGTCTTCAAGGATGCTGTATAAGAGAGGTAGTGTAAAAATAAGCTGAAAGGGGGCTTGGATCCCCTTTTTAACTCACTAAAAACTTCTCTTCCAGAAGTTGAGCTCGAAGAAATAAGCCTAGAGGGCTTATACAAATCTCCCCAAAATAGATCTCTCAGAAAATGCTCAATGAGAGAGCTTACAACAATACATGAACATAACCATGAAACTCTACAAATATGTACACATCAATAAATGGAATATAATATAGCCATCATGTCTATTAATATATGAGCTACAATATACAGAAAGATCTTGAGGGACAAGCCACTCAAGCTACCGGAATCAATCTCTGATGATCAACACATGAGATACAACAGTTGCTGCAACTGCAAAAAATGCCGAAGAGCACTGATAGTGCCGTCTCTAGGAGTGTAGCTGTTTCTATAGATATGAATACATGAAATATGACTGAAATATATAAATAAATTCCCAAGAATAGAAGAATGGGCTCCAATACAAGATTTCTAGCCAATCTAGGAGAGATTGCTAGAAATGCCGGAAAATTTACAATGTGACAAATAACTTGTCACTGCAACGGAACCAAAATAAGAATGAGGCTATGGCAGATATGAAATATTCATGCCCTCCTCTGATAATTTTCTCAAGCAAAAAGGCTGATCCCTTTCACTTAAAAACACTCCTCCTGCTAAGCACAAATGGCTCTCCCAGCAACTGCCTCAGAAAATAATGCAGTTTCTGCCCTATACTGCGCTGTGAGAGATGGTGAGTGTTTGACCTGGTGCCAAATATTTGAAATGAAGCTCGGGAGTCTCCTTTGTTGCTCCTCTAAATAATATGCAAGACCTCCATTGGAGAACAGGCCAAAGAATGACTTTATGAGTTCCTCTGTTGCTGCACCCAGCAACACAACGTTTTCTACTCCAGAAATAACATTGTGGCTGAAGGGATAAGCTTGGAAAAATGCTAGAATGAGGAAATGGAGCTCAAACCCTCTCCTTCCTTGAGGATGAGGTAGGGATTCCCGACCGGGAACACCCTTGGGTGAAGAACACTACAACCCTGCTAAACAACTCGGGAATGCAAGTCTTTGCAGACCCAACGAAAATAATAAGCTAATGCATAATGAAAATGGGCTGCCATATCCTCCTTATAAAGAAAATGAACTCTTCTCACCATGGGTCCCATTCACACTTGATTCTAGCTCAAGCAAGTGGAGCCTCCACTAAAACTGCGTTGTCCAAGTAGGTGCAATCTATCTAGACAGTTTTAGTTGACTTGGTCAAAATGACTAGATCAAGCTTGATCTAATCCTGTTCACACCATGTGGTGCTCAATCCAGCTACTTTATTATTCCTCCTTTCACACAAGGAGTGTTATTTCTTCATCAAAATGGGTTAAGGTGTCTCCTTACCCATTGTATTCAACAAAATAAAAATATGCTAATTATAATGTTCCTTTTAGCTTGAGGCTAAAAATTGGGAACATTACAGTCCTCCCCTCCCACATGGTGCTTGTCCTCAAGCAACTGCATAGAGAGAACAAAATTTATCCCCCTTTTTCTCTTGTGGCCTCCTCATCAACAATCTCCACCACTGCTCAAAATATCCTGCAACAAATCTATCCTCCAATGCTTCCTCCCAAGTATGCAAACCAGAATGGTGCACGTCATGAAAAGATAGAAGGTGTAGGTGGAAATAGCATTGTGGTTCAATGGCCTCCTCAAGGTAGGAGTGATGAAAAACATGGGAAGTCTTATTCGTAATGAGTGACTGCTTCACCCATGCAATCATCCCAATGAAATGAGCCATCCTAGGTAGCTCAACAAAGTAGTCCTCAACCCCGGATCTATGCAACATGTTGGGGCTGAATGGAGGGTTTAGATTTTCCCATCCAAATAGTTTCTCCCTCCATTTATGATAAGTATGAGGGGGCTGCTGATATTGGGCTAAAATTTCATGGCCTCCACAATTGGCCCAAGCCTCCCCACAAAGTGAATAAACCATGAAGTGCCTCCTCCAACAATGCATTTTCTCCCAATAGCTTCTCCTGCATGAAGAGAAAAGTAATGGCATGGAAATCATGGTGTGCCCATTTTTTCTCCTGAAACATAAAACATATAAAAAGGGGAGAATCATACTCCCAATGGGCATATTCATCTCTAATCCCACTCTCCAAACAAATCCTCCCATGAGTGTACAAACATCAGCAACATATAGAAGCAAAATATAATGAAAACAAGCTGCCACATGGCAACCGGAGAGTGAATCATAGTTCCACATGAGGAACTAGTGCAGTGCACCTTTGGCCTGCATCAAATCAGAAATCAACAAATGCCTTTCCAGCCACTTTTTTGCTACCACAAACATCTCATAAGGTGGAAACATGTAATTACAATTTTGTGCCAATGGTGCACACCAAGAAGTATGTGGCTTCCCCCACAAACCACCATTAAGGTAGCCAAAATCAATGCTACAAGTAGCTGCAAGTACATCATACAAAGTTCAAGAAGGGATGATCCTCCTTGATACAATATGCTGCTCATATAAACTAAATAAGCACAAAATATAATGTGAAATTATACCTTATCTACCATGTACTTGAGACCTTGAGCTAAAATGGCTCATCTGAATGCTCTCCCTCACCTCAAATGAGTAGGGAAATGGTTGTGCCAACCTCTCCAAAACCATTCGGGCTATGCACCTATCCACATGATGATACAGATCATGCTGAATGCCCTCCCAAATGATCTCCTCTAGCAAAGTAGAATATGCATCCAAGTGCATAGCTAGAAAGTCCTCATGTGCTGCATGCAATATTTTCTCCTTGAGACTAGAAACTATAGCCAAGAAGATTCTTCCATAAAAATATATGACCATATCATCCACCATGTATCTGTCATCATCATCTGGGTCATCCAAAATCATGCATGCACCTAGATCTTGGGAGTGCTCCACTAAGAGCTGAGTCCCCCAACACGGATCAATCCTCCTCATAGACAGGGTTGGTGATCTGCGATGTGATGCTCCCCTCATGTTGCTGCCTGCTAATTTGACATCCCCCATGCCAAAGTCATCCTAAAAATTTTTTCCATGCCCATCATGTAGCTGCTCATGCTCTTATAATAATGGTGATCCTGGGAAGCTAGCCTCCCTTGAGAAACCGTCATCCAACAGGAATCTCCCAAGCTGGGTCAAAGTAAGCATGAGTGGCCTCCATCCACTCCTATGTATGAAAGGAAGTATCCTCCTCCTCATCAAATATGTGGAGCAGTCATCCTGCATCATGATGATGCAATCCTCCATCCCTGCAGCAAACTCTGTCAGCGCAGTATAACTGGTGAGAGTGGGTGATAATGAAAATGAGAGAGTGTCTCTCTCCTCCTTATATCTATCCCAAACTCTTTGCACTGTGTTGGACTCCTATAATGTCTTCACCTCTCTGGAATCCAAGAGGGGTGAACCAACTGACAAGATGCCTCTCATCAACTCTAGATCAGGTGGTCTCCCAGGTGGAATGCCTCCATATAGTGAGACATCAAGCTCGGAAGTGGAATATATGTATAAGAGGACTGATTTGTCCCTCTCTTTACTGTGCTGTACAGTATCTCTCCCTTGTGCAAATACTTTTCGGAATGGATAAGGGCGTATCAACCCTTGCTGTTGATCCTTCTTTTCTCCCTCCATCTCACAATCCCCAATAGCTGCTGCAAATGGCTCTGGAATTGTGTTTTGGTTCCCACATGTTGGACCTCTTGGAATCCCTTGCATAGAAGCAAGGACTCCTCCCATGGAAGCTATGACTCCCTTCTCATCCCCATGTGGTGATGGATCTTCCTCTAATGATACAATGCTGTGGGTCCTTCTATGCACATTCTCTTCACCCATATGTGAGTATGACTTCCCTTCAATGAGAGACCATGGATTTTGGTCTTCTTCTGAAAGATGGATCTCCATGTTATCACAAATGGAAGAGTTCCCTTTATACAATGGGGGTCTTGCCTCTAGCAAGTCATCATATATGTTTTCATCCCCTTCGGTATTAAAGAATTGAGTTGGTTTTCTGGTTTCACCCATTGCATGCAAAGTGTTTGAAGTTATGATCCTTGATGATTCACATGGATTCCCATCAATTTTTTTCACCAAACCCTTAGTTAACTCATCATATGTTTTTACATTTTCATGAAAACATGAAACAAAATTTTTAAACCAAATATCATGAGCCATACCTTTGAGTTGCAGCGCTGCTGCTCCAATGGCCTCATCTCCTTCCTCCATTCTTCTGGATGTGCAAGTGGGCAATGAACTGCGCTGTGGATATGCATGTGTGGATGAATTCTCATACCCATCATAAGAATATCTAGGGATTTCTTCATCTACAAACCCTCTCATAAAATCTCTCCAATTTTCCCTTTCTTTCTCCTCAAGGTCTTCAATGATACCCTCCAGGGTCTGGAAAAGAAGAAGGGAAACCTCCTCTTCCGTCATTCCTCTTTTTTTTTTTTTTCTGTACATATCCTCTTCCAAATGAGGATATTCTCCTTCTAATGCCATTTTACCTTGGGCTACACAGCTGTAAATTTCCCTTCTCAAGAATATCAAAATTCTATTCCAGAGATTGACTGCAGGGGCATTTACTGGATATGTCACCTTTGAAAAAAGGATGAGATGCAGAGGCTACCTAGCCATCTATAGACTCTGTCTATAGAGTTTTAAATATCCCCCTTCAGGGATTCAGTACTCTAGCTTGAAGTCACAGGCTGAGCCAAAGATCATGCTTTGATACCACTATAATGTTTCTTTTTCGGGAATTTCTGAAATGTGGTCCTCAAGGATGCTGTATAAGAGAGGAAGTGTAAAAATAAGCTGAAAGGGGTCTTGGGTCCCCTTTTTAACTCACTAAAAAATTCTCTTCCAGAATTTGAGCTCGAAGAAATAAGCCTAGAGGGATTATACAGATCTCCCCAAAATAGATCACTCAGAAAATGCTCAATGAGAGAGCTTACATCAATATGAACATAACCATGAAACTATGCAAATATGTACACATCAATAAATGGAATATAATACAGCCATCATGTCTATTAATATATGAGCTACAATATACAGAAATATCTTGAGGGATAAGCCACTCAAGCTACCGGAATCAATCTCCGATGATCAACACATGAGATACAAGAGTTGCTGCAAATGCACAAAATGTCGGAGAGAAGTGACAACACTGTATCTAGGAGTGTAGCTGCTGCTATAGATATGAATACATGAAATATGACTGAAATATATAAAGAAATGCCCAAGAATAGAAGAATGGGCTCCAATACAAGATTTCTAGCCAATCTAGGAGAGATTGCTAGAAATGCCGGAAAATGTACAATTTGACAAATAACTTGTCATTACAACTGAACCAAAATAAGAATGAGGCTATGGCATATTTGAGATACTCATTCCCTCCTCTGATAATGTTCTCAAGAAAAAAGGCTTATCCCTTTCACTAAAAACACTCCTCCTGCTAAGCACAAATGGCTCTCCCAGCAACTGCCTCAGAAAATAACACAGTTTTTACCCTAGACTGCGCTGTGAGAGATGGTGAGTGTTTGGCCTGGTGCCAAAGATATGAAATGAAGCTCGAGAGTCTCCTCTGATGCTCCTCTAAAGAATATGCAAGACCTCCACTGGAGAACAGGCCAAAGAATGACTCTATGAGTTCCTCTATTGCTGCACCTAGCAACACAACGTTTTCTACTGCAAAAATAACACTGTAGTTGAAGGGATAAGCTTGGCCAAATGACAGAATGAGGAAATGGAGCTCAAACCCTCTCCTTTCTTGGGGATGAGGTAGGGATTCCGGACCGGGAACACCCTTTAGTGAAGAACACTACAACCCTGGTAAACAGCCTGGGAATGCAAGTCTTTGCAGACCCAATGAAAATAATAAGCTAATGCATAATGAAAATGGGCTGCCATCTCCTCCTTATAAAGCAAATGAACTCTTCTCACCATGGGTCCCATTCACACTTGCTTCTAGCTCAAGCAAGTGGAGCCTCCACTAAAACTGCACTGTCCAAGTAGGTGCAATGTATCTAGACAGTTTTATTTGACTTGGTCAAAATGAATAGATCAATCTTCATCTAATCCTGTTCACACCATGTGGTTCTCAATACAACTTCTTTATTATTCCTCCTTTCACACAAGGAGTGTTATTGCTTCCTCAAAAGGGGTTAAGGTTTGCCTATGATTTCTTCTGAAAATATCCTTCTCCCCATGAGAAGACTCCATAATTCTTGAGCTCATAGGCTGAGCCAAGATTGTTGCTCCGATACCACTGTAATGTTCCAAACTTGGAATTTTATACAACAATAAGAATACCTTAAGGTATTCCAAAGTTCGATAAAATAAATTAATCAGCTCATGTAATGTGTTTTAACACATAGCTATCATAATAACAATCACAACATCAAACTATGCACTTATACAGTTCATTGAGTGGGGAAAAGTAGCTATTTTTGCCTTAAAAACACTATTTTATTTGTATTGAGCCAAAAATGTGGAAAATAACGGTTGTTTCCCTTATAATATAAAATATAGGACATGAATGCAAAATATTTTTATAAACAAATGCAATTAGCCAAGTTAAACATGCCTCCCATGCTCACAACTACTAAAAATGGGCAAAACCCCAAGACTACAAAAGTCGGAGCAGCTGCACCAGTGACTGCGCAATCAAAAGAGAGGTAAAATCAGAAAATAGAGAAATATTACTGATAATGTTATTATAATACTCAATGATGTACAAAATCAAAGATCAAATCCAAGAGACCTGGCAAGGATTTCTTGACAGAAAAGATATACAAGAGAAGCTGCTGCAAAATATGTGGCTGAATAATGCTGTATGGCTGAAGCTCTGCAATATATAATTGAACATGCAAAGAAATGGCTGAAGATTCTTCTCCTATCTTTCCCAAAGAAAGGCTGATCCTCCTCTTGGGAAACTAGCTCCTCCAATTGGGGTTTTCACCACTTGGGGCTTCTGAGCTAGTTTCTCATTGGAGGAAGATTTCCTTCACTTGAGAAATATGTTTGGAGAGCTCCAGAGCTTATTTCAAATCTGTGGTATCAGACCACACATTTATCATACTCTCCTAGCGCTGTCTCTGCTAGGGAGTGCGTTATTTTGGAGGCAGTGTTCATTGCATGGTTTGGCGGCTCCGTTGCAGTGTTTCCTTGTCATTGAGAGGTTCATCCTTTCATGGGAGGAAGAACTTGAGGGTTATAAATCAGATCAGAAATATTTCAGCCTTTTTCACTCATGTACTTCAGTGTTGTAGTGATTATTCAGTCATTTTCTGAATAACACATTTAATATATAGAGTGTTTGACAAGAAATCCTTGCCGGGTTATCTTGTATTTTGTATAGGAGATTAGATCTTTGTACCTTAGCATTATTTATAAATATATGAGTAGATATATGATTCTCCTATCATTTTATGTGTAAAGCCTCTCTTATACTGCGCATTCCCTTAAGAAGCTTCTCCGGCATTTTGCAGTCTTGGGGTTTTTCACCATTTTTAGCTACACTAGTGTGGGAGGTCTGTTTAGCCCACCTAGTTTGATTTTTGTCAGCTCTATTCTTGGATTTAGAATGTATATTTAATAATATATGGGATCCAAGAGTCCATTTAAGTGTTTTATTACATTTTCTGGAAATGTGTTTTTTATGCATGATTTATGAGCAATCCAGAAAAAGGAACATTACAGTGGTATCAAAGCACGATCTTTGGATCAGCTTGTGGCTTCAAGCCAAAGTACTAACTCCCTGAAGGAGGAATATTTCAAGCTCTATAGTGTTGAACCCTTAGTTAAACTGAGAGGGGGGGGGGGGGGTGAATCAATTTAACACATTCATGGACTTTTTAAAAAAAATTCATTAACACTTGTTTACACCTTCATTTCATGTTCAACTTAACATGTGAGTAATCTTAGAATGTGAGCAGAAAGAATTAATATAATGTAACAATAGACTTAATATGAGAGCATCAAGTATTAAGCAGATGATATAAACCATATCAACACATAAACATCATGCACAGAGACACCAGATATAAGTGGAAACCCATAAAGGGAGAAAACCACATCTTATTATTGTTGTGATGCAAAGGCAAGCTCCACTCCCTCTCACCACTGTTTTTCTGCAGGCACCAACCTACAGGAGGCTCCAATCCTCAATTCTGCAAGCTACAACTTGCAAGGAAGCACCAACTCCCTTCAATTTTCTGCAGGCACCAACCTACAGGAGGCTCCAACCTTGATCGGCTACAAAACCGACATTTTATCAGAAACTACAAATTGATGGGCTTTAACTCATGTTACATGCGAGCACCAACCTACAGGGGGCTCCTACCTCAGTTAGCTACAACTGACATCTATCAAGCTACAAGTTGATAGGGAAGCTCCAACTTCCTTACTCTTTCAAAAGAAAAACACTTGCTGATTTACCTTGGATATCAGCTCTGTTCTGTACATTCTCTTCTGCTGTTCAACAGTGCTCATATCTGTCCTCATATCATTTATGCATATTCTCAAATTCACTATCAGTTTCTCCTTCTTCTTTTCTCAGCTCCTCCTTCTACTCTGCCTCATGGCTTCATTTCTTTATTCTATGACTTTTCACAACATCTTGTTCTGCTCCTCCTTCTTCTTATCTTCTCTGCCTCAATTCCATACTCTGCATTGTCTATATTCACTCTCTCTAACCTCTTGCAGCTTTCTTATTTTCTTCGACTCTCTTCAATTCTGCTGCACACTCTCTTCTTCTCTCACTCTTTTTTCGTTGACCTTCTCCCCTTGGATATTATCCTATTTTATACAAAAAAGCTTCATGGCTGTTTGTATTCTACTGGGAATTCGAAATGGACAGCCATGTCTCTTCGCCTTCTGCCTTCTCATCTCATTTATCCGCTCATTCAGAAAATATAACTGTAGGCGCTTATTTTAATATTACAATGGGCTATTTGCTCTCTTTCAGAGACTTGCCAATGCATCACAAACAATAAAAAACTGATTAAAACATTTACATTCAAATTACAATGAGAATTCCAGCTCAACTCATTTAGTATTTTGGCTCGCTGTGTGTTTGTCTTTTCTTTGACTGTGTCTATCTTTTCTGTGACTGTGTTTTATCTCTTTTCATCTCTGTTTCTCTTCTGTCCTCTGCTGTGATGTAACTACTGCATACACGTAACTAAGCTTTTTATGCCAACTGACTGTAAATCTGGACAAATTCCAACGCTCTATACATAGTACGTGTCTTGTTGATGTGGCGAGTTTCACAAGCGGAACATACGTTCATCACAATTGTTTTATATTAATAATTGCCCTCCCATTAAGCCGAGGCATATCTATATAACCCATGGACCACGCGGCACATTGCAACAACGTTATATATATATAATCCAACTTCAGCTCTTGGCATATGTTTAACCTACAAACTGCCCTTTTAGGTATGACTTAAATCAATTCTTGGCGTATATAATAAAACTTGTTTAAACATATACAAACTCATTTCGGGCCCACCTGACACATTTTCCAATGTGATATGCTTCTCCTCCAGCGATTTCCGATTCTGATTGATCGCAATCGCAAACTTCTATTTGCATGTTTCGCTGCTTTGTTTAACTCTGATGCGATTGACCTGATGCGATGCATTTAATCGCAATCGCAAATTCTATGTTTATATATGTTTCTGACACATATCAATTACGGTTCATAAACCTATCGGGTCCGGACTTCCAATCGCAATCACAAACTTTTTGCTGCATGTTCTGATGCCCTGCTTAAATCCGATGCGATTGGTCACTGTTCAATAAGATTTTCCGATGCGATTAGAACTGGAACTCAAGCTATATATGAGTTGTGGTTTATATACCGATCGGGTCCGGACTTCCAATCGCAATCGCAACTCTTATATTCTCCGATGCGATCATCACTGTTCACCAGAACTCACGGTATGTATGAGTTGTAGTTTATATACCCATCGGATCCGGACTTCCAATCGCAATCACAACCCTTATATTCTCCGATGCGATCATCACTGTTCACCAGAACTCACGGTATGTATGAGTTGTAGTTTATATACCCATTGGATCCGGACTTCCAATCGCAATTGCAACTCTTATTTTAACCTGTTCTGCTGCCCTTACAATCTTCGATGTGATTGGGAAGGGTCCCACCTTATATTACTACATTTCTTTGGATCTCGCGCTGCATATGGCTATACATATACATATACATATCTATATATATATATATATATATATATATATATATATATATATATATATATGTTTTGGTCCTTTGAATATAAAGCACAATACTTTGCTGTTGGAGTATACGATTCTCGGAATGAAATTTATATTAACTATGCATTACATTGCCGCTTGGGTTATGATTCCCGGAATTATATTTATGTTATGTGTAACGCCCGGCTAGGTAAAGATTCTCAGAATTGTATACATATATCCTCCGGCTAAGGTAGCGATTCTCGGAATTTAGTTATATATATATGTTCACCGGGGTGAACAACGGTTCTTGGAATAATAATTTAATTTCTTTGCAATAATAAGTTTGTGTCTACTTTCTTTTATGCAATAAACTCTGCCTGCGCACTACTGTTATGATAACGGCTCTGCATCTATATTCGCTGCCTCGGCCTCTGTTCTTCACTGTGCCTTTTCTCATTATTAGTTTCTTCGACCACTTCATCTCTGCCCTATAGGTCCCATGTCCTTATGTCATCAGACCGCATCGCATATTCATTACTCTGCCTCTCTGTTTCTTTCGCCGATTGCGATATGCGATCGCATGCATCGCACCGCAAGCCTATCGCATCGCATCGCATCTTCATTACATTGCCTCTGCTTCTATTCACTATCTCTGCTTTGTCTACTACGGAGCTTCACATGCCAAATCACTAGCACTGTCACTGAGGAGGATTGATCCTTATTGGAGGTCTCAGCTCTTGGTAGAGTACTCCAAGGATCTTGGTGCATGCATGATTCTTGATGACCCAGACATAGATGATAGATACATGGTGAGAGATGTGGTCATCTATTCCTATGGTAGGATCTTCTTGACTATATCTTCTAGTCTCAAGGAGAAGCTGCTACACGCAGCACATGAGGGCTTCTCTTCTATGCACTTTGATGCATATTTCCAGTTGATGGAGGAGTTCATTTGGGAGGGAATTCAGTATGAAATATTTCAGCATATGGAAAGGTTCATAGCCTGGATGATGAAAGAGAGGATGTCACAGCCACCTTCCTACTCATTGGGAGTGAGGGAGAATTTCTAGTTGAGCCATTTCAACTCAAGACCTCAAGTACATAATGGAGGAGGTATACTTTTACATTTTTTATTATACTTATTTTCCTTATTTGAGCAACATGATGTATCAAGAAGAATTGCTTCTTCTTGCATATGGTATAATGATGTACTTGCAGATACTTTTGGCATTGATATTGGCTATCCTTTTGGTGAGCCGTGGGGGAAGCCATATGTCTCTTTGTGTGCAGCAATGAAACCATATTTTGACTTCATGTTTTCATCTTATGAGATGACTATGGCAGAAAACAAGTGGCTGGTAAAGCACTTGTTGATTCTTATTTTGATGCAGGCCAAGGCTGCACTGCACTGGTTCCATGAGAGGGACCAAGATTCACTCTCCGGTTGTCAATTGACTACTTGTTTTTATTATATCTTGCTTCCATGTATTGCTGATGTGTTCTTGTTCAAAGGAAGCTTGTATGAGGGAGAGATGAGGCAGAAACAAAGGTTTTTGTTTCTATGGTGGCACTTGGGAGAGTATGGGAAAAACTCTTCCCATACTTTTCATGATATTTCTGAAGAGAAGAAAGGCACATTCATGGTGCAAGGAGGCTACCCTTCAGTATTGGAGGATCATGAGAGAATTCCATGTTGAAAGATGATCTTCTCACATAGCAGCATTATGGTGGATGGCTTTGGCATGTGAATGTCAAATGGAGAAGTCATGGAGCATTATTATAAAGGCCTACAATGCTGTCACATAGGAGCATGTTCTTATGGATGAGATATTCCAAAGGGAGGAGGTATCCCTTCTTATTGCAGAATTTTATGACTAGATTCTCATGGGAGGACTTATTGGAGGATCTCACTTTCATCCTGATCACTATGTATGGTAGAGAATGCCTTTCTGTACTTGTTGATTGCTCTTTTGAGTATTTGTACTTTCTCACCATATTTTCACAGTGCATTGCTCCTCAAAAGAGCAAGAGTATTTTTTGGTTTCATGGTCACTTTAGGGCCAATGTTTATGATGATAGTAGCCCATATATGCATGAATTTGGGAAAGTGTATTGTTATTCTATCTATGTACAACTGATAGACATTATTGCTTACTTTCCCATGTTGGGAGAACATACATATCCAACTTGTAACTTGTTGCACGAACACTTGCCATATGACATTCTCAAGCAGCAGTTGGAAGAACTGCGTTGTATCCACCAGAGAGACCATATGTATCATCCAAATTTGCACATAACCTTCAGCCATCTTCTAATTTGGATGCCATGTGGTGATGATGTGCCATTCATCTTGAATGGAATGGTTTGGGTTGGCATGACTCATGATTTTGGAGGAAGAGTCTTTGGAGGCTCAATATTCTTCTTGCCATTGGAGGGAAATCATGTTGCAGCCCAAGATCAGAATATCTTCTACACTTATCATAAGTGGAGGGGAGGAAAGCATGGGATAGGCCCTCTTGCCTATCATGTTCACTTATTCAGCCCACCTACATTTTAGGAACACAAGGGGGAAGAGGCTTTTCAGGATTTACCACGTTGGAGGGTGACTCACTTCATTTGGATGATTGCATGGATGAGGGAGGCAATCATTCACCATGTTGATCATCACTCCTACTTTTCAGAGGCCATGAGACAACTAGCATGCTTCCATTCACACTTTCCACCTTTGATTGATGCAGACACTTTGGTTTTGCACACTTGGGAGGAAGCATTGGATGACAGTTTATTTGTAGATTCTCTTGATGAAGTGATGGAGGCTATTGATGGGAGGCCACATGAGGAGGAGGAGAGATATTTTTCTCTCCTTATGCATTTTCTTGAGGACAAGAAAAGATTTTGGAGGGGAGGAATGTAATGTTCCAAAATTTTAACTTCCAAGCTAAATGGAACATTAGAGTTAGCAGCAACTGTAGCCGGTAAATAAATGGGTAGAAAAGCCCATAAGTCTCCTAAGGAGGATAAAAATACTCCAAATGTGAAAGGGGACACTCTTTCTAGAAAAATAAAACACCTCCATTTGTGGACAAGGTTAAATTGAAGCTGCTTTGACTAAGTCAACATCGCAGTTTTAGTGGAGGAGGAATCCTAGGTTGGATAGCGCAATTTTGGAGGGAAATGTAGCTTGGGTTAGAAGTAACCTAAGTGAGTGGGGCCAAGGGAAAGAAAAATCACATATTATATAAGGAAGAGTATGGTAGCATTATTGAGCATGTTGTAGATTATTATTCTTGGCTGCCAAGAATTGTTGCTGCTTTGCTGCTTAGCAAAGTTGCAGTGCTGTTTAGCACTGGGTGTTCCCGGGCAGGAATCCCACCTCTTTCCTTTGAGGAGCTCATTGGGAGAGTTTTTATTCATCATTCCAAATCAGGTTTTCAGGCCAAGCTTCAGCCATCTACATCAGTATAGCTTTTCCAGAGATTGTGCAGTGTTGCTGGGTGCAGCAGTGGAAGGGATTGGAATCCCAGCTTCTGAGCTAGTTTCTCATTGGAGGAAGCTTTCCTTCACTTGAGAAATATGTTTTGAGAGCTACAGAGATTATTTCAGATCTGTGGTATCAGACCACACATTTCTCATTTCCTCCCAGCACTGTCTCTGCTAGGGAGTGCGTTATTTTGGAGGCAGTGTTCAGTGGCTCCGTTGCAATGTTTCCTTGTGGTTGAGAGGTTCATCCTTTCATGGGAGGAAGCCCTTGAGGGTTATACATTGGATAAGACATATTTAAGCCTTTTTCACTCATTTACTTCAATTTTGTAGTGATTATTCAGTCATTTTCTGAATAACACATTTTATATATAGAGTGTTTGACAAGAAACCCTTGCCGGGTTATCTTGTATTTTGTATAGGAGATTAGATATTTGTACTTCAGAATTATTTATAAAAATATGAGTATATATATGTTTCTCCTATAATTTTATGTGTAAACCCTCTCTTATACTGCGCAGTTCCTTGAGCAGCTGCTCCGGCATTTTGCAGTCTTGGGGTTTTCACCATTTTTAGCTACACTAGTGTGGGAGGTCTGTTTAGCCCACCTATTTTGATTTTTTTTAGCTCTATTATTGTATTTAGAATTTATATTGACTAATATATGGCATCCAAGATTCCATTTCACTGTTTTATTACATTTTTTGCTGGAAATGCGTTTTTGATGCATGATTTATGAGAAATCCTGAAAAAGGAATATTACAGTGGTATGAGAGCATGATATTTGGCCCAGCCTGTGGCTTCAAGCCAAAGTGATGAATCCCTAAAGTAGGAATCTTTCAATCTCTATAGACAGAGTCTGCAGATGGCCAAGTAGCCTTTGGATCTCATCGTTTTCTCAAAGGTGACATATCCAGTAAATGCCCCTGCAGTCAATCTCTGGAATAGAATCTTGATACTCCTGAAGAGGGAACTTTACAGAAGTATCAGAGAAGATAAGAAATAGAGATCACAATGATGGATAGGATTAGTTTACTCTCATCAGTGTTCAGATCTAAGAAGAGCCTCTCCAAAGAGGTAGATCAGAAGAGAGAAAGACGATGCACCGAGAATCCTAGAGGGTTTCAAGAAGAAGCAAGTTGTAGTGAGACCTGCATAAGGTTTCAAGAAGAAGAAGGAATCCCTAGCACTTCCTATCAGAAAATCAGAAGACCAGAGAATCCTAGATCTCCTCATAGATCCATTATGCCCACTTTCTTTGAAGAAGGTGGGAGGTATAGCAATGAAGAAAAGAGATGCAAAGGAACTCCTAAATGGTTTCAAGATGGAGAGGAAGAAATACATACTTCCTATCATCACAAAGCAAAGGATAATGTCAATATTGTCACTTTGGGCAAGAGATCTCCATTTTCACCATCTGCTGCTAAGATGCTTGTATCTAGAGAAGAGGCACTTGAATCTTTGCAAGGTAGTCTTGAGCTCTTAACATATGGAGACACATGCATGAATCAGGAGATGCATGAGGAGGAGAAGGAAGATACCAGTGCTGGTATGCTTGAAGAAAGGAGGCCATCATTCTTGCCAACAGTTGGAGGCATCATTTATCCAGGTGGAGAAACTCTTGTGTTCTATCAAGAGGTTCCCACATATCAGTTGATCCAAGGTATGCATGAAATTTCAGAACATATTGTTTCAATATTAATGCATAGCCAAGGATTAAATCAAAATGCTGATTTGAAGCAAAGACATGTCACAATGTAGAGGACCCTTGATCTAATCAAGGATGAGACTGGAAACTATCCCTATGCATCATTGTTGAGCTGCATTCAATCTCTTGGGTTGATATGTAGGGTCTCAAGAAAGGGGATTAGTACTATCCTATGTTCAATGGCTGATTGTGAGATCAGCAATGAAACTTGCTTTAAGATAGTACATGCATCACTTTGCAGATCTAGAGCGCTGTCACTTAGTGACTGTGACAAAGAGGCTTCATCTCTCTTGGATCATTCTAGAGGCAGCTTCAACCTTGAAGCAGTAGAGAAGAAGAATATGAAGTGTACACATCTTGAGATAAGAAGAATTTTCTCCCCTCTAGATGACACTCTCTCAATGAGCATGCTACAGCTCAAAGAGAGACTTCTACTTACTGCAGATTCAAAGCCTCGCTGGTTTTGGAAGGCCATAGATGGAAGAAAGGTCTCTTTAAGAGATCTCAACAGAGATGCATTTCAATATTTCATGAGATGCAAGGTTCTTCATTGGTTCAAAGGAGATGGTATTCTACAAAGGGAGGATGCCATGATTATGCAACACATCACTCATCTTCCATGTTGGAGTGAGTGGATGAGGATGATGAGCAAGAGATCACATGATCACTTGCAAACATACATGGACCAGCAATCTTGGTTACACTGGTTTCCCTTGGGAGACTCCTTTCGCTCTCTAAAGGCACCTATTTTTCTGATCTATGCCTTGAAGAATGGTCATGAAATGAATAAGGAGGCATGGCAATGCTGGTTGCTTTGGGGTAAGTATGATCACTACCCAAATATTCTCATTCTCTCATCTCATGATTTATGCAACATTAATAGAATATATGAGAAGGAATCATGGTTTATGTGGTTGTTAAAAGGAGAGTTTGGACATCACATGTTAAATATCATGTCCATGTATTCACCCATGTTTGAAATATGTCTCATTTATCCATATGTATTTTTGTTGGAGGGATATTTCATGCATGGACTTTGGCTTGGGAGGAGGAATGACTCCCACATGATGTGGTATGAGGGAGATTGCTTGTACTATGTTGATGAGACATTTCACATGTCCATCATTGTGTTATTGCTCCATGATCCACATGTTGATAAGGCAAGAGGGCTACAAAAGTCCTTTTTTCTATGGCTACTCTTGGGTGAATATGGTTACTCCCCAATAGCTCATCAATTTCTGAATCATGCCTTGGATTACAATGATATGTTGCAACAAGAGAAGGCATGTATAATTTTGTCTCACTTGAGAGAGTATGGCCACCACATGACATCTCCTATGTCTATGTGTTTTGTATTAAAATTTGGCATATTGATCTCATGATGTGCATTGATGATGATAATTTGTATTGGGCTGATGTGACATATCATATGTCCATTAGTATGGTTTGGTTTCATGATGCACATGAGGAGGAGAGAAGGCAGCAAGACCTCTTGTCGCTTTGGTTGCTTTTAAATGAGTATGGTGACAACCCCATAGCTCATCATTTTCTGATTCATGCCTTATGTATCAAAGATAAATTGCAACAAAGAGAGGCATGTACATCATCTTTTGGAAAGCTTGGCTTGCTCATCTTACATGGAGGAGATGGAGGATGGCAAAAAAGGGCCTTGCTCTGTTGGTTATTATTAGGAGAATATGGTTTGAGATCTTTGTCCACCCATGTTTCTCCTTCACTTCTTCTTTTGCATAACACTGGGATGATGGAGTTTGGATCCAACAAGACCAACAGGGCTAAGAATGAAAGCATAACAATGCTTAATCAAGTTCATAAAACATGGATGGAGAAATGTTCTTGCATGTTGAAGCTTTTCCTTTATGGAAGGAGCTACTTATTTTATGTCTCTCATGTGTTTATGATGATATTGGACATCATGTAATTGTCATTTTTTACTTCATGTTAAGAAGAGGACATCTAACCTTACAGTTGGGAGTCATCTCATGCATTTGTGGAAGTCAACTTTGGAACCAAACATACTTAACCTATTGCAGCAAATGGAGGAATCCTTCCTTATGTGGATGCCATTTGGAGGGGAATAGATGGTTTGCATCTACAATAAGAGTTGCTTGAGGGCAAGCAAAATTTTGCCGAGGGAGGCTGTAATATTCCCAATTTTTGCAGCTAATGGGAATATTGCATTTTAATTTCAGTTTGCTCAACTCATGAATAAAAGTGTAAAGGAGGAACTCTAAAACTCCTAATCAACCAAATAAATCAATGCAAAATGTGAACATGGAAAAATCTGGGCCATTTCAATAAAATACACTTAGGTGTGAAAAGGAATGAAGAAGGTTGACTAGGTCAACAGGACCAAATCTCAGTAGTGTCCAGATACATTGAACCTCCTCATTGATCAACGCGGTTTTAGATGGAGACCCTCCATGTGAAAATGGTTAACTCATTGGAGGTGGTTTAGGGTTTTCCAAACACTAATGTTATAAAAGAAAGAGGAAGGCCACAAGGAAAGGTTGTTGAAGATAGTTCGATTTTGAGATTGCATATGTAATTCAAAATCTTTGGTATCTGATACCATTGTAATGTTCCTTTTTAGGAATAGCTAGCAATCCATGGCTGGAAAACACATTTTTCCAGAAATGGAGGCAGCAGGATTTGATACCAAGACCTAGATCCCTTAGACCAATGTGTCTAATACCAAATCCAAGGATTTGGATCAATGAAATCCTTCTAGAGTGGTGAGATAAGCCTCCCACACCTAGTTCCTCTTAGAAAGTGCCCAAAGTATAGGGATGCAACAATGCATGAACATACAAGGAATCCACAACATTATTTTAATGAGCCAAGGCACATGAAGATGCAAACAGCTGAACAATGTATAATATAGCAGCAATAGAATACAATGCCTTGAGGAATCACTCACTCAAGTTAGGAAATGAGAGCCTCAATAAGACATGTACACCAAATGTGATAAAACATTGCTATATAAATTTTCCCTAGCTATGTTAGCACTGTCTATAGGAGACACTACAACATATAACATGAAAATAAAATTATATATAAATTGTATCTCAATAAATGAGGGGGAGTAAGCTCTCAACCCCTGAAAACACTAATACAACAATCCTTAGGAGGATTGGCTACAATACATGTACAAAATAGGGAAATACAATAATGCCGGAGTTGCTAGGTTGCAGCAAATCATAAAAAAAATAGGAGGAGATGGCTGAATATGATCTAAAATCTGAAATGGCCTCCTCTAATGGAAATATGAAGTGAAAGGCTGATCCCTTCACCTAAGATCTCACCCTCCAACTATTTGCTAATCCCTCACAGCAAATGCTCTCCAAGAATAACGCTGTCTAAGAGAGGGACTGCACTGAATATGATGGCAAGTGGTTGGCCTGGTGCCAAATATGGTGGAATAAGCTCATGAACCTCATTTGATGATCTCCCAAAGGGATGGAAGCTCCCTCCTCTGAAAAACTAGCCAAGGATGGTGTTGTAGAAAACCTCCCCATCAACACCCAGCAACAATGCACAATCTCCAACTGAAACTGCACTGATGAAGAGAGATGATGCTTGACCTCAATGTCTGAATATGGGGAATGGAGTGAAATCCTCCAAGAGCTACTAAATAAGGAGAGGAAATCCTAAAAAGGAATTTCTCGTAAATTCTTGCTAACCAGCAAAAAATTGCAGCAAGTCCACCAGACCAAAGATGAATAATACTCAAGATGATTTGCAATGGCTACCTTGCCTTCCTTTTAAAAAATGTGAGATCCCTCTCAATGGACTCCACTCATTAGGGTTTCCTTCCTCTAGAAGATTTCCTCCTTATCCCACTACGTTGGCCCACAATGTGCTCTCCACCTCATGCTACTGTGCAGTTTGACTTGGTCAAACTTGACCTATCCTTCTTGCAAAAGCCCCCTTTCACACATGGAGGTGTGAACTCCAGCTCTATAAGTGATCCTCCTTCATACCAAGAGGAGTTTTATTACCTATTCATGAAGTGAATGGGTCTCATACCCATTTTATTTATCTCCTATGTGGAAATGGAAAAAATTAATGTTCCATAAAAATTGGGAACATGATAGACTGTAATGTTCCCAATTTTTAGCCTCAAGCTAAATGGAACATTATAGTTTGCATATTTTCATTTTTCTTAATAAAATGGGTAAGGAGACACCATAACCCATTTTTATGGAGAAATAACAATCCTTGTGTGAAAGGAGGAATAACAAAGCAACTGAATTGAGCACCACATGGTGTGAACAGGATTGGATCATGCTTGATCTAGTCATTTTGACCAAGTCAACTAAAACTGTCTAGATACATTGAACCTACTTGGACAACGCAGTTTTAGTGAAGGCTCTACTTGCTTGAGCTAGAAGCAAGTGTGAATGGGACCCATGGTTAGAAGAGTTCATTTTCTTTATAAGGAGGAGATGGCAGCCCAATTTCATTATGCGTTATCTTATTATTTTTGTTGGGTCTGCAAAGAATTGCATCCCCGGGATGTTTAGCAGGGTTGTAGTGTTCTTCACCCAAGGGTGTTCCCGGTAGGGAATCCCTACCTCATCCTCAAGGAAGGAGAGGGTTTTAGCTCCATTTCCTCATTCTGTAATTTGGCCAAGCTTATCCCTTCAGCTACAATGTTATTTCTGTAGTAGAAAACGTTGTGTTACTGGGTGCAGCAACAGAGGAACTCATAGAGTCATTATTTGGCCCGTTCTCTAGTGGAGGTCTTGCATATTATTCAAATGAGCAGTAGAGGAGACTCCTAAGCTTCATTTCAGATCTTTGGCACCAGGCCAAACACTCACCATCTCTCATAGCACAGTCTAGAGAAAAAATTGCGTTATTTTCTGAGCCAGTTGCTGGGAAAGCCATTTGTGCTTAGCAAGAGGAGTGTTTTTGAGTGAAAGGGATCAAACCTTTGCTTGAGAACATTATCAGAGGAGGGAATGAGTATTTTAGATCTGCCATAGCCTCATTCTCATTTTGATTCAGTTGCAGTGACAAGTTATTTGTCACATTGTACATTTTCCGACATTTATAGCAATCTCTCCTAGATTGGCTAGAAATCTTGTATTGGAGCCCATTCTTCTATTCTTGGGAATTTCTTGTATATTTCAGTCATATTTCATGTATGCACATCTATAGCAGCAGATACAATCCTAGAGACAACATTGTCATTTCTTTCTGGCATTTTATGCAGTTGCTGCATCTCTTGTATTTCATGTGTTAATCTTTGGAGGATGATTCCAATTGCATGAGGGGTTTATTCCTCATGATATTTCTGTACATTGTTGCTGATATATTAATGCACATGATGGCTGTATTATATTTCATCTTATGTTGTATTCAGATTTGTAGAGTTTCATGATTGTGTTCATGTATTGCTGTAAGCTCTCTCATTGAGCATTTGCTGAGAGATGTAGTTTGGGGAGATCTGTATAAGCCTTATAGGCTTATTTATTTGAGCTTAAATTCTATAAGAGAAGTGTTTAGTGAGTTAAAAAGGGGATCCAATCCTTCTTTCATCTTATTTTTACAGTGTCTCTCTTATACAACGTCCTTGAGGACCACATTTCAGAAATTCTCGAAAAAGGAACATTACAGTGGTATCTATTAGTTCCCTGTAATCAACAAGATTGGTAAAGTCCGATCACAGGGAGAAACATCGTTTCAACCACTTTGGGATTCTAGGATCTAGACCTCCTGAATCCGGAGAGGGATATCTCCAATAAGTGCAAAGATGGATTTGTCTTTGAAGTTTTGGGTAATGATATTAGGCTAGTTATGAAGGTCAAGGGCTTGTCTTTTTTTTTGGATGGTTGAGCATGATTACTGTTTGAGGTGGAGAGTTCTAAATGCAAAGAGTTTCAAAGGTGTGAAGTTGCAAGCGAATAGAACAAGCTTTGGCCAGGAAGGTAGATAACTGCAGGTTTCAGTCCATTGGGCTATGGAGTCACAATAGGGTTTAATTGAAGCAACAAGAGGCAAGAGTGGTCCATGGGGAAAGTCATCATTGCTAAGGATCTCTTTAAGGTTTGATTTATGGAATGAAATTATACAACAAGAAGGGGAAATAAACAGATGAAGAAACAAATAGCAGCCTAAGATCTGGTAAGTACTTTTAAACTAGCCAGCTTTTTACATACACTTAAGAAAAACATGAAAGTAAGATAGGATCTGGTAAGTACTTTTAAACTAGCCATACTTTGATACACTTTCAATAGAAAACATATAAAACAGGGGGAAACTCTAATGATAACAAAGGATGGTCTAAGATCTGGTAAGTACTTCTAAACTAGCCAGCTTTCAACACATTCCAAGGGAAAAATTCAGACAGTCTTTGGGGATAAAACTAGGACCAGGGCACACCATATATTCCTTAGTTCATCTCTACTTAACAAGTAATGAACATAAAATTTAAGAATAATATTCAGCTAAGGCAATAAGACGAGGGAATGCCAGCATTCCTATGCTCAAACTAAATTAAATCATTCCTAAATAACACAGATTGGAAGAAAACATTTAGATAAAGATTTTCAGTCAGAGAAGGGTACTGATATACAGTAGGTCCTAACTCTATGCATGCTGTTCTTTATAAGAGAAAATGAACACAGTGAAAACATAAACAAAATAACAAGTTACAATGAGAAAAACATGACCATCAACATAGACCAGGATCCCATAAATCAGCTTGTATTGATGCTCCAAACCAGTTACAACTTTAAGTCCAATGCTTTAGTTTAGAAATCATCTACTCATCACAACCTAAATTATCTATCACAAGCAGAGCTTCAAGGGCCAGTGAACACTATTTACAGATAGAAGTCTCAGGCCCAATTACATTTCAATGTTTAGCAACTACATTAACCAACACCTCTCTCATCTTCTGCAGTAGTATTTATAGAGGAATGAGGAGGTGAGATCTATTAGAAGATCTCTAAAGAAAATTAATATAGACTTAATGGTCCCTTGGCCCTTGGGGGCTCGATGAAGAAACTTACATAGGTGTCTTCTGTATTAAATGATTTACATAAATATTTAAGCTCGGTGGGAGTTCTTTTTGACCTTTGAGGCTCTGTTTGGTGTCAAAGTAACTCTGTAGATGTTTTGTCATTAAGTTCGTTGGCAGAATTTACTCTTTTGCTGTGTTTGAGACAAACATCTGATCTTGATCAATAACTCTAGCCTCGGATATAAATTCCTTGAGGCACAGGTGGCATCGTGGTAGCTAGAGGGATCAATCTGCCTTAGATGTGGCAGTGAAGGCTTTCTGGCTAATGAACCTTTATGATTTCCCTTCAAACCGTGTTTAAATTTGGGGATTAGGCTTTTGATAAACCATCTTAGATGTAATCCCCAAAAATATGTCTTCAATTCTTCTGTTTTGATATATTTTTTCTTCAGCACTGATACTCTCTGACTGTGCCTACTTTCCTGTGTTTTGCTGGTGTGCAGGGCTGCACAGGGATGATATGGAATCAATGCTTCATGAATGATTTATGAAACGTGAAGCTACTTCCGGTGAATGGTTTCCTCTGGTGAATCGAAGGCGGGAGGATCGTCACCCTCTGCCTTTAAATTTTCTTCAGTCATAGCGGAAAAAATCATTTGAACCCTGCAAAATATGAAAAAGATTAGAAAATCCTGCATGTATAGGTTAACTACTTCAAAAGGCACGTGGAGAGAGCATGGCCGTTGGATGGCATCATCCAACAGTTGAGATTGATAAGAATGAGTCAGAAGGGAACGGGGAAGGAATTAAATCGGAGTTGTCGATCGCGCAAAGATCGACGGTCCGGAGCGAAGGCGAAAAGTCAAAGCAGAGGAGTCATTTTTTGGAAAAACGGAGAAAATAGGTTTAAATCCTTTGTTTCGGAAAAAATGATCAAAAAACAATATCGGGAGTCGGGACGATCACAGGCCGTCAGATGAGAGCGGTCGAAATGATCAACGGCGAGGATCATATGTCAAAAAAATTATAAAAACACACCCAGACTTCAAAACGTTTTAATAAAACTATGTTGAATAAAGTTCCCGGGCCCAAATTTGCTGACTGCGCGAGGAACCAACGAAAACCCGCTCCAATCCGATGGTGCCATGTGGATGTTGATGGGGCACTTGGGACTGAGGCGATGGAGTATGGGCCGTCGATCTGCAAATCAGATCGACGATGGAGATTCTTTAAGGACCGCGCCGCACCCTGAGTTATCGCACGGGCATATTCGAAGAGCGATCATCGTCCGATGAGCAGCCTTAGATTGGACGGTGGATGTCAATATCGCGTCGGGTCCATGTCCAAACTTTAACGTGCAATGAGCGACGGTTTGTGAACAGTGCTCAAGGCCACGTGTCAGCCGACGTATGGAATCGCAGCAAAATAAAAAAAATCGCCCCGCTCTCAAAAGCCGTGTGATGGATACCACTTGGTTTTGCAATGGTGAGTGGCTGGCGGGGACCACTGGGTTGATAGACTGCGTTCCGTCGATCTACAGATCAGATCGACGGTGGAGAATGACTAAAAATCTGCGCCGATGGTAAACCTTTAGGGCATAATAAAACTGAGAAATTCATATAAAACTAAGGTTTAGACTTTGGGGGTGAAAAATTAATATTCAATATGGCTTGGCGGCCGTTTGCAAGGCCTTTGGGAGCATGGGAGATAATATGACCGAGGGAGGCATAACGGAGGGCTAATCGGCAATGTGGTGATGCGATAAGCGTTTGGAGGGCTGGCCCTTAGTTCTAGCACCAAGACGCATGGAGGGGAAGGGTTAGAGACTTAGCCGAAGGGGCTTAAGTCTAAAATATATAAAAAATATGATTTTCATAGTTTTTCAATGATTTTCAAAGGTTTTGAGGGTTTCGATAAGGCAAAGAAGGAGTCTTTAAACCTTATCAAAGGGATTATGATGAAGGGGGAAGGGGAAAAACATGGAAATGAGGGATTTTATGGGGGAAAGAAGAGGGGAAATAAGGTTAGTTTTGGAAGAGGGGAAGGGGGAACATGGTGTTTGCAGCAGTATTTTTTCTTGGGAATCAGCAGGATTTGAAGATGGTAAAATGGGCATAGCAGTGAAGATTAAGACAAAGGCATGAGGCCTTTTGAGAGTCTTCAAGAGCCAACACTTTTTAGCAGTAAAATCTGTTCCTTGAAGACTCCAGAAATGTTTTAGCCAACATTTGGTATAAATTTTTTTATAGCTGGCTAATAGTGGCTCCACTTGGGGATGGTGCCTTTTTGAAGGCATCAAGAACTTCAGACTTGGTTTCTCTGGGAAGCTGATCAGCTACCTCATCCATTGGCCTGCCTTTCTTTTTGTGGATGATCTTCTCTGTTCTGAAAACATATTAGCAGTCACAAAAAAAATGGATCTTCATCAATACAAGCTTTCTACCTACCCAATCCAACTGATCTAGCATTTTTTCTTCATTAGAGTGCACTTGGATTGGAAAACTCTTTTAAAACATTCTATTATTTTGAAAACAAGAAAACTAATCTATTTCTATTCCTTATTTCTCCATGAACCCAGATTAAACAGTTGAGCCCATATGATTCTCTACTAATCTACTTTCTGTTGGGATTGAACTGTCCAACAGACTTTATTCTCTAAATTCTACAATAGAAATTTAAAAGCAGTCAAGTCAGGATTGAATAGTCTAACTTGATGCTGGTCTATGGCATGAGAACATTCTGCACATAGACATTATTTTTCACACAATTTAAAACAAAATGGAAGGCTTGAGATCTGAAATTTGAAAAAAATTTCTTCCCCTTTTTACAGCTCTGTTTTGACTCTTGTTTTGAGTTGTCTTTCCTTTGCTAACTAGTTCAGATTTTGAGCTGATTGGAACCATATTTTTACATATTTTGACTCAGAATTTGAAGCAGATTTGAGTCATTTTTCTCTTTGAAACCTTAGGTTCAGATTTTGAGCATGTTTGAACCCTTAATTTCTATCCTAAACTATCTACTGATAAGCCAAGATTAAACAGTTTGGCAAATCGAATTCACTATCCTATCAGCAGAAAATTTAAAGCTAGTTAGTCAATATTAGACAGTTTGACTAACTAGAAGTGTGTTCTTCAGGAGTGGCATTTGAGCTTGCAAACTTTCAGATTTGTTTCTCTTTTTTGGTATGGGGCTATACCTCTCTTGTTTTCACAATCTGCCCTCTTTTCTTTCTTTTCTCTGTTTTTGTATTTTTGATTTTTATAAATTTGAATGCAATGATGGGTGAAGTATCTATAATGAGAAAAAACATAAAAATGCTTCCAGAACATAAGATGGATCAAGAGAAATAATGCTTAAGCATCCTGCCATTGACAGGACCCCTAAACAATTCTGCTTCATTCAACTCCTGCAAGAAAAATGCATTTTTACTAGCAGCTAAATGGATAGAGTAAGGGCCAAGCCATAAATTGTCAAACTTCCCATGCTTGCCCTTATCTTCCCTCCTTGAGTCCCACTTCAAAAATTTGTCCCCAATCTTGAAAATGATGGCCTTTTTTCTTCTGTCAAAAAGATTTTTGATGTTGTCCTGTTTTTTCAATGCTTTGCTATAAACCTCCTCTCTGGTTTGCTGAAGATGAATGGCTTGATTTATTCTTCTGATTATATAATTTTCTTCAGTTTGCAACTCTTGAATCAACTTCATTACTGGTATACCAAGGCTTTTTGGAAAAATTGCATCAGTACCATACACAAGCTAGAAAGGTGACATGCCAATAGATTTCTTCAAAGTCAATCTGTCAGCCCAAAGTGCATGGACCAGCTTTGTGTGCCAAGAATTTTTGTTGCCCTCCAACAGTTTCTTGATTATGTTCACTAAACTTTTGTTTGAGGATTCTGCAAGTCCATTACCCTGAGGGTAATAGGCTGTGGAATGCCCCAATGTTATCTAATATTTGTGACAGAATTAAACCATCTTCTTTGATCCAAATGCTACTACATTATCAGTGATAATCTTGGTAGGACAGCCAAATCTGGAGATAATATTAGTCTCCATAAATTTTATAATAATAGAATCATTGGCCTGCCTACAAGGTATGGCTTCTATCCACTTAGTGAAATAGTTTTTGGCAGTGAGAATCCATCTATGTTGGGCAGAAGATGGTGGATGAATTTCTCCTATGAAGTCAAGTCGCCACTATTGAAAAGGAGCTTCAACAGTGATTGGATGCAGAGGTAGGGGTAGCAGTTTTCTTTTGACTTCAAAAATTTGACATTTATGATAGGCTATGATCATCTTGTGCACATCATGGAAAAGAGTAGGCCAATAGAAACCAGCCCTCAAAATTTTGTTGGCTGTTGTCTTCCAGTACAAATGACCTCCACACTCTCCTTCATGGAACTGGTATTTAACCTTCTCTGCATCAAGCTCAGGCAAACACTTAAGCAATACACCACTTGCATTTTTCAAATAAAGACATCTATCTACAATGCAATAGTTTACAACTTTTAACTTTAGGAACCTTGCCTTCATTTTTGTCAAACCAAGAGGTGTATTCAAATTAAGCAAAACATAAAAAATATCAGCATACCAAGGAGAATTCATAAAATGGTTTTCAACAATGGGTGTTGATATTTCCTCTTGTTCATCCCAAGAATTAATCATATTAATATCAAGAACTCCAAAATTGGATTCAGCCATTAATATAGCTAGACCTTGGCCTTTGATGAGTTTAGTGGGTTTTATCTCTAAGTCATATTCAAGAATAACAACAATCCACTTACCTCTCTTACCATCTGGGTCCTGTGTTAGAATGTCTTTCACAACTGAATTTGGGACAAAGGTAATGACGTGCGAGTGAAGAATGTATACCCTGAAGTATTTCAATGCTTTAACCAAAGAAAAATCTTGCTTCTCCATAATGTTATACTTCAGAGGGGCATCCCTCAATGCCTTGCTAAAGAATGCAATAGGCTGCTCTTGTCCTTGTGGATTTTTCTGTAAAAGGACAACAGCTATGGTATGTTCTGATCCAAATGAAAAAATATAAAAATATTTTAAAAAACTAGGACTTATTAGAACCATTGTTTTGGTTAATGCTTGTTTCATTTTCTCAAAGGATTTCTTTGCTTCCAAGGTCCAGTTTACCCCTTACTCCTTCAACATGTTTGTGATATCCCTAAGGAGCTCATCTAAGTTGGGAATAAACCTTCTCAAAAAGTTGATCTTTCCAATGAAAGATTGCAACTCCTTGATGTTCCGAGGATGAGAGCTTAGCAATATGGCCTCAATCCTTTTGGGATCTATCTTAATACCCTCTTCCGAAATAATGTGCCCAAGAATTTTACCTTCTTGGAGACCGAATAGTGTCTTCTTAGGGTTTAAACATATCCCAAACTTTCTGCATTTCTCAAAAACATTTCTTAAATGTGATAAGTGCTCTTCATCTGTTTTTGAAAACACGGTGACATCATCAAGGTATATAATGATGAAGAAGCCCAATTCTTCCGAGAATGCTATGTCCATGGCTCTCTGGAAAGTTGCTCCAACATTCATTAGACCAAAAGGAATTTTCACATACATGAAAGTGCCCCATGGTGTAGTAAAGACTATCTTTAATTGATCAGCAGGATGAACTAAGATCTGATTGTACCCTAAGTATCCATCCAGCAAAGAAATTATTCTAA
Source organism: Pinus albicaulis (assembly GCA_034641835.2). NCBI lineage: Eukaryota > Viridiplantae > Streptophyta > Pinopsida > Pinales > Pinaceae > Pinus > Pinus albicaulis. Next base: position 746,452,211 of record CM076583.1, read on the forward strand.
ACCCTACCACCCTTTGTAAAATATGATCCATCTTAGGTAACAGATAGTTTCTTTCAATGGAGCTTTTTTTAAGTCTCTAAAGTCTATACAAAGTCTGATATCTCCAGTTTTCTTCCTAACAGACACCATATTAGACACCCACGCAGAGTATCTAATAGGGACAATAATACCAGCTTCATACATTTTCATGATCTCCTTCTGAACCAAAGGCAAATAAACAGGGTTTATTCTGCGCAGTTTCTGTTTGAATTGTTTTTTGTTATCCTTGGGGGGGATTTTGTGCTGTATTATTTCAGTGTCATAGGATTTAAGATCTTCGTAATTCCATTCAAAAGCATCATAAAAATATTTAAACAGCTCTATGTATTTGAGTTTAATGTGAACTGGTAAAGTTTTAGACAGTTTAATCATTTATGGCTTAAGTTCACTACCTATATTTCACTCTTCCACTTCAGTCTCTACAGGTTCCAGTTTTGGTTTTCTGGCCACATTGTTAAAATCAAACAACTCTTCCAAAGGTGCTAGACAGCTTGGAAAACTTTCATATTTAGAGTGCAGAGTTTCTAACTCCTCTATTTCTAACTCTGCATTCAATTTAGTTTTGTTTTTAAGTTTTCTATTCAGAAGATTAATGTTGACAAGTTCAGGAGACGGCTCTTCTTCACCAAGAAATTTTCTTCAGTGCAGTCTGTTTCATAATCTAAGCCCGAACTGCTTAGTTCGAATTCATTTCTGAATTGCATGAAGTCTTCTATTTCTTTGTCTTCGTCAAACACCTACCAATAATTTTCATTATCAGGCACGACTGGTCTAAATTTTATTTGAATGGTGTAGTCTTTGGTTTCATATGGCATTAAGCATGTTCTAGCTGTAAAGGCTAAATTGTGGGCCACAACATTTCTTTTTCTTGGGATAAAAAACAGTTTGTACTCCTCGAATGTTTTCAAAAGGTCCATGACATTGTTTTGGTAGGCTCTAAGTCTGTGATGATTTGCGTTATACTCCCCATTGACTTGCCTGATGACTAACTCTGAATCCCCATACACATTGATTCTTGTGGCTCCTAACTTTTTCAATAGATGTAAGCCTAAGAGAAGGGATTCATATTCTGCTATGTTATTGGAACACTGAAAGTTTAATTTGCAGGAAATGCTTTCTGTGTGGTTGTTTTCAGTGTTGGTAATCCAGACACCCGCACCAGCGTTGGTTCTAGTGCATGACCCGTCAAAATACATACTCCACAGAGGAATATTTTTGGTTTCACCTTGGTTAGTGTCCTCTTCAACTAACGTGCTTCCTGATTGTTTTTGAATATCAGCACTTAGTTGCAAATGTTTCAAACCCTCAGGTTTTTCACTGTGTTGAAGGTTGTTCTCTTGATTTTCAAGGTTTAAGAGCAATGGACTTATGACTTGTAGCTTAAGACCTTTGTTTGTTTTGCTAATGTTTTTAAATGCAGTAAACTTCTTTGACACTTCTACGTTGTGTTCCTCTTCCTCCCTATCAGCCATTAATCCTGTTAAAGTGACTTGTTCACTAAGTATTTCATCGTTAAACATGATAAAAGAATCAAGGCCTGTATTGAATACAGAGGAGAGCTTTGTGGTCAGTCTTGACTTGTAACTATGTATTTCATATGGGATTCCCTGTAAAGTCTTCTATTCTAATTGAAAACAAGGATAGTCGCATAGGTCATGTCCATTTGCATAGTCCCTTGTAACTTAGACCCCAAGATCTTGATAATAGCATTCCATATTTTGGGGGCACATCAGCCACAACAATATCCATTGCTAAGAATTTGGATGGAATTTGAGCTAAGTTAACACAGAGGTCTTTGATTAATCCTAAACATTTTACTCTGCTTGAGTCAAAGGAGTAAAGATCTTTGTAAGGTCTGGTGATTTCTAGACCCAGGCTCTCCATTATATCTTTAGGCATTAAATTATGAGAAGCTCATGAGTCATGCATAGCGTTGTGAATTTTTTTTTCAAGAATGTTTAAACTTACATAAAAGGGAGGAACAGGTCCCTCCTGATACATGCCTTCAATATTTGGACCAAAAATAAGCTCTGGCTGGTCATCATTAAGATTGACTGTATCCTCATTCTCTTCAATGTTTAAAGCCTTCAAAATTTGTGTCCTATATACATTCTGGGCAGCTAACTTAGTGAGGGGAACAGAGATTTTAATTTTTGAAATTTCCTGCTCTAGGATGAAAGGGATTGGGCTCTTTAAAGTGCTGGTCTCAACCTTATTAGCTGTCACTCTATCAGCAACATCAGATTTCTAATTTGTCCTATTTATATTTGACAAAATTGTTTTCACAGGAGTACTAGCTGAAGTGTTAGTACCACTAAGGTCTACACTTTGTTTGTCATTGTTTTGAGTGCCTTCCTCTTTACCTTTATCCGAATTTACAGTCACTATTTTTTCCTTCTGTTTGACAACTTTAGGCTTGGTTGCAGTGCTATTTTGTGAAGATTTGTTAGAGGTTTTGGTGTTGGGAGTTTGTAGACTAGTTTTGCTTCTAAGGTCATATTCTCTTTGAGACTCTATGATGACATTTTCCATGTCTTGATAATAACTTTCATCATCATCTCTTCTGTCATCATAAGGTGTATATAGACCTTATTTCCTATCATAATGAACTTCAAAGTCATCATCATCTACACCCAACATGTTGATATCATCTTCCTCTGTTATCTCATCTGTTTCCTCAACTTGAATTACATAGTTTTGATGAAAAGGAGGAGCGATCTGTTGATCATATTCCCTAGGTCTTTTTGGAGGTTGGTTCCTTCTAAAATTCTGATTCTGGTTCAGGTTTCGGTTTTGAGGAGCAGTTTGGTTTTGACTAGCTTGTGCTCTCTCAAGGATGCTCATTTTCTTCATCATCTCCTCCATCATTCTCTCCATCTTTGATTTGGAGGTAGAAGGTGTGGTTTCCTCTCTAAAATACACTCTCTTTTCATTTTTCATTCTTTCTCTCTTCTCCATCAAGTTGACTTCCACAGAAAGAGCACCTTTTTGCATCTCTTCAAGAGTTGCAGGGTCTCTCTCCCTCAGCTGATAGGCCATCTCAGGGTCAAACCCTTTAGGAAATTTGTTTAAAGCTGAGCCTTGTGGAGGTTTTAAATTTGGGGAAAGTGCATTATATACACTGTTAAATCTGGTACAATAAGCTTTTACACTTTCCCCAGTGTTTCTATGGAGGTTCTTGTAATCAGAAAGGACTTGGAGAGGATTATTCTTTACTTCCCATTTGTTTAAGAATGTTTGATGGAAGGTTTGGAGATCATTGATACTATGGGGGGTTAAGCCCTTAAACCATTTTCTTACTTCTCCTCCTAGACTCTAAGAAAAAAACCTAAGCTTGACAGAATCATCATCAATTTCATTTATGTCGAAGTAGTCATTCATATTATCCACATGTTGTGATGCAGTTGTAGCATTGCTAGCATCATATAATGGAATTTTGGATTGGTAGTCTCATGGGAGATTGACTAATGGTACAGGAAGGACTAAGGGATCATACCATGTTGCCATGATATGTGGTGGAGGTGGATTTACAAGAGGTGGATTAACAAAAGGGAAAATGGGATGAAGTGGAGTGGTTTGAACAATGGATGTAGGGTGAGCAGAAGTGGATGGACCAGGAGTAGATTGCTGAGCTGATCTTGGGTGAGAGACACCTAGGTTATGAAGGAAATGTAAATCAATAGGTGTTGTTTCTCTGCTACCAAGGTGTTCACGTGTTTTAGGAGAAGAAAGTGAAGACTCAGAATCTAACTGATCTAAATCACCAAGAGACCTAGTTCTAAATGGATTTACTAAGTCCGCTTGTGATTTTTGTAGAGCTAACAGGTTTTTGGGAACTGAATTAGCTCTCAAGGGTGATCTGACAATAGTTTATGATTTAATCCTAGGAGAGTTCCTAAGAATGTTTTCTGGGTTATCAACTATCTCAGGTGGATCTGGGTCAGGATAGGCTCTAGTATGAATCTTTCTAGGAGCCACTATGTTGTGTTTTTCAGATCCAAATAAACAAGAAAAGTTCAACCAGGTATGACAATATTTAAATGGTCAACTAATCTATTTGCACAAAGTTTAGTCCTACAGTCTTCTAACTGAGTTTGAACGATATTACAATGATAAGGGTTCTTCCCAGTGGAGTCTTAAGGTCTGTTCAGGATTGTGGAGTCGCCAAGTGGAAGTTTTTAGCTCCTAAGGAGGTAAAAGGTTTTATGGTCCACCACCATGTTTATTTGATTTCCAATCTGAAATATTTTTGTTTTTTCTGAGTTATTTTTCAGTTGTGTGGTTTCTAAGAATGTACTAACTCTGTTTCAAAACTTAGCTATGGTTATGAGACAAAGACAGTCTACTCTTATGGCTAAGACAATTGATATTTCAAGGTTAGATAAAGTCTTATGAGAATCCTAGGGTTTCCCTAGATTGTCAATGATTCAAACAAGTTTCATCATGATTACCATTTCTTGGTAGTGCTTGAAAAGGCTATTTTTTACTAACAAAGTTTTTTGAAGTGTTTAAGGGAACCTAAGGTGAAAATTCAACATTCGATCCCTAGCGGAGTCGCCAGAAATGCTAGTTACTGGTGGCTCAGTTGGTTGATATAGCAAATGTTCTTTGAACCAAATCTCTGATATCCTATGGTTACCTTCAAATGAAAATGTTTCTGGGTTTTGTTCCCCAACGGAGTCGCTAGAAATGTTAGTTCCCTGTAATAAACAAGATTGGTAAAGTCTGATCGCAAGGAGAAACATCGTTTCAACCACTTTGGGATTCTAGGATCTGGCCCTCCTGAATCCGGAGAGGGATCTCTCCAATAAGTGCAAAGATGGATTTTTCTTTGAAGTTTTGGTTAATGATATTAGGCTAGCTATGAAGGTCAAGGGCTTGTTTTGTTTTTTGGATGGTTGAGCATGATTACTATTTGAGGTGGAAAGTTCTAAATGCAAAGAGTTTCAAAGGTGTGAAGTTGCAAGCGAATAGAACGAGCTTTGGCCTGGAAGGGAGATAACTATAGGTTTCAGTCCATTGGGCTATGGAGTCACAATAGGGTTTAATTGAAGCAGCAAGAGGCAAGAGTGGTCCATGGGGCAAGTCATCTATGTCTAAGGATCTCTTTAAGGTTTGATTTATGGAATGAAATGATACAAAAATAAGGGGAAATAAATAGATGAAGAAACAAAGAGAAACCTAAGATTTGGTAAGTACTTTTAAACTAGCCAGCTTTTGACATACACTTAAGAAAAACATGAAAGTAAGTTAGGATCTGGTAAGTACTTTTAAACTAGCCAGCCTGTGGCTTCAAGCTAGAGTGTTGAATCCCTGAAGGGGGAATATTTAAAGCTCTATAGACAGATTCTGCAGATGGCCAGGTAGCCTCTGGATCTCATCCTTTTTAAAAAGGTGACATATCCAGTAAATTCCCCTACAGTCAATCTCTGGAATAGAATTTTGATATTCTTGAGAAGGGAACTTTACAGCTGTGCAGCCCAAGGTAAAATGCCATTAGAAGGAGAAGCTCCTCATTTGGAAGATGAGATGTACATAAAAGAAAAAGGAAGTATGACAGAAGAGGAGGTTTCCCTTCTTCTTTTCCAGACCCTGGAGGGTATCATTGAAGACCTTGAGGAGAAAGAAAGGGAAAATTGGAGAGATTTTCTAAGAGGGTTTGTAGATGAAGCAAGCCCTATATATTCTTATGATGGGTGTGAGCATTCAACCACACATGCATATCCACAGCGCAGTTCATTTCCCACTTGCACAGCTGGAAGGATGGAGGAAGGAGATGAGGCCATTGGAGCAGCAACGCTGCAACTCAAAAGTATGGCTCATGATAGTTGGTTTAAAAATCATGTTTCATGTTTTCATGCAAATGTAAAAAAATATGATGAGTTCACTAAGGGTTTGGTGAAGAAAATTGATGGGAATCCATGTGAATCATCAAGGATCATAACTTCAAACACTTTGCATGCAATGGGTGAAACCATAAAACCAACTCCATTCTTTACTACCGAAGGGGATGAAAACATATATGATGAATTTCTAGAGGAAAGACCCCCATTGTATGAAGGGCACTCTTCAATTTGTGATAACATGGGCATCCTTCTTTCAGAAGAAGACCAAAATCCATGGTCTCTAATTGAAGGGAAGTCATACTCACATATGGGTGAAGAGAATGTGCATGGTGTTAGACTCTGTCTTGTCAGCCCGCTACAGTCAAATTCACCAAGACTAGAGGAAGATTCAGTAGGTGTTTATTTCAGGAATAAGGCGAGATTGATTCTTCTTCAAAACCCGGTTTTGAAGAAGAAGTCATCAAATATGTTTTTATGATGAATATGTAATTTGTCAAAATGCTGCAAATTCTACAGCTCTTCAAATGGCAGCAGTTTCTCCAGCTCCTATCCCTGCGAAAACACAAACAGGAGGAACAATTCATCAGACAGAAACAAAGTCTCAAATGGTTCTTGTAGCAGCTTCTTCGGATAACAAAGATCTGGTGGATGATAGGAGTAAAAATCTTCAGGTTTATGGCAAAAGTGATGGAGATAGTGATATATTATTAGTTCCAAAATTAATTGACGAAGTGAAAGATGGTGTAATTGCAATAACTATGGAAAATGTTGATAAAGAGTTTCTACTCAAAATCCTAATATTTGAAAGGCCCAAACCTAGTCCATTTGATATTTCCATTTCTAACCATTAAATAGACCCATTTTATAAAAAAGGAATCTATCATGAGCATACCAACATTGGAAAAAACTACTTGAAAACTCTCAAAGTAGACAAAAAGTTCCTATGTCACTTTTGTTATTCTTATCGAGAAAATGTAAAGACCCTTCTATCTAGTTACTTTTTATATATGGCTCATGGGCGAGCGCATGCACATGGCCTCATATAATGTGATGATGTATGGAGGAGAAAGTGGCCATGGGGTCGAATTGCAGGTTAGAAGGTCCAAAAGCTTATTTTCAAAACTGAAGACCGGTGTTTGGAGGGCGTGCGACCCATTTGGAGGTCGAGCAACCCACCTGGGCGTAGAGCGACCCACTTGGAGGTCGAGCGACCCACTTAAATCATCACTCAGAAAATTCGTTTTTTGCGCCCAGCTCATATCAAATCAGCTCCATCGACTTGCAAGCAGAGACATACAGGAGCGCTATGGTTCCACGTTGCTGGAAGAGTTCAAGAATAACAAAAATCGATGTTTCGAATTGTCAGTTCAGCTCTGATCAGATTGGAAGCCGTTTTATTCAACAAAAACTTGAAACTGCAAGCTCTGAAGATAAGAATATGGTTTTATGGAAATCTTTCCTCAAGCGTTGATTCCCATGACAGAGGTTTCCGGAGATTGTGTTCTACAGAAGTTTTTTTTTAGCATGGCGTTGCAAAGCAAAAGCGTGATCTGGAAAATCTGCTTGCTGGTCATGTTTTAACACTTAGTCTTCGAATATATGACAGCGCTGATACGAGGGATAGGTCCGCGGATTTGGCAAGATACAGCAGGCAAATTGAACATTATTCGTGGTGTCATTGAACAGCTGGAAGACAAGCAACGATATTCATAAATTATTAGGTGGAAAAGTTCGTTGCATGTGTTTGAAATACACAGATGTATTTATCTCAGGATCAGACGTTGCTGGAACGCATAGAAGAAATTGGAATAAAGGAGCAGGATCTGTTGGAAGAGAATCGGAGTTTGCGCAGAAAACTAGAAGAGACAGCACGCAAGAATTGTCTAACAGGTGATCAGAGACCAACTGCGAGTTTCATCTCCTACAAACCAGAGAATCTCCATCATCACATGCCATTGCAAGGCCGTTGGTTACTCATAATTCTAGTATCGACGAGACCGAAACTTCCGAGACATCATTGCATTTAGGATTGTTTGACACTCATGCTCAAAGCAAGGTATCTCAGAGAAGCTCAAGCACAGAGGAGCTTCCCAAACAGCAAACCACATGGATGGAAGAATAACACCATTGGACCTTCAGCAATAACTGTTGGTTATAAAGCAGCAGCAGCCCATTCGAGTTTTTTCCCACTACCGTGGGAAAGCTGTGATTTTTGAAGGAACATCCACAGATGATGAAGAGAAATCTCGAGGAGAGCGAAAGGTTTGGGAAAATATCCAAAAAGGATTTGTCAACTAGAAAAATTTGGCTCACGTCCTTGACACCTGGCCTTTCACTTCAGCCAAAAATAAACAAAGACACCTGTTACCAAATGAATAGGATTCGATTCCTATTTCCAGACTTTATTCAACAGGATCTGCGCTCCATGTGTCGGCCATCAGAGGATTTTTAGAGGAACGCTGTTTTATTTGAAACACTCTTTTCTATTGTTGTAACTGCAGGTGAAACAGTGCCCCTGTTTTGGGGTCGATTTGTTTTTTCTAGAATAGTTTATTTAATGTATTAAAACAATCATTTGAAGGGGGGAAGGGGAGAGATTTCTGAGCGCTGGTGTAAAAGAGAAAACATAGATTTCATTGTACGGTCTTTGACAGAGATTTTAATGAAAATACCCAGCTCTGGCTTCTGAGATTCCTGTGGTGTGAGATTTAACATTTGTGTCCTCTTTTGTTTCATATGTAGCCTGTTATGTTTCATGTCATTTCATGATCATTTCCAATTGAACAAATGAAGTGTTAAGGTAGAATTCATATTTGGTATGCTCTGCCTTTAAGTTTGTTCATATTTAATGTTTTCTTCTGTTCAACAAGGATTCATCCTCTATGCCCTTGTCGGCTCCTCAACAGTCTTGCCATTCCGTTTAATCTCAATTTGATGTTAAATTTTCTTGCCTACCTTGCCTCAGGAGACAATCTGTGTTTTTTATTACATTTCTCTGTTCAAGCTGTTCTTTGCCTCACACAGCCCAGAAACCCAACATTTATCAAAAAACCCTTTTCTATCAGTTTACTAGCCTAAGATCAGTTTTTCTTATCGGTCATCTCAGATCCCATTGGACACCTTTCACCGAGTTGGCCCGGAGAGAGCCCTCTCCTGTCCTCGTAGGGCTAGCTACGAGGCTGAGTTTGGTTTGATGTTGCCTCGAGTTTTGCCTCTTTCAGCCTGTGGCAGAATCGAGCGCTAACACATGGAAGGACCCACAGCGTTGTGTCATTAGAGGAAGATCCATCACCACATGGGGATGAGAAGGGAGTCATAGCTTCCATGGGAGGATTCATTTCTTCTATGCAAGGGATTCCAAGAGGTCCAACATGTGGGAACCAAAGCACAATTCCAGAGCCATTTGCAGCAGCTATTGGGGATTGTAAGACGGAGGGAGAAGAGAAGGATCGGTAACAAGGGTTGATACACCCTTATCCATTTCGAAAAGTCTTTTCACAAGGGAGAGAGACTGTACAACACAGTGAAGAGAGGGAAAAATCAATCCTCTTATACATATAGTCCACTTTCGAGCTTGATGTCTCACTATATGGAGGCATTCCACCTGGGAGGCCACCTGATCTAGAGTTGATGAGAGACATCTTGTCAGTTGGTTCACCACTCTTGGATTCTAGAGAGGTGAAGACATTAGAGGAGTCCAACACAACACAAAGATTTTGGGATAGATCCAAGGAGGAGAGAGACACTCTCTCATTTTCATTATCACCCACTCTCACCAGTTATACTATGTTGACAAAGTTTGCTGCAGGGATGGAGGATTACATCTTCATGATGCAGGTTGGATGCTCCATAGATTTGGAGAGGAAGAGGATACTTCCTTTGAGGGAGCAATATTTCACACATGGGAGTAGATGGAGGTTACTCATGCTTACACTGACTAGGATTGGGAGATCCCTTTTGGATGAAAACTTCTCATGGGAGGCTAACTTCCCAGGATCACCATTACTATTTGAGCATCAGAAACTGCATAATGGGAATGGCAGAATTTTGGAGGATGAATTTGGCATGGGGGATGTCAAAGTAGCAGGAAGAAGCATGAGGGGAGCATCACATTGCAGATCACCAGCGCTGTCTATGAGGAGGATTGATCTGTGTTGGAGGACTCAGCTCTTGCTAGAGTACTCCCAGGATCTAGGCGCATGCATGATTTTGAATGACCCAAATGGAGATGAAAGATACACAGTGGATGATATGGTCATCTATTGTTATGGCAGAATCTTCTTGGCTAGAGTTTCTATTCTCAAGGAGAAACTATTGCATGCAGCATAGGAGGAATTCCTAGCTATGCACTTGGATGCATATTTCTCTTTGCTAGAAGAGTTCATTTTGGAGGGCATTCAACATGATCTATATCAACATATGGATAGATGCATAGCACAGATGATTTTGGATAGGTTGGCACAACCATTTCCCTACTCATTGGAGGTGAGGGAGAGCATTCAGATGAGCCATTTCAGCTCAAGGACCAGAGTACATGGTAAAGGAGGTATATGCTTACATTTTGGTTTACCTCTCTTTACTTTATATGAGAAGCTTGATGAGCTAAGGATGATCACATCTCCTTATGCTCCTTATTATGATGTACTTGTGTCCCATTGCAGCAATGGGAGTGGCTATTTTCATGATGGTTTGTGGGGGAAGCCATATAATTCTTGGTGTGCACCATTGGCACCGATTTGTATTTTCATGTTTCCATCTTATGAGATGTTTGTGGCAAAAAAAAAGTGGCTAGAAGAGCACTTGTTGTTTTTAGTTTGGATGCAGGTAAGAGGTGCACTACGTTGGTCCCATGACTGCTTGTTTATGTTGCATGTTGCCTCCTTGTACTGCTGATGTTTGAAAATTCACAAGGAGCACTATCGTGAGAGTGTTGTATATTTTGGGATAGCCAATTGGGAGCATGATTCTCCCCATCTTACATGCTTTATATTGCATGAGACACCATGGGAAAACCATGATTTTCACATTGCTATTTTTCTCTTCTTGTGGGAAAAACCACTTGGAGGACTTGGGAGGGAATTTCATGGATGATTTTCTTTGTGGGGAGGTTTGGGCCAATTGTGGGGGCCATGAAATTTCAACCCAATATCAGAAAACACCCCATACTTATCATAAATGGAGGGAGAAAATACTTGGATGGAAAAGTTTCAGCTCTCCATTCAGCCCCAACATGTTGCATAGATCCAGGGTTGAGGAATACTTTGTTGAGCTATCTAGGATGGCTCATTTTATTTGGATGAGAGGATCATCATTGGGGACAAAATTTTCCCATGCATGTCATCACTCCTACCTTGAGGAGGCCATAGCACAACAAGGAGGTTTCCACCTACACCTTCTATCTTTCCATGATGTGCATCATTTCGGTTTGCATACTTGGGAGGAAGCATGGGAGGATAGATTTGTTGCAAGATATCTTGAGTAGTGGTGGAGATTGTTGATGAGGAGGACACAAGAGAAGAAGGGGGAGAAAATTTTTCTCTCTATTCAGTTGCCTGAGGACAAGCAACATGTGGGAGGGGAGGACTGTAATGTTCCCAATTTTTAGCCTCAGGCTAAATGGAACATTATAGTTTGCATATTTTCATTTTGTTTAATAAAATGGGTAAGGAGACACCTTAACCCCTTTTGATGGAGAAATAACACTCCTTGTGTGAAAGGAATAATAATAAAGCAGCTAAACTGAGCACCACATGGTGTGAACAGGATTGGATCATGCTTGATCTAGTCATTTTGACCAAGTCAACTAAAACTATCTAGATACATTGAACCTACTTGGACAACGCAGTTTTAGTGGAGGCTCCACTTACTTGAGCTAGAAGCAAGTGTGAATGGGACCCATGGTGAGAAGAGTTCATTTGCTTGATAAGGAGGGGATGGCAACCCATTTTCATTATGCATTAGCTTATTATTTTCGTTGGGTCTGCAAAGACTTACATCCCCGGGTTGTTTAGCAGGGTTGTAGTGTTCTTCACCCAAGGGTGTTCCTGGTCGGGAATCCCTACCTCATCCTCAAGGAAGGAGAGGGTTTGAGCTCCATTTCCTCATTCCGGCATTTGGCCAAGCTTATCCCTTCAGCTACAACATTATTTCTGTAGCAGAAAGCATTGTGTTGTTGGGTGCAGCAACAGAGGAACTCATAGAGTCATTCTTTGGACTGTTCTCTAGTGGAGGTCTTGCATATTCTTCAGAGGAGCAGCAGAGGAGACTCCCAAGCTTCATTTATAATCTTTTTCACTAGGCCAAACACTCACCATCTCTCACAACGCAGTCTAGGGCAGAAACTGCGTTATTTTCTGAGGTAGTTGATGGGAGAGCCATTTGTGCTTAGCAGGAGGAATGTTTTTGAGTGAAAGGGATCAGCCCTTTTCTTGAGAACATTATTAGAGGAGGGCATGAGTATTTTAGATCTACCATAACCTAATTCTGATTTTGATTCAGTTGCAGTGACAAGTTATTTGTCACATTGTACATTTTCTGGCATTTCCAACAATCTCTCCTAGATTGGATAGAAATCCTGTATTGGAGCGCATTCTTCTATTCTTGGGCATTTCTTGTATATTTCAGTCATATTTCATGTATGCACATCTATAGAAGCAGATACACTCCTAGAGACAACACTGTCATTGCTTTCCGACATTTTATGCAGTTGCTGCATCTCTTGTATTTCATGTGTTAATCTTTGGAGGATGATTCCCATTGCATGAGGGGTTTATTCCTCATGATATTTCTGTACATTGTTGCTGATATATTAATGTACATGATGGATGTATTATATTTCATCTTATGTTGTATTCAAATTTGTAGAGTTTCATGATTGTGTTCATGTATTTATGTAAGATCTCTCATTGAGCATTTGCTGAGAGATCTAGTTTGGGGAGATATGTATAAGCCTTCTAGGCTTATTTCTTTGAACTTAACTTTTGGAAGAGAAGTGTTTAGTGAGTTAACAAGGTGATCCAAGCCCCCTTTCAGCTTATTTTTACACTTCCTCTCTTATACAGCGTCCTTGAGGACCACATTTCATAACTTACTGAAAAAGGAACTCATAGAAGGGGCCCATGGAGAGGAAGCTTTCACTTGTTTAAAATGAGGGCAAGGAAACCATTGTTTCTCATGCTATGATTATTCATCTCATTGTCTATTCAGACAATTGTGCATTCTTTGCTGTTTAGCAAAAATTGCTAGGGAATTCCTGTTTAGGATTCCTTCTCCTTCTTGAGTAACTCTTGAAGGATTGTTCTTCATTCTCCATATCTCTTGGCTTAAGGCCAAAGCTTCTCCTTTCAGCTACTGCGTTATTTCTGCTCAAGTATAATGCAGTGTTACTGAGGTGTTACAGTCGAGGACACCATATACCATTTCTTTGGCTCATCTGTCATAGGAGGGAGCTTCTATTCCTCTGGGAGGTTAGTGAGGGAGATCCTAGAGCATATTTCAAATCATAGGCATTAGGCTAAGAATTTCTCTTCACCAACAATGCAGTCCCTTCTCTATACTGCGTTATTTCTGAGTGCATTTGCAGTGGAGACTTGCTCCACATATTTGGAGGGTTAGATCTTAGGCAAGAGGATCAGCCTTTCATTCTAGAGATAGTTTGGATGAGATTTAGCCATATATTGTAGCATCATCAGCTATCTACATCCAATTCCAGTTTTGAGTTGCAGCTGCTACCCAACAACTCCGGCATTTCTGTAGATTTGACATTTTGTGCATATTTCAGCCAATCCCTTTGAGGATTGTGTATTGTATGTTTTTAGGGGTTGAGATCTTGCTCCCCCTTCTTTATTTGAGCTATTATTGTCATATCTACGTATTATTGACAATTTTCAGCAGTCATAGCCAAGGCCTCTTTTATACAACAATATTTCTCCATATTTCATGTATATGTTTCATTGAGGCTGCATTGCCTAGCTTAAGAGATCATTTCCTCAAGATATTGTATACATTTTTTGCTGCTATAATCTAATGAATGGTTATGTGGATCTTTCGGAATTTTGGTTTTAATGCATTCACTACTATTTTCCAGCCCATGCTTATGGTTTGATGATCCCAACATTGGTAATATCTTGCGATATTCCCAATAATGTAGCTGTTCTTAAATTTGGAACATTACAGTGGTATCAAAGCATGATCTCTGGCTCAACCTATGAGTCTAAGCCAAAGAAGATCAATATGATGAAAAATATGAGTTTACTCTCATCTATTTTCAGATCCAGAGGAGACCTCTCCAAGGAGGTCAAGAAGAATGAAGACAAAGAAATGGAAGGACCATGCACTTCCTATTCTCACAGAAGAGAATGCATGAAGCATGAAGAACACTTGGAATTCGAAATTCTAAGTGAGTACCTAGATGAATATCGAGATAAACCTAGAGCCTTCCAAAAGACTCTAGATTTTCCACAATTTATTCAGCAGAAAGAAGAAAGAAGACCCCACAACTATGGAATGATGAGAGGCAATAGATTTCTATTGTCCACATTTGATGGATCACTCAAATGTGCAGCAGAGGTTTGGGTAGAGAAGCTAGAGGCTTTCTTCCTGCTACATCCTGTAGTAGATAGAGAGGTTGTAGAAGATACAACGCTGCACCTTGAAGGTGAAGCAAATAATTGGTGGATCAGCCATCTAAGCCATACAAGGGTTTCTACTCTTGTTGAGTTTTCTCAAAGATTGATCGTGATCTTTGGAAAAAGGAGGAGGAGCCCTCACCACCAGTTATTGAGGCATGTACTTGCGTTGTTGAGACCATGGAGGAGCAGCCTTCATCTTCAACAGTTTGGGAGGCCAACACTTATGAGGAGGGAACTTTTGCAGCCTTGCAAGGATCTTCCACATTTCACCAAGGTATGATTTAAAATCCATCTCTTGTAATTTCAACAAACACTTTGGATGGGTCTATATCATTACATGCAGTTGATCCAGAGTAGTAGCATAGACTGCGCTAAGCAATGATGGAGAAAGCAGGAATCATTCCTCATGTGAGCATTCAGAGAGCATCTTCATTCAGGAAGCCATGAAGGAAGCAGTGAGAAGGAGTAGACATCTGGAGATAAGAAACTCTTTCTCCTCTCTAGATAACACTCTCTCAATGAGCATGCCACATCTCAAAGAGAGACTTCTACTTGCAGCAGATCCAAGGCCTCTTTGGTTTTGGAAGGACATGCATGAGGAGGATATCTCCCGGAGAGATTTCAGTAGAGGTGCACTCCCACACATCATGGAGTGCAAGATTCTTCATCAGTTTGAGGAGGTTCTTCCCTTCTCTCAGGAGTAGATAATAGATGGTGGACATCTTTGGATGGATAACATCTCTCATGACTGTGTTGGACATTCCTTGGGCCATGCACATCATGATGGGAGGTTTTTTCCTACCACCTATTTGGATCCTCATAGGGTCAAATTGATCCTCAGGAAGATTGCAGTTCAAGATCCCATGAAATGTGGCAATCTGATTTGGGATGATGGTAGCCCTCACGGGAGGAGTACCAAGATGAAGGGTGGAAGAAGACATCCACAATTGGTTGAGTGGATGTGGATGGTGAGAAAGAAGCTGGTAAGCTACTTGCAGATTTCTGATACCGGGAAGTAGGAAGCTTGGCTATGCTGGTTACTCTTGAAGGAGTTTTTCCATCACTTAGCATACTCTCTTTCCAAGGGTATGAGGATGGAAGGGATGTGGCAGGATGCTAGCATCATGGAGCAGCAAATATTATGGGTGCATAGTGATGATACAACACTCATATCATTCACTATGTCTTCATCACATATCTTGCATGATGAGAGAATGAGGAAGCAACAAGGACATTTGTTGCTGGGGTTATTCTTGGGAGAGCAAGAGAAGATTTGCTCTCATTTCTTGTATGATGTTGTAAGAGTAGGAGATGGCACTATCATGGTGCAAAAGGGATACTAGTTGACCTTTGATGATCATGAATTACTTCCACCTTGGGAGAGATTCCATATTTGCAGCAACATTGTTGGAGGATTGCCCATCTATGTTGGAGAAGCTGAGGGCAACAACATTGTGCCATCTAGAGACTATCTAGAGCCTCATGTAGAGGAAGGAGGAGCTCTTTCTCCAAGTAGAGGGATTCTTGCATCTTTGCAAGGAAGTCCACAGGATCTCATGTGTGGAGATCAAGGCACAACTCATGTTTTACATGTGCCATTGTTGAGAAGGTGTGGAACCATGGAGACATAAGGAGGATATAGGGAGGATGACCA
The DNA here is from genome assembly GCA_034641835.2 of Pinus albicaulis. Taxonomy (NCBI): domain Eukaryota; kingdom Viridiplantae; phylum Streptophyta; class Pinopsida; order Pinales; family Pinaceae; genus Pinus; species Pinus albicaulis. The sequence continues at coordinate 746,468,380 of CM076583.1, forward strand.
TCATGATGTGATGAGGAGCACACATCCCTATCTATATTATGAGGTTGATGCACCTAAGCAGGTGATTGGTTTATGCAGTGGAAGCATGGGGAGTTTTCTCTATTCATATATTCAGGCATCTCTTGTTGAGGATGTCTCATTGCATGGAGACATTTTTCCAGGGAGACCACTATACCAGTAGAGTAGGAGGAATGCTTCACATGTTGAGGCACCATTCATTGATCTCAGAGGAGTGGAGACCTTGGGAGATAACCATATGATAGATTTCCTTCATAGGGAATCATCAGCGACGTCACTATGGAGGATAGATCCATGTTGGAGCTCCGAGTTGTTAGTGGAGTATTCCCAGGATCATCTTTCTTGCATGATATTGACAGATCAGCATATGAGGAGATGCATAGATCATATGAAAATGGAGGAGATACATAACTCTTTTGAGGAGTTAGCACAAGCACCTCCTTTCTCTCAGAGGATGAGAGGAGACTCATTTTTGATTCACTCCATTTGTATACACAAAACTTATGGTAAGGGTATTGTTTATTTGCATGATGATTTCTATATTCATCCCTTAACCATATATGTACAGGATGTTTCTCCAAGAAGGAGCATTATTTTTGCTAGACCCCATGGTCTACTTGAGGCCATGAGTACTATTGGTGACCACTCCCTAGGAGGACTTGGGGAGGAAATGTATTTTGGAGGACATAATCACCTTACACTATGCATCATTTACTTTCTCCATACATTTGAGGAGGGTAGGACAACAAGCAAGTGGTTAAGAGGCCACACTTTTTGTCATACTCTTTTGTAGTTGAGGGTAAAAATGCATTGGTTATAATTGAGGGACCATTGTGCTTCTCCCTTGCCACACATGACAACAAGCATGGTTCTCATTATGGTTCATTATGTTGTTGTTGTATTTGTACTTGTTGAGAGCATGATTGGGGGAATGGCACATTGGTTGTATGTGTCCCTTGGGGGAGAAATATCCCACATTATTTGCATTGCATGTTCTAATGGGAGCATGAGAGGACATATGGCCACTACAACAAAACATTTGTCTCAATTCGAGGTGAGCCATATGATTGATTGGATGCCATATGATGATGACCTCCAACTCATCACATATGAGATGGATTGGGACAACATGTTTCATAACGCTGGAGAAGAGATCCTTGGAGGTCTAGTCTTCATTTTGCCATTTGAGGGAAACATTATTGCAGCCCAATATCAGCATATACTCTACACTTATCCTAAGTGGAGAAGAGGAAAACTTGAGGTAGGCTATTTTTTCTACCAAGATCATATTTTCAGCCCACCTACATTGCAGGAGCCAAAGGTGGAAGATGTTTTTTAGGAGTTGCCATGTTGGGAGGTAACTCACTTTGTATGGATGATTGCTTGGGGAATGGAGGATCTACATGAGGAAGATATTCCTCAACATATTTCAGATTCCATGCCTTGGGTGGAGATTCTTCAGTTCTACCCTTGTAGTTTCTTGAGGACAAGCAACATTTGGGAGGGGAGGACTGTAATATTCCCATTTTAGCACATGGCTAAATGGAATATTAAAATTTTTCTTTTATCATATTGTAGCCAAATAAATGGGTAAGGAGGCCCATGTTTATTAAAAATATGAATAAAATCCCTCACATGTGGAAAGGGATAGACATAAGAACTTGATTTTTCACCCACAAGTGTGAAACGGGGAAAATGCATGAAGACAAGGTTATGTTTGACCAAGTCAACAGTGCTGCCATAGGAGGAGTGGCTTAATTTAGAAGATAGGGCAGTGTGAATTAGAAAGATTATATTTGGTGGAGGAAACCCTAATGGATGGGGCCCATGGAGAGGAAGATTTCACTTGTTTAAAATGAGGGTGTTAGCCACCTATAAAATTTGTCATATCAAATGGTGGATAAACCATTTTTTGAAGCCTTCAAGAAAAAATTTTATTGCCAAAATTGTTGGTGCTTAAAGTCTTCTAAAGATATCTTATCCTTTGGTTAAATCTTCACTGTTGTTCCCTTTTAAACTCTGAAATTCTACTATTTTCATGAAGAAAAGACTGCTGCAAAATCCCCATTTTTCCCTCATTTTACTCCTCTTTTCCCTTCATCATTAACCTTCATTTTGTTCTCTTTTTCCCCATGCACTTCCTCTATTTTTCATGTATTCCCTTCCTTCCTTCATAAAACCCCTTTTATAAGGTTTAAAACTCATTTTTAAACCTTACCGAATCCCCAAAATCCAATGAAAAACCTTGAAAAAATCATAAAAAATAGTCTTTTTTAGCCACAGGCCTAAGCCCCTTTGGGCTAAGTCCTAAACCACTTCCTCACATATACCCTAGCACTAGAACCAAGTGCTATGTCCAAAAGTGCTTATCGCATCGGAACAATCGGAAGAGCGCAATTCTTTGTGTTATATAAAACCTCTGATGCAATTGGCCCTTTTATATAAATCCCCGATCCCTTTGCTGCTTCATATAACCCAAGAGCCCGCAATTGAGCGCTTAAACTAATGAATAAACTCTTCCTGATCATATTTTTCCTTTGTAAATTCATAAAACCCACTTTTCCTATGTTTGTATTAAACTCGTTGGTTAAATGTTTTTTATGAAAAGGACCGTCGATCTGAAAACAACCGATCGACGGTCAACAAGATCTCGCATCGGAAGTTTTGCGTCGGGCGCATTTGAAAGCCCACTCCATTGCCCCGATTCCGATTGGCACCCTTGCATATAAACCCCGGTCCCTTTATCTTTCTCATGTATCCAAATGCCCCACAATCGGGCACCAAGCCTCTTATAATAAACCCTCCCCGAATGCGAAATCCTTTGTATTTCATTAAAATTTTGATTTTCATATGTTATAAAGGGGCCCGCCGTTCATTGGTTGAACCCTTTCCCCCATTGTTGATCTTGGACCAATCAATGGCCCGCACAATCTCACATCGGAGATTTCCATTGGGCGAGTTAAATATTTTATTCCCCACTCTTGATTGGTAGCCTCCCGATGTGATATCAGCCGTTGGATCTATCCGCGAGATCCAGATTTGATGGCCCTTATCACTCCTTCCCAAATTCCTTTTCCCCCGCTGAGAACTCCTTCGATTCATCCTCCACCGACGATCTGATCTGCAGATCGACGACCCACAATCAATCGCATTGGCACCCATTCTCTCTTTCCCCCACCTATCGCAGACCTTTGATTGCATCTGGGTAGTCCACGTGTCAAGATCCGACGGTCCAGATTGCACCCCTCAGCCTCTGTTAAAATTCATACACCCCGATTTATAATGTTTTTCGGCCAAATCTCAGCCGTTGATATCTGCAGATCAATGGCCCATATTTACCCTTTCTATGCCTTATATTTTATTTCTTTATACCCCAGATCAAATCTCCACCCTTGATCTGTTTCATCCAACGACTCATAATGAGTGCGATATGCCCAACTCCTTTGGGTCCTACCCACACCAGATTTGATCTCCGTCGTTCATTTTTTGATCCAACGGCTCAGATTAAAACCACCCAACCTGCTTTCGCCCGTGCATCTTGTTGATATCGCACTCTTCCCTCAGCCATCCGATCTAAGACCTTAGATCTAACGACCAGCGCACATTTTCGTGTAAATTAAAGCACAAAGGTTAATTCTCCATGAGCTATTCAATATAAGTGGTTTTGAATGGCCACGTGTCGGCCGAGAATGCATATCGCGTTCAAAAATGTGAAACCACCTTTCTCCCATTTTGCTGCGCGATACTGCTGGTTTCTCCACCCGAAACTGCTTTCTCTTGTTTCCATTGTGTTTTATCGCGTTGTTTCCCTGCCGTTGATCTCTGCAGATCAATGACCACCATTCCATCTCGCATTTCTTAAATTTCCCTCCGCCATTTACCAAGGTACTTCTAAGATCAATCTTAACCATTGATCTCCATGGGCCAAACTAATTCGACGGCCCGGGATCGTCCGAGAACCCTGAATTTCCTTTTAACATATTTCCTCCGCCCAAAGGATTTTTCATCTATTTCCTTTGATTTTCTTCCATTTTTCGATAATGTGACCCCTTCGCATTATTTTTTCACAACTAATCTCGACAGTTGATCAAACATAGATCAACGGATCTGACTTAATTCTCCACCGCTTGTTCATCAACCGCTCTCCTTTTGACCTCTACGCACAATCCCCACCGTTGGATGCTCTCATCCAACAACCACACTCTTAACCGCAACCTCTGAAGCAGTTTTACCCAGCCATGCAGGATTTTATAACGTTTTTTTGTATTTTGCAGGTTTCAATGGTTTTTTCCATTATATTAAAGGAAAACAAAAGGCTGGGGATGAAGATCCTCACGCCTTTGTGCATAAAGAGAAATCATTCTATATGGTTCCATATCACGTTTCATCAATGCATCATGAGCGCTTATGCCATAAGAACCCTCTGCGCACCTGCACATCAAAAATACATGGCAAAGTTTAAAAAAAATCAAAGAGTATCAGTGTTGAAGATCAAATCAAGCAAGAGATGAAGAAATGAATATCTTTTACTCAGTTTTGAGGGATTACGGCTAAGATAGAAAATCAAAAGCCTAATCCACTAAATTAAACATAGTTAAAGAATCGAGATAGAATTTGGGCCTAATTAAGCCTAAACAAACAGAATCAAATCAAATTAACAGTGTTTAAAGAAAATAAAAAATATCAATCAGTCCGAGGAAGCCTCCACTTCCACATCAGAGGCTAATTGTTTCCTCTCAGCTACCATATTTCCACCTGTAGCCTCAAAACATTCAACAGAGGCCGAGTTATTCCCAGAACAAAGCATATCTGCCTTATTACAACCGAACGATCATTTCAAGCCAAAGAGACTTATCGCAAAAAATATCAGCGGAGTTATTACAACATGACACAAAGCCTTAAAGTCAACAAAAGCTTCCCAGCAAGCTTAAAATTTAATGTAAACCAATTAATACAAAGAAATATCTGAAATCTTCTCCCTTGAGCACCTCAAAGGCCGAGAAGCATTAACTGTATTAATTGAACTTAGTAGATCTTTTCTCTCTTTGACCTCCTCATTTTCCTATAAAATCTTCTTGAGGAGCTCATTGTAAACATTGGTTGCAGAACTTTGAAATATACTTGTGCTAAAAAATTCTACATGTAAATAGTGTTCAAAGGTTCTTGAAGCTCTTTTTGTGATCTATAAGTTAGGCTGAGAAGTGAAGATGATTGTTGAACTGAAACATTGGACTTGAAGAATGTAACTGGTTTGACATCAATATACAAGTTGTTTCTTGGGATCTTGGTCTATATCAATGGTGAAGTGCTTCTTTCTGTGTAATTATTTCCCTTTCATTGTATGCCATTTTTTCCATTATTCTTTAATAAAGAAAAAAAAGCATAGAGTTAGGATTTACTGTTTACAGTACCCTTCTATGGCTGATAAGCTTTATCTCAATTTTTTCCTCCAAATTGTTTATTTAAGAATGATTCAATACAGTTCAAGCAGTTAGGAATTCTGTCATTCCCTCGTCCTAATGTTTGCTTTAAACATTATTCTTGAATGTTATTTTCATTATTTTCTTAGTAAAGTTAGACTAGAAAAGTGATGGTGTGCCTTGTTTTCTGGCTTCTTTCTCCAAAGGTAATTATGAAATTTTCCCTAAGTGTATGCTAAAAGCAGTTTAGATTTAAAAGTAAATTTCCTGATTTTAGGCCGCCCTTCGTTTTTCTTATCTGTTTTTCATCCTTTCTGAAAGTAATTATGACGATTATTGGATTGTTTGTCTATTGAGTTAGATTTAATACGAACTTGCCCAAGAAGTTTATGGTTAGCCGTGTCCTTGGCCAGTTTTAAACAATTACTTAAAAGAATTTTCTTGTCTGGACAGACCGTTAAATCCTAGTTGAAATTAGTGTTTGTTTCCACCCCTTCAACACTTTTATTGTCTCCATTCCATTATTTAATCTCAAAGATCTTGTGATATAGATGACTTGCCCCTTGGACCACTCTTGAAATTTTTGTGCAATTAAACCCTTTTATGACTCCATAGCCCAATGGACTAAAAACCAACATTGTATCTATCTAATCAGCCAAAGCTTGTTTTGATTGCTTGCAACTTCACACCTTTGAAACTCTTTCCTTTAGGACTTTCCACTCAACTAATAATCATGCTTAACCATCCAAAAACAAACAAAAACCCTTTCTCTTAATACCTAGCCTAATATCATACCCAAAAAGCCTTAAAGATAAATCAATCTTTGCACTTATAGGAGAGATCCCTCTCCGGATTCAGGAGGGCTAGATCCTGGAATCCCAAAGTGGTTCAAGTGTTCTCTCCACAGTTCTGGTCTCACAAATCTGCTGGAATTACGGGGAGCTTATAACATTTCTGGCAACTCCGCTGGGGAATTATGAGTTAATGACAGTTTAAGTACATCTTAAGGCTCAGGAAAACCTTTGATTCAAGAAATATTGTGCAGTGAGTACAAGTAGCCCTCTTCAAGCACTACCAAGTTAATGGTGATCATGATAAAACTTGTTTGAATTAGTGACAAACTAAGGAAATATTAGGATTCTCTTAAGAAATTATAAAACCTTGAAGGATCAGCTAGCTTAGACATAAGAGTAGACTGTGTTTGTCTCATAACCATAGCTAAGTTTTGAAATAGATCTAGGACACTCTTAGAACCCATGGGACTGAAAAAACTCAGAAAAACCCAAAAATATTTCAGATTGGTCTTGAAAAAACATGGTGGTGGACCATAAAACATTTTACCTCCAAAAGAGCTAAAAACTTCCACTTGGCGACTCCACAATCCTAAACAGACCTTAAATACCCCACTGGGAAGACCCATTATCATCAAATCATTCAAACTCAGTTTGAAGGCTTTAGGATTAAAGTTTTCTTGCTTTAAAGATCAGTTAACCGCTTAAAGACTGTCATATCTGGTTAAAATTTTCTTGTTTACTTGGGTCTGAAAAACATAGCATAGTGGATCCTAGAAAGATTCATACTAGAGCCTACCCTGACCCAAACCCACTTGAGATAGTTGATAACCCTGAAAGTATCCTTAGGAAGTCTCCTAAGATTAAATTTTCAACTGTTTTCAGATCACCCTTGAGAGATAATTCAGCTCCTGAAAAAACTTGTAGCTCTACAACAATCACAAGTTGACTTAAGAAATCCATTTAGAACTAGGTCACTTGATGATTTAGATCAGCTAGATTCAGAGTCTTCACTTTCATCTCTAGAAACAAGTGAACATCTTGGTAGTAGAGAAACCACACCACCAGATCTCCATTTTCTTTACAATTTAGGTGTCTCTCATCCAAGATCAGCTCAGCAATCTATTCCTAGTCCATCCACTTCTACTACCCATACATCCACTGTCCAAACCACTCCACTTCAGACCACTTTCCCTCTTGTTAATCCACCTCTTGTAAATCCACCTCCATCACATATCATGGCAGCATGGTATGCTCCCTTAGTCCATCCTTTACCCTTAGTCAATCTTCCACAGGACTATCAATCCAAGATACCATTGTATGATGCCAGTAATGCTACTACTGCATCATAACATGTGGATAAGATGAATGACTACTTTGACAGAAATGAGATTGATGATGAAACTGTCAAAGTTAGATTATTTGCTTAGAGTTTAGGGGGAGAAGTAAGAAAATGGTTTAAAGGCTTAGCCCCTCACAGTATAAATGATCTCTAAGCCTTCTATCAATCATTCTTAAAAAAATGGGAATTAAGGAAAAACCCTCTTTAGATACTTTCTGATTACAAGAACCTCCACAGGAACACTGGGGAAAGTGTACAAGCCTATTGCACTAGATTTAATAGTGTGTATAATGCACTTCCCCCAGATCTAAAACCTCCAAAAGGCTCAGTGTTAAACAAGTTTCTTGAAGGATTCGATCCTAAGATGGCCTATCAGCTAAGAGAGAGAGATCCTTTAACCCTTGAAGATATGCAAAAAAGGGCTCTTGTTGTGGAAGTTAACTTGATGGAGAAAAGGGAAAGAATGAAGAATGAGAAGAGAGTATCCTTTAGAGAGGAATCCACACCTTCCACATCCATCTCAAAGATGGAAAGAATGATGGAGGAGTTGATGAAAAAGATGAGCATTCTTGAGAGAGCACAAGCAAGTCAAAACCAAACAGCTCCTCAAAACAGAAACCAAAACCAAAATCAGAATTTTAGGAGAAACCAGCATCAAAAACAGACCAAGGGAGGATGATCAATAGATCACTCCTCCTTTTCATCAAAACTATGTAAGTGAGGTTGAAGAAACATTATAGAAAACATAGGAATATGATATCAACATGTTGGGAGTAGATAATGATGACTTTGAGGTTCATTATGATAGAAAACAAGGTTTATACACACCTTATGATGACAAAAGAGATGAGAATGAAATTTATTATCAAGATATGGAGAATGTCATCATAGAGTCTCAAAAAGAGTATGAACTTCGAAGTAAAAGTAGTCAGGAAACTCCCAAGACTAAAACCTCTGACAAATATTCACAAAACAACGCTATAAATAAAACCAAAGTTGTAAAACAGAAAGATAAAATAGTAGTTGGAAATTATGATAAAGGTAAAGAGAAAGGCACTCAAAACAATGCAAAACAGAGTGCAAATATTAGCAGCGTTAGCACCTCAGCTAATGCTCCTAGAAATTTTTTTTTGTCAAATGTAAATAGAACAAATCAGCAAACTGATTTTGCTGATAGAGTGGCAGTTAATAAGGCTGAGACAAGCACTTCAAAGAATCAGATGCCTTTTGGTTTGGAGCAGGAAATTTCCATAATTAAAATCTCTATTCCCCTTACAGAATTAGTTGCCCAGAATGTATATAGAACCCAAATTTTGAAGGCTTTAAACATAGAGGAGAATAATGACACTATCAATCTTAACGATGACCAGCCATAGCTCATATTCGGTCCTAAGATTGAAGGTATATATCAAGAGGGACTTGTTCCCCCTTTTTATGTTAGTTTAAATGTTCATGACAAGATTTTTCACAACGCTATGCATGATTCAAGGGCCTCTCAAAATTTAATGCCCAAAGCTGTAATGGAGAGCCTGGGTCTTGAAATCACCAGACCTTACAAAGACCTTTACTCCTTTGAGTCAAGCAGAGTGAAATGTTTAGGATTAATCAAAGACCTCTGTCTTAAATTAGCACAAATCCCAGCCAAATGTTTAGTCATAGATATTGTTGTGGCTGATGTACCCCCAAAGTATGGTATGTTGTTATCAAGATCTTGGGGAGCTAAGTTACAAGGAATTATGCAGATGGACATGACATATGCGACCATCCTTGTTTTCAATCAGACTAGAAGACTTTACAGGGAGTCCCATATGCAGTACATGGTTACTAGCCAAGACAAACCGCAAAACTCTCCCCTTTATTCTGTAAACACAGGCCTTGAATATTTTATCCTATTTAACGATGAAACATTCAGTGAACAAGTCACTTTAACTGAATTAATGGTCGATAGAGAGGAGGAGGTAGACACCACAGAAGTTTCAAAATAGTTTGTTGAACCCGAAAACTATAGCAAACAACACACGAGTCTTGAGCTGCAAATCATGCGTCCTTTTCTTTTAAACCTTGATAGTCAAGAAAGTAACCCTCAACACAGTGAAAAACTTGAGGAATTAAAACAAATTCAACAGTGTTGATATTCAAGAACAAGCCAAAAGCACGTTAGTTAAAGAGGACAGTAATCAAATGAATGAACCTGAGACTAGTCCTCTATGGAGTATGAACTTCGATGGATCTTGCACTAGGAGCAATGCTGGTGCAGGGGTCTGGATATACAACACTAAAAATAATCACACAGAAGGCCATTCCTATAGATTAAACTTTCAGTGTTAAAATAACATAGAGGAGTATGAATCCCTTCTTTTAGGGTTACGTTTGTTGAAGAAATTAGGAGCCAAGAGAATTAAAGTGCATGGGGATTCAGAGTTAATCATTAGGCAAGTAAATGGGGAATATAACGCTAATCACCCCAGACTTAGAGCCTAACGGAACGATGTCGTGGATTTATTAAAATTTTTTGAGGAATCCCATTAGATATTTGTCCCAAGAAAAAGAAATATCATGGCCCACAATTTGGCTTTCACTGCTAGAACATGCTTAATGCGATATGAATCCAAACAATGTACAACTCAAATTAAATTCAGACCAGCTGTCCCCGATAACGAAAAGTAATGGCAAGTGTTCGACGAAGACAAACAAATATAAGAATTCATGCAGTTCAGAAATGAATTTGAACTACCAAGTTCGGATTCAGACTATGAAACAGGTTGCCCTAGTGAAGACAATTTACTTGATGAAGATGAAAAGTCTCCTGATGTTGCTAATATAAATCTATTGTCTAGAAAACTTGAAAACACAACAGAAAGTAGTTCAGAGTTAGAAATAGAAGACTTAGAAACTCTGCAGTCTAACGATAAAATTTTTCTGAAAGGTCTATCCCCTCTGAAAGAGTTTTTTGATTTCAACGTTGTGGCCAAGAAGCCAAAACTGGAGCCTGTAGAAACTGAAGTTGAAGAGTGCAATATAGGCAGTGAACTGAAACCTATGATGATCAAACTGTCTAAGACTTTACCAGCTCACATCAAACTCAAATACATAGAGTTATGTAAAAAAATTTCTGATGTTTTTACGTGGAGTTATGAGGATCTCAAATCCTATGACACTGAAATAATTCAGCACAAGATACCTCTCAAGGAAAACCAAAAGCCATTTAAACAAAAAGCTATGCAGAATAAACCCTGTTCATTTACCTTTGGTTGAGAAGGAGATCAAGAAAATGTATGAAGCTGATATTATTGTCCCTATTACATATTCTTAGTGGGCGTCTAATCTGGTGTCAGTTAGGAAGAAAACATGAGATATTAGGCTTTGTATAGACTTTAGAGACTTAAAAAAAGCATCGCTGAAAGACAACTACCATTTACCCAAGATGGACCATATTTTACAAAGGGTAGTTGGGTCTAAAAGAATTTCTTTGCTTGATGGCTATTCAGGATAGAATCAGATTTTAGTTCATCCTGATGATCAATTAAAGACAGCTTTTACTACACCTTGGGGCACTTTCATGTATGTGAAAATGCCCTTTGGTTTAATGAATGCTAGTGCTACTTTTCAGAGAGCCATGGACATAGCATTCTTGGAAGAATTGGGCTACTTCATCATTATTTACCTTCATGATGTTACTTTTTTTTCAAAGATAGATGAAGAGCAATTAGAACATTTGAGAAAAGTATTTGAGAAATGCAGAAAGTTTGGGATATCTTTAAACCCTAAGAAAACACTGTTCGGTCTCCAAGAAGGTAAACTTCTTGGACACATTATTTTGGAAGAGGGAATAAAGATAGACCCAAAAAGGATTGAGGCCATATTTCAAATCTCTCATCCTCGAAACATCAAGGAAATCCCATCTTTCATTGGAAATATTAATTTCTTGAGAAGGTTCGTACCCAACTTGGCTGAACTCCTTAGAAACATTACAAACATGCTAAAAAAGGAGAAAGGGGTTAAGTGGACCGTAGAAGCAAAGAAGTCCTTTGAGCTGGGGAAAAAAGCGTTAACCAAAACACCAGTCCTAATAAGTTCTGATTTTTCAAAAGAATTTTTTATTTTTTCATTTGCATCAGAACATACAATAACTGTTTTCCTTTTACAGAAAAACCCACAAGGACAAGAGCAGTGTATTGCATTCTTTAGCAAGGCATTGAGAGATTCTCCTTTGGAGTACAAAATTATGGAAAACAAAGCTTTTACTTTGGTCAACGCTTTAAAAGAATTCAGAGTTTACATCCTTCACTCACACATCATTGCCTTTGTCCCAAATTCAGTGGTGAAAGACATTCTAACACAGGACCCAGATGGTAAGAGAGGTAAGTGGATTGTGGTGATTCTTGAATATGATTTAGAAATCAACCCCAATAAAGTCATCAAAGGCCAAGGTATAGCGAGATTAATGGATGAATCAAATTTTGAAGTTCTTGATATTAATATGATTGATGCTTTAGATGAACAAGAGGAATTCTCAACTCCCATTGTTGAAGATCATTTTATGAATTCCTCTTGGTATGCTGATATTCTATGTGTTTTTCTTAATTTTAACACACCTCTTGGTTTGACAAAAACAAAGGCAAGGTTTTTAAAGTTAAAAGTTGTAAACTACTGCATTATAGATAAATGTATTTATTGGAAAAATGCAAGTGGGATATTGCTTAAATGTTTGCTTGAGTATGATGCAGAGTAGGTTAAGCATGAGTTCCATGAAGGAGAATGTGGAGGCCACCTCTACTGGAAGACAACAGCCAAAAAAATCCTAAGGGCTGGTTACTATTGGCCCACTCTCTTTCTTGATGTACACAAGATGATCATTTCCTGTCATAAATGCCAACCTTTTGAAGGCAAAAGAAAATTGCTACCCTTACCTCTACCTTCAATCAATGTTGAAGCTCCTTTTCAATAGTGGGGACTTGACTTCATAGGAGAAATCCATCCACCATCCTCTGCCCAACATAGATGGATTCTCACTGCAACAGACTACTTCACCAAATGGATAGAAGCCATCCCTTATAGACAAGCCAATGACTCTGTCATCATAAAATTCATTGAGACTCATATCCTCTCTAGATTTGGCTGTCCTAGAAAGATCATCACTGATAATGCAGCTGCATTCGAATCAAAGAAGATGGTTGAATTCTGTCACAAATATCAGATTACATTGGGCCATTCTACTGCTTATTACCCTCAAGGTAATGGGCTAGCAGAATCCTCAAACAAGAGCTTGATGAACATAATCAAGAAGTTGCTGGAGGACAACAAGAAGTCTTGGCACACAAAGCTAGTTCATGCACTTTGGGCTTATAGATTGACATTGAAGAAATCTATTGTAATTTCACCCTACCAGCTTGTGTATGGTACAAATGCAATTTTTCCAAATAGCCTTGGTGTACCAGTTATGAATTTGATTCAAGAGGTTCAGTCTGAAGACAATGACATGCTTAGAAGGATTAATCAGACTATTCATCTTCAACAAACCAGAGAGGAGGTTTACAACAAAGCATTACAAAAGCAAGAGAGCATCAAGAAGATTTTTGATAGAAGAACAAAGGCCATCAATTTCAATGTTGGGGACAACGTGTTAAAGTGGGATTCAAGGAGAGAAGACAAGGGCAAGCATGGGAAATTTGATAACTTATGGCTTGGCCCTTATCTCATTCATTTTGCTGCTAGTAATAATGCTTATTTTTTGCAGGAGTTGAATGGAGCTGAACTATTTGGGGGTCGTGTCAATGGCAGGATGCTCAAACATTAATTCTCTTAATCATATCATGTTCTGAAGCCTTTTTATCTTTTTTCTCATTATAAATATTTCATCCATCATTGCATTCAAAGTTAGAAAAATAAAAAATACAAAAACAATGAAAAGAGAAAAGATGGCAGATTTTAAAAACAAGAAAGGTACAACCCCATACCAAAAAAGAGAAACAAAATCTGAAAGTGTGCAAGCTCAAATGCCACTCCTAAAAGCACACTTTTAGTTAGTCATACAGCTTAATCATGACTAATTAGTTTTCAATTTACTGCTGTTAGGTTAGTGAATCAGATTTGCGAAACAACTCAATCTTGGCTTATTAGTTAGGAAGATTAGGATAGAAATTAAAGGTTCAAACAAGCTCAAAATCTGAACCTGAGTGTCCAAAAGAAGAATGACTCCTATTTGTTTTAATTTTGAGTCCAAAACAAAGGTAAACTGGTTCTAATCAGCTCAAAATATGAACCAAATAACAAACAAAAACATCTCGAATAAACTCAAAAAACAGAGTTGAAGAAAAGAGAAGGTTGTGCTTAGAACTTTCAAATCTTAAGCCTTCCATTTTGATTTGATTTTCTACAAAATAGCTATCTATGTGCAACTTGTTTTATGCCATAGGTTAGCAACAAGTTAGACTGTTCAATCCTGACTTGTATGCTTTTAAATTTCTGTTTTAGAAATTAGCGAATAAAAATCTGTTAGACTGTTTAATCCTAACAGATAGTAGACTAGGTAGAGAAGCATATGAACTCAACTGTTTAATCTGAGTTCATGGAGAAATAAGAAGTAGACTTAGTTTATATTTTTTTCTTTCAAAAGAATTAAATTCTTGTAAAGAGTTTGTCAATCCAAGTGCACTCTGAAAGAAGAAAAAATGTTAGATCAGTAGGATTGGGTAGGTAGAAAGCTGGTTGGATAGATATCCATTGTTTTTCCATGGCTATTAACATTTTTCAGAGCAAAATAAGATCATATGAGTAAATAAAGTTGCAGCCCAATGGATAAGGCACTAATCCGCCCCCCAGAGAATGAAAGTTTGAAGTTCTTGATGCCTTCAAGAAGGCACCATCCCCATGTGGAGCCACTGTTAGCCACCTATAAAATTTGTCATATCAAATGGTGGCTAAATCATTTTTTGAAGCCTTCAAGAGACAATTTTATTGCCAAAATTGTTGGTTCTTAAAGTCTTCTGAAGATATCTTATCCTTTGGTTAAATATTCACTATTGTTCCCTTTTAAACTCTGAAATTCTGTTATTTTCATGAAGAAAAGACTGCTGCAAAATCCCTATTTTTCCCTCATTTTACTCCTTTTTCCCTTTATCATTAACCTTCATTTTGTTCTCTTTTTCCCCATGCACTTCCTCTATTTTTCATGTATTCCATTCCTTCCTTCACAAAACCCCTTTTATAAGGTTTAAAACTCATTTTTAAACCTTACCAAAACCGCCAAATCCACTGAAAAACCTTGAAAAAATCATAAAAAAAAGTCTTTTTTAGCCACAGGCCTAAGCCCCTTTGGGCTAAGTCCTAAACCACTTCCCCACATATACCCTCGTGCTAGAACCAAGAGCTATGTCCAAAAGCTCTTATCACATCGGAATAATCGGAAGAGCGCAAGTCTTTGTGTTATATAAAACCTCTGATGCGATTGGCCCTTTTATATAAACCCCCGATCCCTTTGCTGCTTCATATAACCCAAGAACCCGCAATCGGGCACTTCAAATAATAA
Source organism: Pinus albicaulis (assembly GCA_034641835.2). NCBI lineage: Eukaryota > Viridiplantae > Streptophyta > Pinopsida > Pinales > Pinaceae > Pinus > Pinus albicaulis. Next base: position 746,483,479 of record CM076583.1, read on the forward strand.
ATAAACCCTTCCCGATCATATTTTTCCTTTGTAAATTCATAAAACCCACATTTCCCATGTTTGTATTAAACCCGCCGGTTCAATGTTTTTTATGAAAAGGATCGTCGATCTAAAAAAAGTTGATTGATGGTCAACAAGATCTCACATCGGAAGTTTTGTGTCCGGTGCATTTGAAAGCCCACTCCATTGTCTCGATTTCGATTGGAACCCTTGCATATAAATCCCGGTCCCTTTATCTTTCTCATGTATCCAAAGGCCTCACAATCGGGCGCCAAGCCTCTTGTAATAAACCCTCCCCGAACGCGAAATCCTTTGTATTTCATTAAAATTTTGATTTTCATATGTTATAAAGGGGCCTGCCGTTCATTGGTTGAACCATTTCCCCCACCATTTATCTTGGACCAATCAACGGCCCGCGCAATCTCGCATTGGAGATTTCCATTGGGCGGGTTAAATATTTTATTCCCCACTTCTAATTAGCAGCCTCCCGATGTGATATCAGCCTTTGGATCTATCTGACGGCCCTGATCACTCCTTCCAAAAGTCCTTTTCCCCTGCTGAGAACTCCTCCAATTCATCCTCCACCGTCGTTCTTATTTGCAAATCGACAGCCCATAATCAATCACATCGGTGTCCATTCTCTTTTCCCCCCACAGATCGTAGACCTCCGATTGCATCTGGGCTGCCCACGTGTCAAGATTCGATGGTCCAGATTGCACCCCTCCACCTCTGTTAAAATTCATACACCCCGATTTATAATGTTTTTAGGCCAAATCTCAGGTTTTGATCTCTGCAGATCAACGGCCCATATTGACCCTTTCTCCGCCTTATATTTCATTTCTTTATACCCCAGATAAAATCTCCACCATTGATCCATTTCATCCAATGGCTCATAATGAGTGCGATAGGCCCGACTCCTTTGGGTCCTACCTGCCCCAGATTTGATCTCCGTCGTTCATTTTTTGATCCAACGGCTTAGATTAAAATCACCCAACCTGATTCCACCCATGCATCTTGTTGATATCACGCTCTTCCCTCAGCCGTATGATCTAAGACCTTAGATCTAACGACTAGTGCACATTTTCACATAAATTAAAGCACGAAGGTTAATTCTCCATGAGCTACATGATATAAGTGGTTTTGAATGGCCACGTGTTGGGCGGGAATGCATATCACGTTCAAAAAGGTGAAACCACCTTTCTCCCATTTTGCTACGTGATACTGCCGGTTTCTCTACCCGAAACCGCTTTCTCTTGTTTCCATTGTGTTTTATCGCGTTGTTTCCCCGCCGTTGATCTCTGAAGATCAATGACCAGCATTCCATCTTGCATTTCTTAAATCTCCCTCTTCCATTTAACAAGGGACTTCTAAGATCAAGCTTAACCATTGATCTCCGTGGGCCAAACTAATCCGATGGCCCAGGATCGTTCGAGAACCCCGAATTTCCTTTTAACATATTTCCTCCGCCCAAAGGATTTTTCATCTATTTCCTTTATTTTTCTTCCATTTTCCGATAATGTGACCCCTTCGCATTATTTGTTCACAACTAATCTCGACCGTTGATCAAACATAGATCAACAGATCTAACTTAATTATCCACCGCTTGTTCATCAACCGCTCTTCTTTTGACCTCTACGCACAGTCCCCACCGTTGGATGCTCTCATCCAACGACCACGCTCTTAACCACAACCTCTGAAGCCGTTTTACCCAGCCATGCAGGATTTTATAACGTTTTTGTGTATTTTGCAGGTTTCAATAGTTTTTTCCATTATATTAAAGGAAAACAAAAGGTTGGGGATGACGATCCTCATGCCTTTGTGCATAAAGAGAAATCATTGTACAGGGTTCCATATCATGTTTCATCAGTGCATCATGAGCGCTGATGCCATAAGAACCCTCTGTGCACCTGGACATCAACAAGACACAGCAAAGTTAAAAAAAAATCAAAGAGTATCAATGTTGAAGATCAAATCAAGCCAGAGATGAAGAAATGAATATCTTTTACTCAGCTTTGAGGGATTACGGCTAAGCTTCAAAATCAAAAGCCTAATCCACTAAATTAAACACAGTTAAAGAACCGAGACATAATCTGGACCTAATTAAGCCTAAACAGACAGAATCAAATCAAATTAACAGTGTTTAAAGGAAATAAAAAATATCAATCATTCTGAGGAAGCCTCCACTGCCACATCAGAGGCTAATTGTTTCCTCTCAGCTACCAGATTGCCACTTGTAGCCTCAAAAAATTCAACAGAGGCCGAGTTATTACTAGAACAGAGCATATCTGCCTTATTACAGCTGAACAATCATTTCAAGCCAAAGATACTTATTGCAAAAAATATCAGCGAAGTTATTACAACATGACACAGAGCCTTAAATTCAACAAAAGCTTCCCAGCAAGATTAAAATTTAATGTAAACTAATTAATACAAAGAAATATCTGAAATATTCTCCCTTGAGCCCCTCAAAGTTCGAGGAGCATTAACTGTATTAATTGAACTTAGTAGATCTTTTCTCTCTTCGACCTCCTCATTTTCCTATAAAATCTTCTTGAGGAGCTCATTGTAAACGTTGGTTGCAGAACTTTGAAATATACTTGTGCTCGAAACTTCTACATGTAAATAGTGTTCAAAGGTTCTTGAAGCTTTGTTTGTGATCTATAAGTTAGGCTGAGAAGTGAAGATGATTGCTAAACTGAAACATTGGACCTAAAGAATGTAACTGGTTTGACATCAATATACAAGTTGTTTCTTGGGATCCTGGTCTATATCACTGGTGAAGTGCTTCTTTCTATGTAATTTTTTTCCTTTCATTGTATGCCATTTTTTAAATTATTCTGTATTAAAGAACATCAAGCATAGAGTTAGGATTTACTGTTCACAGTACCCTTCTCTGACTGATAAGCTTTATCTCAATGTTTTCCTCCAAATTGTTTATTTAAGAATGATTCAATACAGTTCAAGCAATTAGGAATGCTGGCGTTCCCTTGTCCTACTATTTGCTTTAAACATTATTCTTGAATGTTATTTTCATTATTTTCTTAGTACAGTTAGACTAGAAAAGTGATGGTGTGCCCTGTTTTCTGGCTTCTTTCTCCAATGGTAATTTTGAAAGTTTCCCTAAGTGTATGCTGAAAGCAGTTTAGATTTAAAAATATATTTCCTGATCTTAGGCTGCCCTTCTTTTTTATTATCTATTTATCATCCTTTCTGAAAGTAATTATGAGGATTACTGGATTGTTTTTCTATTGAGTTAGCTTTAATACAAAATTTCCCAAGAAGTTTATGGTTAGCCCTGTCCTTGGCCAGTTTTAAACAGTTACTTAAAAGGCTTTTCTTGTTTGGACATACTGTCAAATCCTAGTTGAAATTAGTGTCTGTTTCCACCCCTTCAACACTTTTATTGCTTCCATTCCATCATTTAATCTCAAATATCTTGTGATATAGATGAATATCCCCTTGGACCGCTCTTGAAATTGTTGCGCAATTAAACCCTTTTATGACTCCATAGCCCAATGGACTAAAAACCAACGTTATATCTATCTAATCAGCCAAATATTGTTCTGATTGCTTGCAACTTCACACCTTTGAAACTCTTTCCTTTAGGAATTTCCACTCAACTAATAATCATGCTCAACCATCCAAAAAAAAACAAAAACCCTTGCTCTTAATAACTAGCCTAATATCATACCCAAAAATCCTTAAAGATAAATCAATCTTTGCACTTATAGGAGAGATCCCTCTCCGGATTCAGGAGGGCTAGATCCTGGAATCCCAAAGTGGTTCAAGTGTTCTCTCTGTAGTTATGGTCTCACCAATATACTGTAATTATGGGGAGTTAACAGAGGGCAAGGCAACCATTGTTTCTCATGTTATGATTATTCATCTCATTGTCTATTCAGACAATTGTGCATTCTCTACTGTTTAGGAAGAATTGCCGGGGAATTCCTGTTTAAGATTCCTTCTCCTTCTTGAGTAGCTCTTGAAGGATTGTTCTTCATTCTCCATATCTCTTGGCTCAAGGCCAAAACTTCTCCTTTCAACTACTGTGTTATTTCTGCTCAAGTATAACGCAGTGTTGTTGGGGTGTTGTAGTGGAAGACACCATATACCATTTCCTTGGCTCATCTGTCAGAGGAGGGAGCTTATATTCCTCTGGGAGGTTAGTGAGGGAGATCCAGGAGCATATTGCAGATCATTGGCATCAAGCCAAGCATTTCTCTTCACCAACAATGCAGTCCCTTCTCTAGACTGCGTTATTTCTGAGTGCATTTGCAGTGGAGACTTGCTCCAAATATTTGGAGGGTTAGATCTTAGGTGAGAGGATAAGCCTTTCATTCTATATATCCTTTGGATGAGATTCAACCATCTATTGCAGCATCATCAGCTATCTACATCAAATTCCATTTTTGAGTTGCAGCTGCTGCCCAACAACTCCGACATTTCTGCAAATTCGCCATTTTGTGCATATTTCAGCCAATCCCTTTGATGATTGTGTATTGTATGTTTTTATGGGTTGAGATCTTGCTCCCTTTTCTTTATTTGAGCTATTATTGTCATATCTATGTATTATTGACAATTTGCAGCCTCATGGATTGCGCAGTCATAGCCAGGGCCTCTTTTATGTAGCAGTATTTCTCCATATTTCATGTATATGTTTCATTGAGGCTACATTGCCTAGATTGAGAGATCATTTCCTCAAGATCTTGTATACATTTGAGGAAATGATCTAAAATGATTTAGTATTAGCCACTAAGCTATAACGCAACAATGCAAATTTATTTAACAAAGAACTAATGCTCTTTAATTTCTTCCAGATGCAATGCAAGAAGTTGGTTTGAGGAAAGGGGATTTTAATGAATCGTGTGTGGCAGAAAAGGAAAAGAATCTTAACTGATGTTATATGGAATGATTGGAAAATGACACTTTTAGTTATTTTCAGACATGAAAGATCCATTAGAAGAAGACAATGACCAAAATGAAGCAGAAAATGTTGTGGAAGAAGACATTAATGATGGTCTAGAAGATGTTGAACATGGATTAGTTGATATTATTGATAAACTTTAAGTTATGCTTGTAAATAAAGCTAAATTTTGAGATATATTCATCAGTTTTACTTTGCAATATTTAAAATTTGAGATTTTATGATAAGAATCGTTATTTTTTGGAAAAAAACTGTGATTACTATTAGTTTTTGACACAAAATTCATAAAAAAATTCTATTTTAACGTTTTTTTGCTAAGATTTTCCCAAAAAAATCGTCCATTTAACATTTTATTTTTAGCAAAAGTCTTAAAATGTGTATTTTTTTCATTGTATTGATATTGAAAATGTGTATTTTTTGTCATATGTTTAAAAATATTGGTTTTTTAGCAACAATTATTTGATGTGCATTGAAATATTAATTAACAATACATAAACATATAGAAAATCCTAACTTTAAGATATTTACCCTTTCTTTATTTTTTTACCATGCAAAAAAATGAAGATTTCATTACAAAAAAAATGAAAAAAAAACACGCACATAAACACACTTGAAAATAAACATCTCAGGGAAAAAGAAGACATTAGAAAATTTAAAATGTCAAAATGAACCCTTTAAAAGAAGGGGTTGATTCTACATCACCACTTTTCAAAATCGACATGAAAATCATGACATTTAAAAAAAAAAATTCATAAGAAAATTTAAAGTTACAAAAATATGCTAAAAAAAAGGGTGATTTCACATGACCACTTTTCAAATTCGGGTGTTTTTTTTGCTACCTCAAAAAAAAAGGTAATTGGTAATTTTCTTGTTTGATCTGTAACTTTGTTTATATACAAATGTATATTTAAACATAATACCACTGGGATCATACAATTTCCTAATTTGCATGGATTGAATGGAAAAGCATCATGCATTATTAGACTATTGCAAAAAAAAAAATTACTTGGATGAAGAAGGGAAACTATGTAAATTAAGAAGAATTTGAAGATGTGTTTTCCAAAATTTCAGGGTTTCCACCTAAAAGATACATTGAATTTTCTATATACTTGGTACATGGATTTACACCAATCTCTAAAACACCATACAGGATGATCACACCAGAACTAAAATAATTGCAAATGAAACTAGAAGAGCTCTTAATAAAAGGGTGCATATGCCCAAGTGTATCACCAGAGGGTGCCCCAATGTTATCTGTTAAAAAGAAGGATGACACATCAAAATTCATATAGATTTGATTCATCTATATGCTTGGTAGATTTAAAATTAGAATGTATCTATGCTACTTTATATAGCCAAATATATATATATATATATATATATATATATATATATATATATATATATATATATATATATATTATCTTTTCTTTTAATTATACATTTATTAATTATATTTTTTAGGTTGTTATATGGTTATTAACGATATGTTCTTAAATGTCATGGTTACGAATATGAATCATTATTATTTCAATTTATTTTAATGTGATATGAATATTATGATTTTTCTTGTTAAAAAATGTTTGTAAGTTTATTATTTATTATTAATATAAAAAATATTATTAAAAATCAACATAGATCCTTCTTAACTCTGGATCTACCAATCATTGGGAATGATCCAATCTCTCAAGTTTCAAACCTTTCTTTTCTTTCGCACTCAAAAAGAGGTTTTCATCTCGAGAGATTTGATCCCTCTAGACACATGGTAGATCTAGAGTTTAAATGTATCTATGATGATTATTATTATTATATATATAAATAATTAATATATGAGTTACCCGTAACTCATGTTCTTGTCACACATGTGCATATGGAAGTTTTTTAATTAGTCAATTTAATTAAAAGGATAGAAAGGGAATAACTACTTTTGAGATAAATCTTAACATTCGATATATGACTACTGCTAAGAATGTCCTAGAATATTCAATGGAGATTAAATCCATACCATTAGTGTAATAATTATTAATAATTAAATTAAAACTTTAGAAGTCCTATTCTAGAATAGACATGCCTATTTTCATAACGAATGCACCCCTATAAATTAAATAGTTGGTAAGTTCTGATAACAATAAAATCACTCACCTCATGATGAAAAATGAAATATCAGAATGAAATAAAATTTTGAGTAAAGACAAAGAGTGAGCCAGGGGGAGAGACAAAAAGAGAGATATAAGAAGGAAAATATATTAAAGAGGGAATTGGTAGATAGGAAAGGTATGAAAGAAAAGGAGGGAAATTATAGAGATTGATTTGAAAGGAGGAAATGAATCACATGAGTGAGGAGAAAAAAGGGAAGGTTTTAAATAAGGAAAATGAGGGGACAAAAGAAGAGGATGAAGAGGGCGAAGAGAAGGGAACATAGAGGAGAGGGATCAAGAAGAGAAACCTAAGGAAAAATATGATGAATGATAAGTTTCCACGATTGGCTTAACCTCTAACTATTTTCCCTATTAATTTTATTCTAGTGTTTTTCAATTAATATAACTTTGCAAATGATGCAAGAATGGTAACATGAAATAGGGGCCATAATTTTGGCTTGGTCAAAGTAGATTAGGTGTTTATAGTTATGAGAATTATCAATAATCACTAATTTGGGGTTATGATTATGATGAGTTATAGAGATGTGTTCTTTGAGATAGCATTTCAAGGAACAACCTATCTTCCCAATGTATAATTTAATGCAGAAGCAAGGAATGTTGCATCCACCAATGCCTTGCATTGGGTTAGTTTTGTCCTTAACATATATAAATAGTTTCTTTAGGGTTTTAAATGGTATTCTGCTGTTATTTCTTGAATGGAATTTAGAGATACGATTAGTGGTTCCTTGAATATAGGGAAGAGAGACCATGGCTTGGGAAGGAGAGGGTATGGAAGGAACAAAATTAGGGTTATTGTAAGGGAAAAAATATTTTTTGATTTTGGTTGATGAATATCCAATAGCTTTAGATTATTTCTTAAGGTATAGTTTCTTTTTATCAAGGAATTGGGGCATGGAGATATGATAGGCTTGAGTAACTAGCGTTTCGAGGACAATATATTTCTGCGTAGGGTGATGATGGAATTGGGTGTGAAGGTATCCGTTTGTGTGAGTATTATTACTATAAACTTGGTGATTAAGGGTGTCATTAATTTGATGAAAACCAAGGACATTAAGGAAGGGAAGGGAATTATTCTCTTATATATCCATGGTAAATTGGATGTGAGGGGATTGGATGTTAACATGGGTAAAAAAATATTCTAGAGAAAGGTGGATATGAGGACAGATTATGAAGGTGCTCTCTACAAAATGAAGCCAAAATTTGGGTTTAAGGGAAGAATAATTCAAGGAGGTATTTTAAAATTGTTCCATAAAGTGCTTGCTTTTTTTTAATTTTCATTTCAAACTCTTGCAGCTACTGCAACAACCCTCCTAAATCTGTGACCCTTCAAAATCTTGGACCCCCATGCATTCCAAATTTCTATGTGGGCCCTCCAACAATTGGCCAACCCACCTTTGGCCCCTTCACAAATATAACTTTGGGGAACTTAAGGATAATTTGTGCTTAATTTTCAGGTCACATAAAATGGGTTTTCTTAAGCTTTAAGACTTGTGACCTCACGAACTTCAATTTTTTCCTAAGTCAAGTCACCAAGTTGCAAATTAAAATTTGCAACCTTTCACCCATCTTCCAACTTTGTGACCTAGAAACCTCTCCAAAGTGAAGTCATTGAGGTCACAAGGTTGCAAAACCTCCTAATAGTCAAATTTGTGACCTATGCGACCTCGCAACTCTGCAACCTGAACAGGGTCACTAGGTCGCAAAGGTCGCAAAGGGATAAAACTGCAACCCTGCGACCCTTATGACCTCATTAATTACTCACACGTGTGACCGTTTATATAGTCACTAAAACATCTTGGTAATTCATTCGGTTCATTGGAGAGCTCTAGAGATTTGCGACTGAAAGGGCGCACGACTTCTTCCAGGTAGGTGACCTTTCCCCTCCTAACAATCATTTTATTTTTCCATGTGTTCCTATTTTTTCACCCAACCTTCTGCCTTCTCTCATGGGAGGGTTTTATTTGCCTTTAGTAAACTCTCTTAGCCTCATTTTATTCCTGAAACCTCCTAGCTGAGCATCTAACCATCATATCTCCTCTGCCTTAGAAGAAAATCCCACTTCTCACCCATCTTGCCTTATTCACTTTCAACTTGAGTCCTTTTGGTCTAGAGGGCCCCTAAACCAAAGAATTGAGCCACAACACCTTCACCAAGCTGCCCTGGTAGATAGGTCGCATGGACAAAAGCCATTATAGGAAAATTGGTGCGACGTACGACCTATGCGACCCACGATCTCACCAACCATGCGACTGAGTGACCTATGTGACACACGACCTTACCAACAATGTGACTTGGTGACCCCGTGACTTATGTGACCAGTGTGACCTATAACTCCCTACGATATCAACGATTTGCAATTGGAAGGACCAACTCAAGACTACCACCTAGCTTCTAAGTCACATAGTCGTACATCTTAGCACTCTCATTTTGTGGGACCTCCACATTCATACAACCCTGCGACTTGTCCTAGATAGAATCCCCCCCGAGACTGCTAAGCATTCAAGAGCCTTAATTCGTTATTTCATTTCCAGTCTTCATATTATTCATGTCATATCTCTTATCGTGGGACTGTCTATTTGACATTCCAGGCGATATAGAGCTTGATTACATTTCAATATCATCCTTCCACTACAAGGAAAGGACCCTCTAGTGGATGTTTTTGAGGAACCCCTTATAAAAATAGCCCTGATATCCGTTTGTATCAGAGGTCTCTAGAGGAGGTTGGTGGGTGGAGGTTTTTGCAGATGTTTGTTTTGTGGTTCGTTTCTCATCATAAATTGCACCAGTGTGCTTTATGCAAAATGCACCAGTGCGTACTAAAAATTAGCACACTGAGACACTGTGCTCTCCGTACAAACCCGGTGCGTCTAAGTGCTATAACACATTGGTGCTCTATGTATAAAAAGGCCTGCTATGTCTCCATAATCTAATGCATCGTAATGACGTGTGGTGCACCATCGATAACATCACCTAGTGCGTCTCAAAAACCTATGCACCGAAACAAGGTTAAATAAAAAAATTTACTAGTCGTAAAAACGTCATTTTTACTTCTTCAGTGCTCCAGACTTGTCAAGCACCGGTATGAGTTTATCTTGTGTGAGGTGCCCTGCAATCGGTTCTTTGATTGCACGCATTGCTGTCATCCATTGGCCACCTTGTGTAGTTTGAATTTTTGAAAATGGTGGGAAAATTTAGTTTCTTCAATTCCTCAGCAAATATGGCTCCTCGACGCGCAAATGTATAGGTATTATACTTGTTTCTCAATAACTAAACATTTTAGCGGATTAGATTTTGAAAATAACTTAAAATTAACCATATTTAATTAATTATTATTATTATTATTATTTTTTGTGCGCTCGAGCCATTCGGATTGAATCATTCATGATGCTGCCTGTAAATTTACAGGTTGCACTGCAAACAGTGTTAAGGGAAACTGCACCGAGTTCAGGTGTGGTACCAAAAAACTGCGCACTGTGACTAATTTAAAAATTAACATGTCGGTGCTGTCGTTTAAACGACCGAACCATTGACTATGTAATAGTGTTGGGAGGGCTGTGCATTGACCAAACTAACTGCCCCGAGGTGGATAGTTAGGTTAGTGCACCGCTCGCCTGACAACATTCCATATTCAACAGTGCGGTCATTTACTGGACCGCACTATTGACCATGTACTGATGTTGGGCTGTGCGTTGACCAAACTATCCACCCCGAGGTGGATAGTTATGCCAGTGCACCGCCCACCCAACAACAGTACATGTTCAACAGTGTAGTCGTCTATAGGACCACACCATTGACCATGTATTTTTGTTGGGTAGTGTGTTGATCAAAATATTCACCCCAGGGCAGATAGTTTCGTCAACGCACCGCAGAAAAATGTTACCATATTTTGCGGTGTATGAACATATTCCATGTGCACCAAGCACAGTGCGTGATAAAAAAGTATGCACTAGTTCCGGTGCACCACTGTTTTTTGGGGTGCACCAACTGTTTTTTTTTTTTCAAAACAATTATATGTATATATATATATTTTAAATACATTTCTCATTTAAAAAAAAAAATGTATTTAATATGTGAATTATTCAACGGCGTCAATGGAGAGAACAAAGGGAACAACAAGAACATATGGAGGACTAGTATAATGTGATACAGCTGTGGTAGGCATGAGATAGGGAGAGACATTTGTACCCTCGCCCTATTACGACAACCACCCAGTTGATCCTAAGGGAGGTAGGCCTCCTCAAGTTCTAAGAGGAGGCTACATCCCTGAAGGGCCATAGTGGGTTATTGGGACAACTGATCTTCAGGTGGGATGCCCACCGACAGGCTTTCTGGGTCGATCCAAGCCAGTGGTTTGCACCCACTAAGGAGGACATATATTTTATTACTAGCCTATCTAGGAGAGGGAAGGATTTTCCCCAGTTCTCAAATTTTCATGTCGGCGATGCAGTAGGGAGTCAGTTGGCGCACTCTTAGAGATACATTAGGGACACTGTAGTTTTTCCTGCAGATTTTCAGGTGTCTGGTGGTCAGTTAGGTATTGCTTCGTTTGGTTCAAAGTAGGTGAGGTGCCTCTCACTACTGCTAGCGACCATCACACACTATACCAGTGACGGGAAACGCATTATTTTCCCGCTTTTATTTTATGTTGATTCTTTATTCTAGGAGCCATGACTTGTGAGATGGTCTGTGGTTTTTTTGTGGTAGTTTTGTACAACATTGCTTTTATTTTATGTTTATTCTTTATTCTAGGCGCCACGACTTGTGAGATGGTATGCAATTTTTTTGTGGCATTTTTTACGGCATTAGATAGATTTCATTCTTTGGCACGCGAGAGGTTGACCTTCCCTTTTGCTTCAGAGTTATTTTGTTTATTTTTTGAGAGGTTTCAAGAGACGAGGCCTAATTTTTTTGGGCATCCTCGTAGGCCGATGCTGCATGTATGGATGGATATGTGGGGCCAGATGATGCCCAATACGTGCTAGTTTGACTTTCCTGCCATGATGGCTCCTAATGCATTGGAGTTGTTAGCCAGTGGTGATCACTCATTCATTTTGGTGCCATTTTCGTAAGCCGGTTTGGGTTGGCAAGGGTATACCAACATACTCTTCACATAGGATGAGCCACCAGTCGCGAGAGGTAATATTAGTGTTTCTTTAAATTAATATATTTTCATTTTATTGTATTAGTTAATTAATTAGAATTATCAAATTTATTCTAACATGTTCTTTAACTTGATTTATTAAATATTTTAATGAAAATGTCTAATTATTGTTGTGTACTATATATTATGTAGATATTGGGACATTCGTTGTGGACATGATTCCAGCCCCACCGAATGATCTAGGTGTAGATGTTGACGAGAGATGGAAGAGGAAGAGGATTAGGGTGAAAGAATTGATCCTGATCGGGTGCAGATACCTGCGGGGGTGCGGCATAGGTTGGACACCTGATTTAGGATGGAGTTGGGCGACCAACTCTATCGACTCCTAGTTGATGAGGGAAACCGCCCGACTACGATCAGAGAGATCCAAGCTGATTGTAGGCTCACACATCTTTGGAGAGGCATGCCCCGCAATTTGATGGGCCTCATGCATCATCGTTGGAGCTTCCAGAGCACTGGTGCGGCCTAGGAGGGGTGGGTATCATGGAGATGCACGAAAAAGCAGCTCATCTGATGATCATGATCATGAGGGGAGTGATCATCATTCTATTACTTTACCTCCTTCTCCTTCACCTCGTGCTGAAGATCATGAGCAACCAACATCTAGTACTGATCAAGAGGCATATTCTGAGTAGTTTGCACCATCTTAGTAGATGCTTAATCCTGAGCAGGCAGGTCCATCTAAGGAGGAAGGTATATCTAAGCAACCTGCACCATCTATTGAGTAGGCTGCACCATCGACGAGTCATCAACATGTAGTTCTTGAGTAGATTGCACCATCGATTGATCAACATGCACCTCCAGAGTAGGCATGCCATCTACCTTAGCATGAGGTTGCACCATCGATTGAGCATGCCTTGACTAGTACTAGTATTTATGTAGTACCACCAGATATTTGTCATTTATATGCACTTATATTACAGGTGTATATTTTTGACATTATACAGTTATATATGTGTGTGTATATATATATATATATATATATATATATATATATATATATATATATATATATATATATAGTCCATGTATTTTATGTTCATGTTGATGTACTTAATTTACATGTTGTTGTTCATCATGATGTGTGTATTTTAGGTCATATTAGATATGTTCATTTAATGCGCTTGCAAATAGATGTGTATGTGATAACAGTGATTTGACATGAGATGTATATTTGATCTTTGTGTTGTGATGATGTTATACAATGCTTGTGTTTTATTAGATGATCATGATCACAATGCTTAGATGATGTTAGCGAATTTGAATGTGTATTTTAGTCGAATATGATGTTTGTACGATGGTTATCATGATTGTGATGTTTATTTTTAATATTAAATCATGATATTTATTAAATATTATGTCATGATTGTAATTTAAATTTTAGTTTTAATTATATGTAAAATTGTAAAATTGTAATTGTATGTAAATATTTGTAAAATTGTAATTGTAATTGTATGTATTGTCATGATTCAATTTCATTAAAATTGTAGAATTTGTAAATTTGTAAAATTATAAAAATGTAATTGTAATTGTATGCATCGTGATTCTAATTGTAATTTTAATTGTAATTGTATGTAAACTTGTAAAATTGTAATTGTATGTGAAATTGTGAAATTGTAATTGTAAGTCTAATAGTAATTTTAATTTTAATTGTATGTAAAATATTTGTAAAATTTTAATTGTAACTGTATTGTGAAATGATTGTAATTGTAATTGTATGTAAAATAGTAAAATTGTAATTGTAATTGTAATTCTAATTTTAATTGTAATTGTAATTGTATGTAAAATATTTGTAAAATTGTAATTGTAATTGTAATTGTATGTAAAATATTTGTAATATTGTAATAGTAATTGTATGTATTGTCATCATTCAATTTTATTAAAATTTGTAAATTTTTAAGGTTGTAAATTAATTGTCAATTTTGAACCATAACTGCGATAAGTAAAATGTATACCATAAATATTGTTAAATTACCATAATTGTAAAATTGTAAATTTGTTTGAATATAAATAATTGTGAAATAATAAATCTAGAATAATATGAAAATTTGTAACATAATAAAGTTTAGAAAATAATGCAAATAAATTCATGTTTAGAATTATCATTATTTTATTATGATCTTACATACCAAAAATAACAGTAAAAATTTTGAAGATATCATTCACACACATTTAAAGCAATCAAGTAGTTGTATTATTTTAGGAATTGACATTAAAAAAAAAAAATTGATACAGTGTGACATTGTTTTCGAGATCAACATAATTGCAAATTATCAAGTGAAATGATTTTAGCATTAACAAAAAGCAAACAAATTAATTCAAAATAAATATTATAATGTTTCGAAAAAAAGAGTCATAGTTATAAGGTTAAGTCCTCTTCTTTACCAAAACCTATATTAGAAAGTATAAATGATGAAATAACACATGTACCATATCACTCTCGATTCTCATTATCACCCTCATTATCTTCCATCTCGCTTGGCATGATAACATTCTTTGTTCTCAAAAATATGTTTTGATCTAGGTTCATGTCTCAATACGAACCACCAATCCCTATCCAGCACATCTGGGTAAAAAAACACCTGGTTGCAGTGTTTGGCGAAAACATAGGGCTCCTTAGCTTCATCCTACATATTTCTAGAGTTGATACATATCAGCCTACTATTGCGATATTCCTTTAAAATATTCTGATCAAAGGTGTCCCACCACTTAAACCTAAAAATAACACATTGGAATGAATAGAAATCCACTTCAATGATCTCTTGTATCTTTCCGACGTAACCTAACATCGCTCATACTAGGTTTTGATCATGGTGGACAGTTCGACTAGATTGGTCGAACTCAACTTCCACTCCACAGTCTTGTGTCATGTGTTCATCATCGACATTTTATATGCGAAAATGGTGTCGATATGCCCACATAGATGGGAAACAAATCACCTATAAAAAGGTTAAAAAATCATAGTCTCATGTGTTTTATAATAACCCAACTGTTAAAATATGAAATATAGATGCTACATTTCAAAGGTGCATTTTTAAGTTTAAAATGTACATAAATAGATTATTACTGAGTGGGTGCACCCAATCCCTACATTTAGCGCATTCTCTTCAACACACGGGTAACGACCTGTTGTACCGTATTTCTCTCTGACTTGGTCAACAACCCAAGTGTTGGGGCATATCATTGGCATATTTTCTTTTATATTATTGGGATAAGGCACACTTCTACCATTCAACCGTCTGAATTCTTTCCTGCCACTATCCCATTTCATCCTCTTTTTTTGTACAATGCGACCCATGGTTGTGTCACTTCGAAATTTTAAAGAACGAATTTCTTGATTGCTTCAATTTCTATATTTGCTGATGAAATCAAACTGAAATATAGTACATATGAGATCAAAATATACATTATATCAAAGTTCAACATGAATATTTACTTTGTGTAAATTTGAAAAATTATAAGTCGCTTACTCTTTATCAAGAGCCTTTTTCCATTTGTTTGGAGAAGCTTTCCTTGTCTTTTGTCTTCATCCCTTTCATCGTCCCAAATCACCACACTTGGTTTGTTTTTGATCTACTTGATGTACTCAATGGCATAATAGAAAGACCCATATGATATATACCCCTCTGCCATAGACCCCTTAGGTTTTTCCTTTTGTTGGACAAAAAATTTCAACTTCTTCATGTACCTCTCTAAGAAGAAAATCCAATCACAAGAAACCACCACAACTAATTCAAGCTCATCTACTAGGTGGATTATAATATGAACCTGCAAGTCCATGAAACTCGTCGGCAGTTCCTTCTCAAACATACAAACAATATCAACTATCTCTTAATGCCACCGTGGAGTGATAGTCACATGAATCTCCTTTGAAATGATCCAACATAAAAATGCATATAATTTAGATATGGCACGTCCTAGGTCTTTGGGGGAAGTCATGTTTCACACACCCACACACGAAAAATAGATAATGACATGTAATATCCCAAAAGGGAGAATGCAGTAATACTGAAACACAATATTAGAATTGCAGGAAAGTAAAAAATAAATCTAAATACACATCATAATGCAAAGAAATAGCTGAGCCATTTTATTATATAGGAGGTGAAAAAGTGTAATATTCCAAAATAAGGATTTTCTACAAATATATTAAGATATTATTAAGTTGGAGATCCAGCAAATAGAATCATAAGATGTTTTCAAAAACACATAGCCATTAAATTAGTGAAACAACAGCAAAAGAAGAATGTATACACATTCCCAAGTGGGGAAAATGCAGAAATTAGACCCTGAAAACGTTATTTCTGAAGATCTGCATTTTTAATGGGTGAAATAATGCTTGGTTCCATTAGCATATGATTTTAGGCCCTCACATAAAAAATGGGATAAGAAAGAAATCCCTTTTGATATGTTAAACATACCTCCCGGCTTCCTATCAACTCAAAAATAGCCAAATCCCATGACTTGAGTTATGCAGAAAAAGACTGAAGCATGTACAACGTGATTTTATGAGGGTTTATGCAGTATAATGATAAAATAGCATGGATTTGGAGTTATATGGAATAATATTCCAATAAAATGAAGATTTGACCTCCTTATTGTATTATACATCCAACCCGGCAAGGGGTTCATGAAACACATGTACAAGAAAGAGAAGATCTAAATATTCAGCTCAGAAAATGTAGTCTTACTACAAAAAAACAAAAATATAGCTGAATAATAAAAAATAGGGATGAGGATCCGTTCCTCTAGCTTTCTGGGAGAAGGGTTGGCCCTTTCCCTAAGAAATTAGCTCAAAAACAATGGTCTTAACCCCGCTGCAACAACTTTGTGTAAAATGATGCAGTTCCTACAAGGGACTGCGTTGTAGGAGATGAGAAATACTTTGGTCTACTTCCAAGATATGAAATTTGCTTAGAAATATTCCTATATTATTTCTCAAGAGAAGGAAGGCACCCTCTACTGAGCAACAAACCCGGAAGTGGTGTAAGAATCCTCCACTGCAACACCCTACAACTCAGCAATATCCTACTACAAAAATAACACTGGGACTGAATAATGATGCTTGGCCTTAAGCCTGGATGTGGAGCAATACAGGACAAGCTCTCCCAAGAGGCCTCTTAAGGGAAGAGGTGGGATTCCTGCTCGGGAACACCTGGTGCTAAACAGCACTGCTACTCTTCTAAACAACAAGAGGAAGCCAAGTCTAAATAGACAAGATCTAAAGATCAAAATACAAAGCATGCCAAACAAAGGCTCCCATCCTCTCCATATATAGCAAGTGAACCTCTCCACATTGGGTCTCATCCACATGTGCCACCAAGCTCATGCAAGCTGTCCTCCAACAAAACAGCGCTGTCCAAAGGAGGTTCAATGTATCTAAACAACTTAGTTGACTTGGTCAAAGTTGACTGAATCAACATGATCCCATCTCTTTTCACACCCAAGGGTGCTCAAATTAGCTGCTTATTCTTACTCCTTTCACATTAGGAGTGTTATTGATCCTTCTAAATAGGTTAATGGGCCTCCCTACCCATTTATTCACCTACCTAGTGATGAAACAACTCTAATATTCCATTTATCTTGAAGGCTAAAAATTTGGAATATTATAGTCCTCCCCTCCAAAATGTTTCTTGTCCTCAAGCAAATGTATAAGGAGAGAAAAATCCTCCCCTCCTCTTCTTGTGGCCTCCTCATCAAAAGTCTCCACCACTTCTCAACATGATCTACTACAAATCTATCCTCCAATGTTTCCTCCCAAGCATGCAAAACCATATGGCTCACATCATAGAAAGGTGGAAGACGTAAGTGGAAACCTCCCTGCTATCCAATGGCCTCCTCAAGGTAGGAGTGATGATGAATATGGGGAATATGATTCCCAATGAGTGACTCCCACACCCATGCTATCATCCAAATGGAATGAGCCAATCTAGTTAGCTCAAAAAGATCCTCAACCCCCGATTCATACAATGTGTTGGGGATGCATGGAGAGATTGAATCCTCCCAACCAAGTGATTTCTCCCTCCATTTGTGATAAGTATGGGGCTGCTGCTGATATTGGGATGAAATGTAATGACCTTCAAGAGTGGCCCAAGCTACCCCATCAAACAAATAAACCATGAAGTGCCTCCTCCAAAAACTCAAATTCTCCAAATGGCTCCTCCCATATGAAGAAGAGAGATGTAATTTGGCAATCATGGGCTACCCATTGCTTCTCTTGAAACATGCATCATGCAAAGTAGGGAGAATCATACTCCCAATGGGCATCTCCAACTCACATCCCACTCTCCAAACAAAGCTTCCCATGGACATAGAAATATCAGCAATACATGGAAGCAAAACCCAATAGAAACAATTTGTCATATGACAACCGGAAAGTGGATCAAGGTCCCATACAAGGAAACAACGCAGTGCATCTTGTGCTTGCATAAAATCAAACAAAAAAAATTTCTTTTCCAGCCACTTGTTTGCTGCCACAATCATCTTACAAGATATAAACATGAAAGTACAAAAGGGTGTCAATGATGCACACCAAAAATCATGTGTCTTCCCCCACAAACCACCAATGAGATAGCCAATCTCAATGCTACAAATGGCTTCAAGTACATCATTATACAATATTCAAGAAGGAATAATCCCCCTTGGTACAATATGTTGCTCATATAAAGACAAGAAGTAAAAAACATAAAGTTAAATTGTACATTCTCCATCATGTACTTGAGGTCTTGAGCTGAAATGGCTCAACTAGAAATTCTCCCTCACCTCCAAAGAGTAGGGAAGTGGCTGTGACATCCTCTCTATCACCAATCAGGCTATGCATCTCTCCATATGCTGAAATATTTCATGTTGAATGCCCTCGCAAATGAAATCCTCCATCAAAGAAAAATATGCATCAAAGTGCATAGAAAATAAGTCCTCGTGTGTTGCATGCAACAGATTCTCCTTAATACTAGAAGCTCTAGTCAAGAAGACTCTGCCATGAGAATAGATGAACACATCATCCACCATGTATCTATCATCTCCATCCATGTCATCAAGAATCAAGCAAGCACCAAGATCCTTGGAGTACTCTACCAAGAGTTGAGACCTCCAGTATGGATCAATCCTCCTTAGAGACAACGCTGGTGATCTGGCATGTGAAGCTCCCCTCATGATGCTTCCTACTACTTTGAATTCCCCCATGCCAAAGTCTCCCTCAAAACTCTCCACCTCTCCAAAATCCAAGAGTGGTGAACCAAATGGCACGATTCCTCTTACCAACTTCAAATCTGGTGGCCTCCCCAGTGGAATGCCTCCATGTAGTGAGACATCCATGGCAAGAGAAGACTGTTCATATGGTTGGGTAACCTTGCCCTTGCCCTCACAGCACAAACCAGTCTTCCTCCTCCTTGCACCAACTGTCTGAAATAGATAGGAGTGTGTGCTCTTCATCAAATGATGATGTCCTTCCTCCCTACCTTCTCCTTCCATCAATATCATCTCACCATCATGCTGCTCATTGATTTTACTTTGCCTTCCATATGTGAGATCCTGGGGAACTTCTTGCAATGACACAAGAAATCATCCCATTGGAGTATTTTCTCCTTGTTCCTCTGCATGAGGCACTAGATATGCTCTAGATGTGATAGTGATGTAACCCCCATCCTTCTCTTCATCTTCAATATGAATAGGAGGTAACTGCTCAATAAGAGGATCCTTCTTTGCAAAAGAAACCTTCATGCCCTCTTGTCCAAGGTTATGAAACAAGGATCTTGCCTCTAGTGAGGTATCATGCAAGATGTGATCTCCTCCAATAGGTTTTTGAAGTGGTTTTGAGTTTGCAGGTCCTCCCAACTTATGCAAAAGTTTCATTGGTTTGATTGTCTCATGTTTTTTATCAAATATTTCTACCAATATTTTAGTGAAATTTGCAAAAGAAGAAGTATTAACATTTTTCAATGAAAATAACTCAAATATCTACCAAGCATAGGCCTTACCTTCAAAGTGCCGCGCTGCAACTCTGATGGCTTCTTCTTCAGAAACTTGGTGGTGCTGCAAATAAGTACACAACACCTCCACCCAAGCTTTGGCTAAGCAAGTTGGGGATCAATCAAAGGTAGATAGAGAAAATTTATCCATGTCATGAAACTTTCTCCTCTCTACCTTGATCTTTCAAAACTCTTTGAAAGTAATATGATCTCTAAACCTTTCAGTTTGAGACTCATACTCTTGCAGAAAATTACTAAGAGTTTCTCTTCCCGGCATTTCCTCTTCTTTCATCTCTTTCATATCAGATCTGGACATTTGAATGCATTGTGCATAGTAGGGTGTAGCTGCATTCTCCCACATATCATGTGCCAATCTAGATCTGACTCTAGATCCGAACTCCTTAGGAGATTCCATCTCTCCTCTCATCTTCTTAAGATTTTCATTGATGCACTGCATAGATTTTGGAAGAATCTTTGTAAGCCTATCTTCCCTTTTTCCTCCACATAATGGAGTCTTATTTCTGTTCATCTCTCCTTCTCATGATAGCTACATAGTTGAGTTCCACAGGCTGAGCCGAGATTGAAGCTTTGATACCACTGTAATATCCCAAAATAGGGATTTTCTACAACAATAAGAATATCTTAAGATATTATTAAGTTGGATATCCAAAAAATAGACTCATAAAATGTGCTCAAAAGCACATATCCATTAAATGAGTGAAAAAACATCAAAAGAAGAATGTCTACACATTCCCAAGTGGGGAAAATGTAGAAATTAGACCCTGAAAATGTTATTTCTGAAGATATGCATTTTTAATGGGTGAAATAATGCTTGGTTACCTTAGCATATGATGTTATTCCCTCACATACAAAAGGGGATAAGAAATAAATCCCTTTTTATATGTTAAACAGACCTCCCGACTTCCTATAAGCTCAAAAATAACCAAATCCCATGACTTGAGTTATGCAGAAAAAGGCTAAAGCATGTACAACATGATTTTATGAGGGTTTCTGTAGTATAATGATAAAATAGCATGGATCTTTAGTTATATGGAATAACATGCCAAGAAAATGAAGATCTGACCTCCTTATTGTATTATACAGCTAACTCGGCAAGGGGTTCATGAAACACATGTACAAGAAAGAGCAGATCTGAATATTCAGCTCAGAAAATGCAGTCTTACTAAAAAATTGCATAAATATATCTAAATAATACAAAAGAGGGATGGGGATCCCTTCCTCTGGCTTTTTGGGAGAAGGGTTGGCCCCTTCCCTACGAAACTAGCTCAGAAACAAGGGTCTTAACCTTGATGCAGCAACTCTATGCAAAATGATGGAGTTCCTACAAGGGACTGTGCTATAGGAGATGAAAAATACTTTGGCGTACTGCGAAGATATGAAATGTGCTCAGAAATATTCCCTACTGAACTGTTGGCACTACAATTTCCTGAAATATAGAAATTCAGATCTAGGCAGAATGGGAGCTCCAGTGATGCTGAAACTATTGATCAGAGCTCAATGATGGATTCCCAAGATAACCCAGAAAGGGTTTCTCAGATATGTCAATCTAAAAAAACCACCCTCTTAGGGCTTCACATATATGTTGTTGGGAATGCAGATCTGAAGCTAGATCTGATGATATGATGGCTATAATGATGCAAAATCAGATATATGCAAGAAGGTTTGATCCCTTCACTATATCCTTGGGCTAAAAGTTCAAGATCTAGCTCCTCCAATCTCCTCCACTGAAAATAGCTGTTGGATGAACAAAAACTTCAGAAAAATGTGCTGTTAGAGAGGGAGGCTCAATGGCCTACTGCTAGATGTGTCAATACAGCTCCCTAATGATGGAAACAATATATCCAATGTGAGGAGATGATCCCTCACAGGATTTCCAACTAAAATACTAGAAACTTCCTTCCTCCAATAGATCTACAGGATTGGACTGCACAATCCTTGAAGGGACTGCTACTGCATGGAGGTAAAACCCAATGGCCTGAATGCTAGATATAGATATGTTGCTCCTGAAAGGCTGAATGTGAAGAACAAAGTGGTAGCATGAATCCTGCACTGGTTTCCTAGCTGAATACTAGAAACAACCTCCTGAAGATGGCACCAATGCCTGATAAGGAATGAAGTACAGTCCTCTTCCTTAGAGATCACTCAAAGAAAGAGGTGGGATTCCCACTCAGGAACACCCTGTGCTAAACAACACTACAAACTATACTACACAACCCAAGCCTGCATAGAAATTTCCTAATACAAATCTAGATCGAAACAGATCAAGAAATGAATAATCCAAATCATGCCTTCCATTGTGCCTTCACCTTCATTATATAGATATGAGCCTTCCATAGCCTAGGCCCATTCCAAAACTACTCTATATATGTGGACATAAGTCTCCATGGTTGAATACACTGTTTCTCCATGTCCTCCATCATGTTCATATGGGGTGATCACCCTCTCCATCATGTGTGCATTAAATGCATCACTTCCTCCACTAACTTATCATAAGTGCTCTATGATCTTCTTTGAATGCACTATGATCTTAGTTAACCTTATCAAAGATCCTCATGATTTTATATTTAATATCCATACTCCTATTTGACTGTTTCATCCTCCATCATCTATCTCATAAATGAGACATGATCTCCATTAATGGAGCTGCTCCACTACTCCATGATTCTAGATCTAGATCTAGAATATCCACATACACACATTAATAGTGGATTTTATTTATATTTGATGTTTGTGGGTCCCTCCACCCTTTTATTAACTTAATTAATTAAGTTTATTAAGAACTCTAATATTCCAAATATCATGTGAAAATTTGGGAATATTGCATGACACTACAAAGTTATAAACACATGAAATAATATAAAAAATTAGTTATGTTTTATGATCCCTGCATGGGATAAAATTTATTAATATAAAAAATAATAAAATCATGCTTTTGACATTATACATAGTCTTATAAGATTCAAATGGTCATGCGATTTCAAACCCGACAAATGGTCATCCACGGTGAAGCAGCGCCGTAGTGAATACCCATATGAGGATGGCACCCTCACACCCATTATAACTTCTTTTGCCAAAGAAAGATCATATTTTTTTAAAATCCATGGGACATCGCCTTCTTTGAAATACCAATTAGAGGGACCAGCTGCTTCTGATCCTGTAATTTCTAATCGTCTTGGCCAATGTTTCTTTTTATTTTTTGAAGTAATAAGATATTTCTTAATAACCAATTTGTCACTTTGTTTCGATGATATGTGCCTCCATAAAGAAGATGAAACATTTTTAAATATATGCATGGGATCTAATAAGTGGGCAATCTTAAGATGCTCCCAATATGGGAGGTTATAAGAGATAGATTTCCTTTGCATCCGAATGGGGAAATTATCGACATAGGTGTTGAAGAATTTTAGATCATCGAACATAGGCTCCCCATTTGAATTGAACATTTTTATGAAATACTTCTCCTTCTCTCTCTCATATGCTCTAAGCCATTCAACTGGTGTTGTTATTGGAGGCCTTTGGGCTCTCTCTCATTTACCATTGAAAGCAGACACTGCTCTTCTATAAGGGTTTTCTTCTAGGAGGAATACCCTGGAGCAGTCATACACTAGCTTTCGTAGGTCGTTGGACCATCTAGCTTTCAAAGAAGGTCCACAACATTTACATCCATAATACCCTTTTGTTACAAGACTTGCGAAATTATTTTATACAATATGCATGGCACGTTAAAGAATATCATGAAGATCAGAATAATTACAATGAATTAAATAACTAATATGCGAAAGAATATTGTTACATGTATAAACAAATCAATAAACATGTAATTTACCAGAGAAAACTCCTAAGCCTAGATAATCATGTGTCGTGTAAGCACATATGCCATATAACATAAAAATCCTCTCTACTACAATGGGTCTTGAAACATCGTATACATTTATCCCATCCCATAATTCCTTCAATTCGTCTACTAGTGGTGGTAAGTAGACATCCATATTCTTCACTTGTCTTCTACCAGGGACTGTGAGAGCCAACATAAGATTTTCATTCTTCATAGAAAACCATGGGGGGATATTGTTATTGATCACTACTACAAGCCAAACAAAATAGTTGGTGTTCTGGAGGGAATATGGTTTGACGCCATCCATGGCTATGCTGAGTCATAGAATTCGTACTTCATCCTTGAATTTTTCAGGCCATGTATCCTCTATATGCTTCATGGCTATTGAATCTGTTGGGATTCACATAACTCCTAACTCACTTCTGTGTGAGGAATTCCATCCCTACAACATAGCTAATTCTTTGCAACGAAAGAGCCTTTGAATCCTTGGGATTATAAGCATGTGCCTCAATATCTTAAAAGGTGGACCACGTGATTTACCCTTCTTTTTTGATTTATCATACCTTTCATGCCCACATTTCAGACATATATATTTGTCTTCATATTCTCCTCTATATAGAATACAATAATTTGGACATGCATGATATGATATGTACTAAACACCCAATGTTTTCAACAATTTCTTTGCCTCTTCGCAGCTACCAGGCAAGACATTATCACTCGGAAGAACCTTATCTTTGAATAACTTGTAGTTGGTCATGGAAAATATTAAATTTACATTAATTCCAATATACTTATTAACATTCATAAAATTGACCATTTGTAATGCTCATTGTGTGATTATATTTCTCAAAATATAAGGGAGGACTTGATGGTCAATTACCTCAAAATTTCTGAGAAACATGCATTCGACAAGCCAAAGTTTGCTTTCAAGTTGTACAGTAACATTGTTGTCCCCAACTAGGTAGACTTTGGCTAACCACTAGGTCCAAAGAGAGGGGTGGTGGAAGAAAATTTAAGGCTTTTGAAAAACATATTAGCGATATGAGCATCATCCCCTAGCTGATCATCGTTCTAGAATGCATCTAACAACATTCTCTCCAGGGAAGTCGGATCCCTTAAGTAATCATCCATACCAACCTCTATTTGATTGCCTCCATTTCCAGCTTGTGAAGAACTACTATTGCTGTAGTCATTCCTAATTGGTGAATCTGGACATAGTGGGAATTGAATAAGTGGTTGATTCAATCATTCTTGGTATCGTTCCTCTCCGAGTTTTTCTCTTAATCCAACCTTCTCTCTATTTGACATTGCCTTGGGGTGCAATTAAATATGGTAGGTAGGTCGCTCATCATCACTAGAATCCTAATAATTTCAAAAAATATATTTGAACATGATTAGTACAAAACCGATGTTATCAATTAGTAAGCACGTTGACAATGCATGATTAATTGGTTTGACGTTGAAATAATATTTACATTAATATACCAAAAAATTATTATTACCATCATTGTCCCAGTATTATGGCTAGAAGATGCAATGTTACAATTGGTAGGGTGAAGCGGTTGCCCATTTTCATCTACCAAATGTGCCTTTCGATATGCTTCTCTTGATAAGAGTTTCTGACATTTTCGAGTTGTTTGAATATTTTGCGCATCTGAACTTGATTTTGAATTTGCATGAACCTGTAAATTTGTATACATTAATTTTATTCAGTTGATTGACATGGATAAAAAAAATAAATTCAATTAGATAATGAAAATATAAATAAAATTTGAAGTAATTACGTATGGATATGGATAGGGACAACTCCGCTATGGATTTTGAGAAATATTATGGAACGAGCTAGATTTTGAAGAATTTTCCATTTGATATAATTATGAGATTTTCTCCCTGAATTTGAGCAAAATCAATAATAAATTTTGGTGTACATACCTAAAAGTAGTGCCTTAAAAATGGACTTATTGTCATTGGTGCTAATGTACAGTTAACTGCACCGGTGCATTTTATAACTGACGCATCGGTGCGGTTAGTTAAAAAATGCATTGAATATCTGGAAATTAAAAAAAATGTTCAACTTTATTTTTTTAAAGTGAAAAAAAAAACGATAAATTGAAAAATGGGCGGAAAATTCTATTTCGAACATTTCATAAAAAAATTTCTTTAAATAGTAAAATCTATTCATTATTTCATTATTTAAAAAAAAAAATCAGGGAGGAATTTGCACAAGAGAAATACTTGGAGCAAGAGAGCACGAGAGAAATGTGGAGCAACAAAATACTTTCAAGCAAAAGAACTATTCAGAGAATCCGAATTTTAAAAATCTGGTGATGCGCACAAAAACCCTATAGTATAGTAAAATTGTTAAATTTTACTGTACATATTCAGAAAGAAAAAAAAAAAAAATATATATATATATATATATATATATATATATATATATATATATATATATATATATATATATATATATATATATATGTTAAACCCTTGCTTCTTCTTGTTTCTGTGACTTCACAATTATGGCTTTTCATTTTAGATTTATAGGGTTTGTATTTATATATATATAGACATATGACATATAACCCATGGGATCACTTGTAGAGTCGGCTCCCAATCCATGTCGGCCCTTGTACGATTTTTAAAAAAAAAAAAAAATTTAATCGGTGCGCCATGTTTAAAATAGCTCACCAGTGAGCTATTGTAGTATAGCGCACCAGGCTCGTACTGACAAAAAAAAACTATTTGATAAGAACTATTTTTTTATTGATTTATGTTTGCATTAATCGGTTCACCAGTTAACATATAACACATCGGGTTTCCTTGTTGACAAAGAGCACAATACAATGTTTCTACTGTATTGGCGCACCAGTTTTTTTTTTTAAAACGTGAATAGTATGTGGTTTACTTATAAAATATATCAGTTGTGTGCTATCAAACTGATTTTCAAAAATAGTGTATTCTTCCTCAATCTCAAAAGAGAAAGGTAGTAGCACCCTCTCTTTGTGTTCTGGCATTAAAAACTCTTGAAAGGACTGATCTTGATCATGAAGACTATAAGATTGAATTTGATCTTCTAAAACTTTAATGTCTTTTTCAATGTTCTTAGCAACTTCATCCACAAATTAAATCTTATCTTCTGACTTGGACTCAAATGAATTCAGATTAGAAGACAAGGATAAAGACAAATTTTCATCCACTTCCTCATTAGTGTGATCATTATTTGATGTAGGCTGATGCAAGGAATGCATGAAGAATAAAATTCTTCCTTTACCTGAGGATTATAGCAATTATCTTCCAATATTTCCTCTTGTTGTTTGAAATGATTCTCATACTTATGATGATCAAAAGACTGACAAGTCTACTGCAAATTTTCATCAAACTCAGAGGATGTAACATGATTTTCATAAATAAACTCCTGCTGGGTTTCATTTTCATCCAAGAGAGAGGCTATCCTTTCTTCTTGGTGATGAAAGGGATTGTTATGAATATCCTCTTAAATTTACTCATCCATGAACTCATCATCTTCATAACAAATCTCCAAATATTCAATAAAACTCACACAATGTTTACAACAGTCTTTAACCAGCAATGAGGATGGATGAAACTCTTCATACATATCATAAAATGCAACATGGAAATCATGAAGAGAATATAATGAACCATTTGGCAGGCTTTTGTACCAAGACCATGCTTTTCCTTCTAAAGTGACCATAAACATCTTCATGAGACAATCCTCATGGAACTGAACCTTAAGTCTGTGTACATGCATATGGAATCTAACCAAATGAAAAGAAACATTGTCTTTCTTTTCATCTTTAAATATAGGAAGATCAGTTAACCATTAGACCTTTGGCATATGGTTTGGAAAAATAGGGATATGAGACCAATTCATAGGGGCATACCTGGAATTTATTCTTGCAATGGAACTCATCTTGAAACTTCATCAAGCTATTTATCTTCAAGCAGTGGAGTCACCTTCGAATTTATTATTTGATGTGTGGAGTCGCTAGAGCAAAAATACATCCAATATGTGCCTAAGTGTCTGCTGCTCTCAGACCTTAGAACTGAAAATTTTTCGTTCTTCCTAGGGAAAATTTACACCTTCGTCCCCGGCAATGATGCCAAAAATGTTATCACCAAATTGAGTCCTGTTGGGCTGCTTCAATGGTCAACTTGGAGTAACTCTTTCAAACCAAATTTTGACTGAATCTTAGCCTCTTAAGTCTGAGAGGACTCCCTCAAGGGGGTTTTATAATTTAGATAATGATAGTACTAGATGGCTAAATCTATGAATTGTGTCTTGGTTTTGTATGTTTGCAGGTTGAAAAGATGAAGGCTTGCTACCATTGGGCTATGGATTCAGTGACAGGGATATCAATGAAAAAGGCTCTCCTTGTGGAATATGAGGCATGTAGATACTTAAATAAAAGTAGAATACACACTTATAGTGTTTACTCAATATATAAATGTTCAAAGGAAGTCAGAGCATGAGAGACATGAATTCTGAGTAATGAACATTAAGATACTTAAAGCGAGACATTAAGAAAGATATCCAATAGTTTAGTGCTTGAAAGGAAGTCAGAGCATACAAAGAAATAATTCTGAGTAATCAAACATTAACATATTAATAGAAATTAATAATATACATAAGGTTCATGAAAGTATCAAGTGAATCTCAGGTGAAATATGAAACCAATAGCCATTCTCCATTACTGATCAAAAACCTGTTTACAATAGCAGCAGCCAACCATAACATATCCCAACCCTTTCTAACTCTAAAATTCAGTCCTTTATAGAATGAGGACTCATAAAAATGATATGCCACCTTATTATCTTTGAATTCCCACCTCATAGTCCTATTTCAAACATGATTCTATCACTTGGAGACTTCCTAGGGATATTTCCATTTTGTAGAGTTTGAATACAAAAAGGACTCTCCTTATCTTCGAATTCCCACCTTAGGAGTCTTGAGGTGTTTCCTCTTCAAAAAACATCGTTTTCTCCTTTAGCAAGTTTATTCATCACTAACATGACTCCATTTTGTTCTGAAAATATAGGGTTCAGAGATGAGCTATTTCCTCCCTATCCTTGATATATATTGAAAAACTGAAGGATGTTTTTGTAGGTCATTATGTCTTGAAGACAAACCTCTCTTGGTGTTTCGAAACAAATCTCCATTTTTCCATAATCAACATTTTAAAAACATGTATAAAACAGGAAAATTCTGCATTCTGAAAATAGAAAACCCTCTTTTCAGAGTTGTAAGCTTGGGAAATGAAATATATCAGCAAATGATGATTGATGGAACATGATGTGACCTATATGGAGGTAGGTTTGAGATGAAATAAGGGTGTTCTTGAAACTTAGGTTAGGTTAAATATGAAAAAATGAAATTTCCTATGCCAACTTGAAAATTTTTTAAGGAGTCCTTACCCTATTGAGGAGTGAACTGTATGACCATGTCAAGTAATGACTTACAAAATTATGCGTGATAACATGACCAATCCCCACCACCTAATATTTAGAAGCAAAGCTACATGAGCACACTCTCCACTGGTGTATAATGACAAAGGATTTCATGGTGACTTTTCGGTTAGTAGGAGGGACGGAGAAACTAGATGAAGCCCTATAAGATATAGATGCTCTTGTATTTCATGAGTCATTACGTCAGAAATAATGTGCTCTGTTAGTTTGGGATGCGCAGATTCAGGATATTGTAAACTGACAAAATTTGTTAGTAGAAGACTATGATGAGGATCATAGAAATATCACTATCCCCGAGTCAGAAGGCGAGTGTGCAGTTGCAAGACCCCTATTGCAGACAATAGATGTGACCAAACCATTAAAGTTGAAGGAAGTCAACATTGGAACGGAAGAGCAGCCCAAGATGGAAAAAATTAGGGATTACTGGGATGACGATACGTTTGGAAAGATCGCAGAGCTACTGAATGAATATCATGACCTTTTCCCTACAAATTTCTCTGAGATAAAGGGAATCATGGGAGATATGGGTGTCATGAGGATCACTTTGAAGCTGGATGCACATCGTGTCAAACAGTGGCCCTATCGGCTGAACCCTAAATATAAATAGAAATTCAAGGATAAAATCGATAAGATGGTGGTTGCAAGTATCATTGAGCTAGTAGAACAGTCTGAGTGGGTAAGACCAATGGTATTTCAAGAAAAGAAAAACAAAGGAGAGATAAGGATCTGTGTAGATCTATGCAAGCTGAATGATGTCTGTGTACATGACCCATTCCCTACGCCGTTCTTTGATGAAATTTTGGATAATTTGGGAGGTCAAGAAGCATATTCATTCACTAATGGGTTTTCAGGGTACCATTAGATCTGAATAGAACCTAAATATTGTATCAAGACAACCTTCGCGATCGAATGGGGCTCCTTTCATTGCAATTCCATGCCCTTTGGACTCAAGAATACCCTTGCTATTTTCTCGTGCGTAGTTGTAGTAGCATTCAAAGAATTCATTCATAAGTTTTTCTAGAGCTCTATTTTGATGATTGGACAATTTTTGGATTAGTAAAGAAGCATGTGTTGAACCTACGCATGATGTTGGATTCCTATAGGAAACACCATATTTCGCTAAACATTGAGAAATGCATATTATGCGTACCATTTTCGATTTTTTTGGGAAATTTTGTATGTCAACAGGGACTGATGGTTGACCCAGAAAAAATTGCAGTTATCATCAATTTAACAATCCCCACCACTGATAAATAGTCGCGCTCCATCTTAGGGCACACTGGCTACTATAGAAATTTTATTCAAGGATACACCTTGATCACTGTACCAATGGAGAAGCTGCTAAAGAAGGATGTATCCTTTTTTCTGGGATGAGGATTTCCAAAAGATTTTTGAGCTACTGAAGGAAAATATGATCACTGCGCCTATTCTCATATTTTCGAATGGGTGAAGGTATTTCATGTACATGTGGATGCACCAGGGATAGCCCTGGGAGCTGTCTTAATGCATCTAGGGGAAGGAGACATTGATCGCGTCGTTGCATTTTCTAGCAGGAAACTCTCTAGTGCAAAGTGTAACTAATCTAATACTGAGCGGGAAGGATTGGAAATGGTGTATGCCTTGGAGAAATACTGGCACTATCTATTGGGATGACACTTCAAGATGTGCAGTGATCATTCAGCCTTAAAATACCTGGTCAATAAGCCTATGTTGGGGGGGAATATTTGTAGATGGTTACTTCTATTCCAGGAGTATGATTTTGAAATTATTGTGAAGCCCGAGAGACTGAATGCTAGACCTTATCACTTGTCTCAGATTAAGAGTTGGGAAGAGCCAACTAATCTAGAAGAAGGGTTACCTGATGCGTATATTTTTTCTATCAAGGTGGTTGATGAGAATTTTTCACATATTATTAATTTCTTGACCATGGGGATGGCACGTACAAACTATTCAGTGTAACATAAAAAGGAGTTGGTGGCCTGCACAGTTGATTTCGTGATAATTACTAGCCAATTAAATAAGTTGGGAGTAGATGAGGTATTCCATAGGTATGTATTAGAACATGAGAGACAAGATATCTTGGCTAAAGCCCATGGAGGGGTGGCAGGAGGTTACTATGTAGGAAAAGCAACCACGTAGAAGGTGTTGAGGTTTGGGTTGTGGTGGACCACATTGCATAGCGATGCCCACACCTATTGCCAAGCCTACAACACATGCCAATGGACAGGGAAACCTTAACGTAGAGATGAGATGCCCCTGCAACCGTCGATGGCTTTGTAGGCATTCGAAAAATGGGCGATAGAATTTGTAGGACCCATCAATCCCTCAGGAAAGAATATAGGTGAACATTACATCATTACTGCAACTGATTATGTAACCAGATGGGTGGAAGAAAAGGTTGTGAACGATTGTGCTACAAATACTGTTGCACACTTCATCTTTGAGCATATTCTAACTAGGTTTGGCTACCCAAATATCTTAATGAGCAATAGAGGTACACATTTTGTTAATGAAACTATTGAAGCTTTGACTGAATAATTTCAAATACATCATGTGAAGAGTACCCCATATCACCCACAAGCTAATGGGGTAGTTGAAGCTTTCAACAAAATTTTGGAACATACGCTCACTAAGGTCTGTAATGTTGATTGAAGCGATTGGGACGTGTGCATCCCCTCGGTGATTTGGGCCTATAGGACCACCTGCAAGAAATTGACCGGGAAAACTCCTTTCAGGATGGTCTATGGGAAGGAGGCCATCATGCCTATGGAATATATTGTCCCCAGCTTGCGCATTGCCACTTTTACAATCATGGAAGAGCCTAACATAAGGAGGAATTCTTGGCCCAGTCGGTTGCCTTGGAATAGGATCAGTTCATTGCTAACTTTCACCAGGAGGTTCATAAGGTTCGAGAAAAATCTTGGCGTGATCTGTACATTAGACATAAGGTAATCAAGGAAGATGAATTGGTTCTACTTTATGAAAGCCAGTTTTCACTCCACCCAGGAAAGATCTGTAAGCACTTGATGGGTCCATACATAGTGAAAGAGATTACAGATGGTGATGCGGTCAGTTTGGCCACACTGTGCGGAGACTACCTACCCGGGAACGTTAATGAAAGCCATCTGAAACCCTAAGGGGAAAACCTGGTGCCTACCAAATGACTATATGGGTGGAGAATCTTTATCAGGAGTGCTACATGTGTGAGAAAGGAAAGGTGAAGGAAGGCATGACAGACACACATGGGTAGTGCGCGGGTAAGGAGGTGTGAAAAGGTGCGATGGAGGTGCAAGGGTAGTTCGTAGCTATAAAAACTGGATATTGGAATAGTTGTTGTGAAACCAGCTCCAAAAATAGAAGAAAAGAGATATCAACACCTTAGAAATAAGCCACTTCGAGGGGGCAACCTCCAAAACATTACATGAATGAACAATTCTTGGATGATACAAATGAAAAAAACTCCTTTTTATATATAGGAGTCCATGGGGCCACAATGTAATCCTAGTGGGGCTACAATGTAACCCTAGCCGACCTAAAAATAATAATGTAGGGGCACAATAATAAAAATATGGGGGTTACAGGGGTACAACAATAACAATAATGCAGGCTACACTAACATAATAAGGGACTACACTATTAATATAGGGACTTAACATGCCCCTCTCCTTCAAAAATGTGTTGTCCTCAACACTTGAGTAGCTCTGGGTGCTTCTGTATAAAATTCTCATCCTCCCATGTAGAATCTTTCGTGGGTAAGTTCTTCCACATGATGAGATACTCTGAAATTGATCGATTTCGTATTTGTTGAGTTATTTTTTCCGTGATTGCTTTAGTTTCTGATATGATTTTTACCTTCCTCATCAAGTTCTAGCAATATTGTTTGAACTGGAAGATTTTCACCTATAACCTTCTTTAAGCATGAAACATGGAAAACTGGATGCACTCGTGAAGAAGCAGGAAGCTCCAATTTGTATGCCATAGTACCAATCTTTTGCAACACCTTGTAAGGACCATAGTAATTTCGCGATAATTTATTATCCTTCTTAGCTTGCTTGAGGGACATTTGTTTTTATGGTTGTAGCCATAAAAGTACCCAGTCTCCTACATCAAAACTTCTCTCGTTGCGATGTTGATCTGCCTGTTGTTTCATTCGATTTTGTGCCAAATTCAGGTTATCCTTTAAGAGTTGGAGAACTTCTTGTTGATGCTCAATGTGATCTTCCAACGCTTGAACCTTCGAATATTTTCTTAAAGATGATTTGATGGATGGTGGATGATATCCATAAAGTGCCATAAATGGGGTCATTTTTGCTACAGTATGGAAGGAAGTGTTATACCATCATTCAACGAGAGGTAACCACTTGACCCATTGTGTTTGTTTATCAGATACAAAAAAACGAAGATATCCTTCCAAACATTTATTTAATGTCTCAGTTTGACCATTGGATTAAGGATGATAAGATGAGATATGAGCTAATTGAGTACCGAAACAAGAAAATAACTCCGTCCAAAAATTTCCAGTAAAAGTGGGATCTTTGTTGTTCACAATAACCCTTGGGTGTCCATGTAGCTTTTGAATTGTGTCCATAAATGTAGTAGCAACTGTACTTGCTTTAATGGATGATATAATGCACAAAAGTGTGCATACTTGGTAAGTCTATCAACTACCACCATGATGACACTCTTTCATTTGGACTTAGGTAAACCTATGATAAAATCCATTGAAATCTCCTCCCAACGTTGACTTGGAATGGATAAATGTTGTAGAAGACCAGGGGTCTTAATTGTCTCCACTTTATTCTGCTGGCAAACAAAACATTCCG
Source organism: Pinus albicaulis (assembly GCA_034641835.2). Taxonomy (NCBI): domain Eukaryota; kingdom Viridiplantae; phylum Streptophyta; class Pinopsida; order Pinales; family Pinaceae; genus Pinus; species Pinus albicaulis. The sequence continues at coordinate 746,517,856 of CM076583.1, forward strand.
CCACAAAATTTTGAATATCAGATTTAAGGCCATCCCAAAAAAATTATTTCTTCACCCTGTGGTAAGTTTTTAAAAATCTTGAGTGTCCTCCTAAAGGAGAAGTGTGCAATTCCAAAAGAATCTTTTGTTTTATTTTGGAATTGTTACAAAGATATAAGCGATCTTTGTACCATAAGGAATCATTTTTCCAACTAAATGTATTAGATGTACTAGGATCTTGCTGCAAGTTTTGAATGAGTGTCGACACTTCTTCGTCCTTCTTCCATTCATCCCTTGCTTTGGTTATCCAATCTGGTTGGATAATATAAATGAAAAAAAGCAATGATTCCACCTCTTCATTATCTCTTGAGAGTGCATCTGCAACAACATTTAGCTTCCCTTTTTTATAGATTATTTTAAAGTCATAACCCAAAATCTTTGTGACTCATTTTTGCTACTCTTCTGAAGATAGTCTTTGTCCCAAAAAGTGTTTAAGACTATCCTGATCAGTTTTTTCCTTGAAGTGTCTTCCCATTAGGTAAGGTCACCATTTCTTTAGTGCATGCAATATTTCTAACATTTCCTTCTCATAAATAGCTTTCTATAAATACTTTCCTTTGATTGGACGACTTTCAAAAGCAATGGGTCTTCCTTCTTGCATTAAAATAGTACCAATTCCATTTCCTGAGGCATCACATTCCACAATAAAGGTTTTTGTGAAGTCTGGCGTAGCTAAGACCGGTGCTAGGCACATTGCCTCTTTAAGATGTTCAAAGGCCTTAGTTGCTTCAGGAGTGCATGAAAATGCATCTTTCTTCAATAATGTTGTTAGAGGTGCTGCTATTCTCCCATAATTCTTAACAAACTTGCGATAATACCCTGTTAACCCGAGAAATCCTCGCAACTTCTTTATGGTTGTGGGGACTTTCCATTCCTTAATGGGTTTAATTTTGTTAGGGTCTACCTTAACACCCTCATGAGATACAATATGACCCAGATATTCCACCTCTTGTACTCCAAAGAAACATTTGGATGTTTTTGCATATAATTGTTTCTCCTGCAATAGTTTGAGCACTCTGTCAACATGTTGAACATGATCCTTCCAAGACCTTCTGTAGATTAGTATATCATAAAAAAATACTAGCACAAATTTTCTAAGGAAGGGTTTGAAAATGGAATTCATCAACCCTTGAAATGTAGAAGGTGCATTGGTAAGGCCAAAAGGCATGACAAAAAATTCATAATGACCTCATGAGTTTGAAATTTGGTTTTCAGAATATCTTTATTCTTCATTCTAATTTTATGATATCCTGAACAAAGATCCAACTTGGTAAAATAAATTTCTCCATGTAATTCATCCAATAATTCATCAATCACAGGAATGGGAAATTGATCTTTAATGGTGAGCTTATTGAGCTCCCTATAATCTGGACACATGTGCCATGATCCATACTTATTGTGTACCAATACTATAGGAGCAGAGAAAGAACTTTGACTAGGTTGAATTATACCAGCCTCTAACATTTCTGCAATCATACGTTCAATTTCACTCTTTTGGACATGAGGATATCTATAAGGCCTGATGTTTGGAGGAGCACTTCCTGGAATCAAATGAATAGCATGATCATGATCATGAATAGGTGGATTCCTTTGGGAGTTTCAAACACCTTGGAATGATTGTCCAAGACTTTTTGGAGATATGTAGAAATAGATGATTTTGATGTTGGAACTTCTAGTGAGCATAATTGTGAAATTACGGCTCATTGTTATTTATTTAGAATATTTTTCATGAAATTAGAGCTTATTATCTTTCCCGGCTTCCCTGCAATACCCTGTAATTCGAATTCCTTTCCTTCTGAAAATAATTTCAAGAAAAGTTCTTGAAAATTAAAAGCTACCGTCCCCAAAGATTGTAACCATTGTACTCCTAGTACAACATCAACACCTCCCATAGTAATGGAAAGCATTGGACTATTCAATACATATTCTCCCATGGTTAGCTTGATATTATGGCATTTTCCAGAGAAATTTATAGCTCCTCCATTTGCAACCATCACTTGACATTCTGGTGCTGGGTATAGGAAACAATTCAATTCCTTGGCTACCTTACAATGAATAAAATTATGGGTACTACCTAAATCAATCAACACTATTACCTTTTTCTTCTTGTTATTTCCTTCTATATTAAGAGTTTGAGGAGTGGTAATTCCTACCAATGCATTACAAAATATGGCCGGACTCATTTCTTCCTCTTCTAGGGCTGGTTCCCGGTGTATATCCTCTTCTTGTTTATTTTCTTCTTCCTCTTCACAATCTATGTAAAATAATTTCTTCTCAGCACACTTATGACCTTTAGTGTATTTGCTATCAAAACTTTAGCAAAGCCATTTTGCTATTTTTTCTTCCAATTGTTGTGGTGTCAACCTTGTAGGTTGTGGAAATTTAGGAGTAGCAACACTTCCATATTTATAGAAGTGAGTGGTAGGATTCCTTGTCGCCATAATTTTACATTCAATTTTTCTTGCCAACCCGAATGCCTTCTCCTATGAATCAGGTTCCAAAATGCAAAATTCATGTTGGATGTTATCCTTTAAAGTACCTATGAAGAGATCAATCTTGTGTTCCTCTAAAATATCAGTTACCCTTATATTCAATTTTTGAAAGTCCTCAATGTGCTCCCACACTGAACACTTTTTCTTGAGATTTATCAATTGGCTAAAGAAAGTGTTGCTCTTTGTATCCTCATAATGTGCTATCATTTCCTCCGTAAAAATTGGCCAAGTGACAATTTTTTTATAGGAGCAAAGACATCGATACCATACAAATGTATTTTGTTCTAAATGTAAATTTGCAATGCGTACCTTTTGTGTGTTTTGCACATTATTGAGATCAAAACATTGCTACATTTGTAGTATCCATGTTACAGGATCCTTTCCATCAAACTTCCTCATATCCATTTTTGGAATATGGTGGTTCTTCCCTCAAAAATTAGAGTTTATGAAATCACGATTAACATTTATTTTGTTCTCATCATGAGTTTCCTCCACTATATTTTCACCATTAGGAAACATTTCTTGTATCAACTTTGTCAAACCTTCCATGTCTGCTTTTAGATCATTCTTCATGTTTTTCATCTTAATTTCCATGTCATCCATATTAGATTCCATGCCAGCTTCCATGCCATCCATCTTAGCTTCCATGCCATTCTTAAAACCATCCATATTAGATTCCACGCCTTTCTTCAAACCATCTATCTTAGTTTCCACACCTTTCTTCAAAACTTCCATGTCATTTTTTGTTTCTCTTTGTGAGAGCGAAATTTGTTTCACTTGCTCTTGTAATTTTGATATGACATGTTTCCATTATTCGTCTTCATGAGTCATAGTAGAGCCTTCTAAAGGCTTAATGGGTGTTGAATTATTTTTAGGGGCCATTTTAAAATCCAATACTGATATCTATTCTACAATATGCCCTTGGAATCAATTCAAATTGATTCTTCAAACAAGACTTATGCAATTCAGGAAATAAAAATACACACCTTTTACGTGCTTTTGAGGAGCTCGATATTGAAATTGACTTATCTCTATATTTGAAGATCCTAAATATCTAAAATTAGGCCCTGTAGTATTCCTCTGAAGCTTCTTTCAAATGTCACAGGTCTAACTTGATGTGGATTCTTCAAGGCAAAGTTATGTCCAATCTCCCACAATGACCTAATTATGGACTGGCTCAATAGAGAAAATTTGTACGACTTGCCACGTGTCACTGTTTGCTCCTTTGGCTCTAAAATTTATAGACAAGAAACTGCAGTCTGTGCACTTCCAAATAATATTTACAGAATTACAATCCAATGCTCAGAGAGAGAGTTATGAATATTTTCCCATGATCACCTCTTTGAGATGAAATTCGGGAGCCTGAACAATACCTAACTTCCACATATCATATCTTCGAAAATATTGCGAACCAAGCTCTGAAATTTTGCGAAGATGTTCCTTGGGATTGCAACTTCGCGCTCTAAGAATTTCAGCTTCTGAACCTTCATAGAAAAAAATTATAGCAAAAATTCTGCAATGACCTTTTTAAGTTAAATTTAGGAGCCTACAAAAATCCCTAACTTCCACAGATCATATCTCCGAAAATATTGCGAACCGAGCTCTGAAATTTTGCGATGATGTTCCTCAAGATTTCCTATTCGTACTTTAAAAGTTTCAGCTTTTGAACCTTCATAGAAAAAATTTTATAGCGAAAAATTCCACAATGACCTGTTTGGAGCAGCGAAACCCTAGAATCCCAAGCTCTGATACCAAATGTGGTGAAACCAGCTCCAAAAATAGAAGAAAAGAGATATCAATGCCTTATAAATAAGCCACTTTGAGGGGGCAACCTCCAATACATTACATGAATGAAAAATTCTTGGATGATACAAATGACAAAACCTCCTTTCTATATATAGGAGTCCATGGGGCCACAATGTAATCCTAGTAGGGCCACAATGTAACCCTAGCCGACCTAAGAATAATAATGTAAGGGCACAATAATAACAATATGGGGGTTACAGGGGTACAAAAATAACAATAAGGGGGGCTACACTAACATAATAAGGGACTACACTATTAATATAGGGACTTAACAATAGTAAAACTGGGTGAAAAAGCGATTTTTCCATTGAATGGAGCGGGTATTTGGCAATTAATGCAGCGATTCAGGAGGATTTTTTACCGTTTCCTTGATGGTAAGTCACATTTAAGACTAATCCAACTATTTTTACACATGGGAGGCTATAAAAAGAAGGGCACAAGTCATAATCAGTTCCTTTGCTTTCCGAAACTCTTACGCCCTGTGCTTGATCAGGAGTTCATAAATTTTGCTCAAAATTCAAAGTTACAAGATTGGGTTGAAATGAGGATGGTTGCATAGATATCATCTTCTGGATTCTGGCGCTATGAACGGTTCGAAAAACAGATGTCGTATGAGTAAGATATTGCATTCTGTTCGAAATGCCAAATAGGTAAAATTACAACAGTTTGACTAGGTTTGAATGGGATGCACAGTTAGAAAAGTGGATGTACAATCAGAAAAAGAGAATATTCCTTTCTCAGGACCAATTGCGGATTGACAAGTGTCATTGTACTATTGGGGTATGGGTTGAAGAGCTAATCAAAATATGCCATGAGGCCAGCCTTGAGGCTACCACATGGCCTTGAAACTACATGCTAAAATTTTGTTGAGGGTCCACAGGGCTCGACCCCCAGACCTCCCATCGGGCATGCAAAAACCTTACCACCCCTGCTACGCATTGGTTCTTAACCTCCATGGGTTGCGGGTTTGTATTATGGTTTAATAAAAATGCACACCGGGGTTGGGAACCACTGGCGGTCCGAACCCACCAACGGTCCCCGTTAAGTATCACATGAAAAAATTAAAATTAACATCGACCATATGGTTAGCACTAACCAATGGTGATCAACCCATAGTTCAACTCTTTTAGACCATAGTTTATACCGTGAGTTTCACCTGACCGTTTGGGTATGTAACAGTTTGGGGGTGCGCATGTGGCCACTACCCAACTATTAAATTAAATGCACGATTTAAATGGAAGAGAAGATAGAGGCGCGCCTAAATTTGCACCCAAGCCAATTTTAACTCCAGTTAACTAGAGTTATCCAATTTTAGTGGAGCTTTCCTAGGAGATATTTGGCAAAAGAGTAGGAGACTCAATTTTCGACCATTCTGAGTGAATGAAGAGTCATTTTTTGACTAATTGGAGTATTCTGGAGCCATTGGTGCAGATAAAACAACCATTACAGCACTGTAACTACATTTAATAACAAAATTTTGAGCAAAATGAAATATGGACATGCCATTGGGAGCTAGACTAGCTGATGTAGCCCAGGAGGGGTGAACTTCTTCATCACGCCTGCTATGTAAATTTCATTTGGTGACTTATTTATCTATTTTAAACTATTGTTCAGTGTTATTTATGCTTGTTTTATGCTTCTAATTCACTAAAAATCATCTAAAAATCATGGTCAAACTCCTTAATTCTTATAAAAACTAATGAAATGATTATGCACATGTTTTTAAAATAGAAAGACACTTAGCACAACAAAACTAATACAGTCATTTCAAATCATATTGGTATCAGAGCTAGAGTTTATTCTCTGGTGTTTTTTAGTGCAAATAATTGTTTAACTATTTGCAATTTTTAGATGCTTACAAGTCTCAAGCTCAAAAGAGGAGAAGGAAAACTGGTTGAAGCAGAAGGCTCTCAAAAGGAGCCAAAGCAAAGGAGAGAAATAATGCCACAATATCCACCACCTATTTCACCTCCTAAAGAAGTAGAAGCTCCATCAAGCATGCCTCATGAGGAAGGAGAAATCCATGAAGAAGTTGACCCTAAAGAGGAAGAAAGAGTGTTCCGGAAAGCATTCCTTGATATGAATGGGATGGTTAGAATTCTTTATCAAGAAAGAAATGAGAGACTGGAAGGAGAAGGATCTGAACTTCACAAGGAAGGAAAAGGATCTTCAGGAGGTCAACATGATGAAGATAAGTCAAATAAGGGAAATGGGGGAAATGGAGGAAATGGAGAGCCATCATCTTCACCCACATCATCATCATCACCATCCTCTACTTCTTCTTCAGTACATCAGCCACACAATTCCAAGAGCACGGGTAAAGCTCCTTTATTAAAAATTGAAGTTAAGTTAGAATTACCAATGTTTAATGGTGAAGTAAATGCAAAAAAGCTACATAATTGGATTAGACAATTGGGGGTCTATTTGAGAATACAAAACCTTCAAGATGATGACACAAAAATTCATTTAGCTTCTTTGAGAATGGAAGATGCAGCTCTTGTTTGGTGGAAAGCCAAGACAAAGGAGGAAATAAAGAAACATGGTAAGATTATTCTATCATGGTCAGATTTTATTACTGCTATTAAACAACAATTTTATCCATTAGCTCATATGCAGAAATCCATCATGAAATGGCAGAAATTTAGGCAGTTAAAGGGACAAAATGTTTAAGAATACACCCAGGAATTTAGGAGAGGAGATCTCTTATAAGGGGTGGATTTGCAGAGTCAAGACACTTTGCTAAAGTACATAGGAGGCTTACATAACTACCTAAAACATACTATTCTCATGTTTAACCCCACCAGTCTAGATGAAGTTTGTGTTCAGGCCACACATCTAGCAACTAGAGGGAAGAACATTTCTGAAGAGGGTATAAAGAAAAATTTTCAGGGTAAAGCCAAGGAAAAGACCTCAAAACATAAACAAAAAAGAATGCATCTATTAATAAAGAGGGAGAAAAATTGACTTGTAAACATTGTTCAAAATAAGTCTATGATGAATCTCATTGTTGGAAATTACAACCTGAATTGAGGCCAAATAAACCCAATAATAAAGGGAAACAAAAAACTGCTACTATAACTCAACATGATTTAGGATCTGATTCAGGTGATGAAACTAAAATCACAGCCATGGGATTGAAGAACATGAAGAGAAAATAAATTGAAACTAAACCCAGTACCAATACATCAAACTGTCACATAAATATCCAATTGAGGAAGAAAGAATAGAACTATTTCATGTGAGGGTCATATCCAAGCATACCAAAATTGACACACTGTTTGACAGTGGGTCACAAGAAAACTTAATCTCTGAAGATTTGGTCAAGAAAATTAATCTTGAGACCATAACACATCCAAAACCATATCCGTTGGGTTGGATTTGTAAGGACGAAAATCTACAGGTTTCAAAGAAATGTATATTGAGGTTTGCAATCACTACAAGCTTTGTTGACACAGTTGAATTAGATGTGGTTCCGCTTGAGAAAACTGGTATTGTATTATAGAGTCCTTACTTGTATGATAGGAAAGTGATCTTCTATCGCCATGAGAACAAGTATCATTTATTCAAATATGGCAAGGATTTCATTGTTAGAGCACATCACAAGAAGACAAACATTGCTTTGGTAAATGCTGGACAGGTAAAGAGGCTAGTAAATTCAAGTAAGAATTTTTTTCTTCTTATGATTAAGCCTAAAACTGATATTAATCATGAATATTTTTATGGATTTGATTCTAAGTTGAAATCAGAATTATATGATGTGGTTAATGGTCATCATGATATGTTTCAGGAGCCAGCATGATTTCCTCCAAAAAGCAAAATTCAACATGAGATTCAGTTGCAATAGTATTGTTCTCTTCTAAACATTGGTATGTATCACATGTCGATAATGGAGAATGTTGAAATAAAGAGGCAAATCAACGAGATGTTGGATAAAGGAATCCTAAGGCCAAGCACCTCTCCATGTGGTTCACCCATAGTCATGATACAAAAGAAATATGGGACTTGGCGCATGTGTGTATATTTTTTAGCTTTGAACAAGATTACAGTAAAAAAACGTTACCCACTCCGAAGAATAGATGATTTTCTTGGTCAGATGAAAGAAGCAAAGTTTTTCACTAAGTTAGATTTACAAAGTGGATATCATCAAGTAATAATTGCAGAAAGTAATATATGGAAAATTGCATTCAAAACCAAACAAGGACTCTTTGAGTGGCTAGTCATGCCTTTTGGTTTATGTAATGCACTGTCAACTTTCATGCGAGTTATGGATAATGTTTTTCGACCATTCCTTGATGAATTTGTTATTGTGTACTTATATGACATTTTTATTTTCAGAAAAACAAGAGAAGATCATGTCTTGCATGTGAATAGAGTGCTTGATATTTCGGAGAAAGAGAAATTGTTTTTTAAGATGTCAAAATGTGGGTTTGGAAAGACTTCTTTGGTCTATTTGGGACATATTGTAGGAGGAGGAGAATTGAGGATTGACCCTTCTAAAGTGAAGGCCATTGTGAATTGGCCCACACCGAAAACTATTACCGAGGTAAGAAGTTTCTTAGGTATAGCTCAATATTGGAGGAAGTTTATTGCTAACTTCTCTTCCATAGCAACTCCTATGCATGCAGTGAAAAGTGTGAAGAAAGGCTTCCAATGGGGAGGTAAACAACAAAAAGCTTTCAAAGCTTTAAAATACAAGATCAATTTAGCTCTAGTCCTTTCACTACCAAATTTGATACATCCATTCGAGATACAAGTCGATGCTAGTGATTATGCCATGGGCACAATACTTTTGCAGCATGGTAAGCCTATCGCCTTTCATTCAGAAACTTTAAATGGTGTTGTGACTAATTATCCTACATATGAAAAAGAACTATATGCATTGGTACAAAGTGTCAAGAAGTGGAAACTCTACTTGATGGGTAAATATACTATTTTACACACCGATCACCAACCATTATAGTACTTGCAGTCGCAAACAAAATTGCAGCAATCAAGACATTTCAGGTGGATGGGATTTCTTCAACAATTTCACTTGGTTATAAGGTACAAAAAAGGGATATTAAATAAAGTTGTAGATATTCTTTCAAGACCAATCATTAGTGCTTCTACTTTACTCAAAAATGATTCTAATTGTACATGAGAGTTACATAGAACAATATTCACATGACATTGATTTCCAAGATGTGTATGCTAGTTTGAGTGAAGGGAATCAAGTTGAAGAAAACGATTACCACATGCATAAAAATTTGTTGTTTCATTTGGGCAAGCTATGTATTCCAAAAGGAGAGAGGCTAATTTTCATGAGAGAAGCTCATTCTTCTCTTATTGCTAGACACTTTGGGGTAAGCAAAATAGTGGCGCATCTACTGAGGTATTGTTATTGGCCTCACATGGTAGATAGTGTGTCACATTTTATAAAAGGTTGTTCTATGTGTGCAACAAGTAAGCCTAGTAATAGGAAGCTTGGATTGTACACGCCACTATCGGTACCACCAAGGCCATGGGAGAGTGTCTCCATGGACTTTGTTGGAGGTCTACTTATGTCAAGAAAGCAACATGATTATATTTTTGTAGTTGTGGATAGATTCAGTAAAATGTGTATACTTATGCCATGTAAGAAAACCATTATTGCTGAACAAACTACTGAAATTTATTTTCATAATGTTTGGGTTCATTTTGGATTGGCCACTTGTATTGTTAGTGACAGGGATTCTAGGTTCATTGGGAAGTTTTGGTCAAATCTATGGAGAATGATGGACACAAAATTGAAAAAGAGTATCACTTTTCATCCACAAACAGATGGACAAACTGAGGTGGTGAAAAGAAAAATTGTGCATCTATTGAGAGGATATTGTAGCAAACATCCTAAGTTGTGGGATGAACAACTGCATTACATTCAACACGCTTACAACTGGGCAAAGCACTCTTCAACACAAACCTCACCTTTTGAAGTACGCTTTGGGTATTTCAAAAATCGCTATTAGAATTAATCTTTGGGAAGGATGTTACAATTCATGGCCATAGTGATATTGATAAGGCTCAAAATTTCATTGAGAAAATTTAGATTATACATCAACAAGTTCAAGAACAACTTGAGAAAATTCAAAGAAAATACAAAGAGAGGCATGAAAAACACTAGGTTGATCACAAGTTTCAAGAGGGAGATGAGGTATGGTTGCACATTATCAAAGAAAGGATGCAAGGGGAAGGTAAAAATCTCAAACCCATTCACGATGGTCCTTTCAAGACCATAAAGAAAGTTGGTAACAATGCATTCCAACTTGACTTGTCTGCTTACATGGAAATGTATTTAGTTGTTAGTGTTGAAAAATTATGCTTGTATGAGCCACCTTTGATCGATGGTCAAGGAAGTGATGTTCATCTACCTTCTATTGAATATTTCTCGCCAGAATTTCTAGATGAGCTCAAATAAAATACAATTCTTGACAGGAGGACAAGAGCATCAAAGAGGGGAAGTGTTGACTACTTTCGAGTTGGGCTCAAAAGCACTAAAGCAAGCAAGGAAAAATGGATGGAGGTTGGAAAGGTGAGGGAGTTGTACCCTCATATACTGAACAGGTAATCAAGTCTTTTGGGGTCCAAAAGCTTCCCAATGGGGAGGAATGATCAGGAGTTCATAAATTTTGCTCAAAATTTAAAGTTACAGGATTGGGTTGAAACCAATATGGTTGTGTTGATCTTGTCTTCCTAATTCTGGCGCCATGAACGGTTCGAAAAACCGATGTTGTATGAGGAAGATATTGTGTTCTGATCGAAATGACAAACATGTAAAATTGCAACAGTTTGACCAAGTTTGATTGGGATGCACAGTCAGAAAAATGGATGTATAGTCAGCAAAAGAGAATATTCCTTGGAATATTCTTTTCTCGGGACCAATTGCAGATTGTCAAGGGTCATTGTACTATTGGGGTACGGGTTGAAAAGCCAATCAGAAAATGCCACGTGGCTAGCCCTTAGGCTGCCACGTGGTCCTGAAAATACATGTTAAATTTTTTTTGAGGGTTCACAGGGCTCGACCCCCAGACCTCCCGCCAGGCTCGCACAGACCTTGGTTCTTAGCCTCCATGCATTGTAGGTTTTTATTATGGTTTACTGAAAATTCACATGGGGTTTGGGAACTGCCAGCGGACCCCGTTACGTATCACATGAAAACGTTAACATTAACATCCACCACGCGGTCCATTAGGGGAATTTTGAGGTCTAAAATGGGCCTCCTAAGGAAATTATAAAATAATAGTGGAAATAATAATATAAGATTTGATTACATCATCAAATTTTAGAGGGAAAAAAGGAAAAACTACTTTTTCAACACATATTTTGAACTTATCTCCCTAAGGGTTTACTCAAATTTCGAGCGGGAATACTCGTTGGATGCAAAATTTAATTCCTCATCCAAGGAGTACCCATGTTGCATACTTTTGATGGACTTTTCTACATGAAAAATGAGAAATACATAAAAAACGTGATTGAAATCACAGTTTTTTAATGTATTTATCATTTTTTGTGTAGCAAGGTCCATCAAAAGTATGCAACATGGGTACTCCTTTGATGAGGAATTAAATTTTGCATCCAACGAGTATTCCCGCTTGAAATTTGAGTAAACCATTAGGGAGATAAGTTCAAAATACGAGTTGAAAAAGTAGTTTTATTATTTTATTATTTTTTAATCTTTGTACTTTTTTACTCCAAAAATGGTGAATCATCCCCCATGGTTGACATCATCATCTTGAATCCTATTAATTCTTATAAAGTTTATTTTAGTTGTACATTTTTCTTAGGAGGCCCATTTTAGACCTCAAAATTCCCCTAATGAGTACTAACCAACGACAATCAACTCGCAATTCAATTGTTTTAAACTGCAGTTTCTATCGTGAGTTTTGCCTAACCGTTGGGGTATGTAACAGTTTGGGGGTGTGCATGTGGCCACCGCCTAACTGTTAAATTAAATGCGTGGTTTAAACAATGGAGAAGATAGAGGCACGCCTAAATTGGTAGCCAAGCCAATTTTAACTCAAGTTAACTAGATTTCTCCACTTTTAGTGGAGCTTTCCTAGGAGATATTGGGCAAAAGAGTAGGAGACTCAATTTTCGACCATTATGAGTGAATGAAGAGTCATTTTTTTATTAATTGGAGCATTCTGGAGCCATTGGTGTAGAGAAAAAATCCATAAGAGAATTATAACTACATATAATAAAAAAAAAATTAGCATAATGAAATATGGACATGCCATTGGGAGCTGGACCAATAGATGTAGCCTAGGAGGGGTGAACTGCTTTATCATGCCTACTGTGTAAATTTCATGTGGTGACTTATTTCTCTATTTTACACTACTGTTAAGTGTTATTTATACTTGTTTTATGCTTCTAATTCACTAAAAATCATCTAAAAATCATGGTCAAAATCCTTAATCCTTATGCAAACTAATGAACTGATTATGCACATGTTTTTAAAACTAAAAGACACTTAGCACTTCAAAACTAATACAATCATTTCATATCAGTGCTTTACTGTGAATTTTGTGTGTTGTGTGACTTCGCCATCCGTATTTCTAGGCAATCTAACCACTCTAATAGCAGCAACCCTAAATTTATATTTCGAGCAAGGATGACTGCTTCTTAACCCTACCGAGTCATCGCCTATTACAGCCTCTATTGAAATTGGGTTTGATAACCCCCGACGTTGAAGAGGTTGTGTCTATGCCAACCAAGGGAAAGGGAAAGGGGAAGGAAAAGGGCAAGGAGCCAGAAAAGGAGAAGGGGAAGGGGAAAGACACGAACTGGGCTGCGGTGAAGCCATGCACCTCCCCTAGGATTGTGTATTCCCCTCAACAAGTGCCTCAAGCATGCTCGACCAATCCATAGAAGCACCCCATGACAACCTAGGAGGAAGATTTGTTGGTGGCTCTGCTCTCCTAGCTACTAGCATATGTTAAGTTAAGAAAACCCATAGTGTGCACCCCTAAGAATGTCGATGTTGTCTTAGAATACTTGCAGATGTTTCTTGTTCCGTAGGACGTCCCTTTGATTGGTGACATGTTTGGGAGCCTTCCCTCCATCAATTTTGATGACCACAACCTCGCAAATGAAAACGCCTTCCTGGATCTAGCCCCAAAATTGTACCTTCAAATATTATTGTATCATAATGTGCCAAAGGTGGAACCAATGTCATGGGCATGCAGACTAGAGGCCTTAGGGATACTAAATTTGTTGCGCCTCCCCCACTTTGGGTGATATCTAATCACCAGCCTAGTTTTGCACCAGCTGCTAGCGTTGATCCATGATGGGTGCTTGTGGATCTAAGGTCACATGCCAGTTGACGTTGCGGTGATTCATAGAATCATCAGTCTACCCATGAAGGGGCTCCATCCCATGAAGGGATTTGAAAAGAAGTATGAGAAGAAGGTAGCAGAAGAAGTGTGAGAAAAATATAAGGTCAACCGCGTCAAGAGGGGATTTATCATGGAAACCATTGTTGATTCAGGAGTGTGAATGGGCACTTTGCTGCTTGCATACAAGATTATGCACAAATGTCAGGCATCGACTGTCCCTGCCTATGTGATTCAACTAGCATGGCAGTGCAAGAAGGGGGTCTGCTACAACTGGTCGTAGTACCTCTGTGAGGAATTCATGGACAACGTGCACGAGGTGCAGGAAAAGAGAAATGCATTCTACTACTCATGGCTTTTACTGTTGATTGCCTTGATTTCGTGGGAAACACCTGATGATGTGGTGCTCCCTGAGCTCGAGCTAGATGTTTGTGAAGGCACATAATATGAGAACCTTTGGGAGTCTAAGGATTCAAAGCGCATTGAGGAGAACAAGGTGTTCTGGGTGTTGTTCGACCATGCGCTGGCAACAACAATTCTTTCGAGGCCTCGCTTATCACCTGTGGTCTATGAAAAATATAATTCCATCATTGAATTTCATGTCACCATGCATAATGCGTAGATCAGGGCCCACAAATATCAAGTTTGGTAAAACCTTCCATATATGGCCACAGAGGCAGAGATCAATAAAGTCATCACGACTTGACCATTGACATGGAAATTTGGCTTCAAATCATCTGCCCCGGTCACAACAGGCACCTCTGGAAAGGACACAACCCCGAAATATTCGTCCCATCTAGTACAGCCAAGGAGACTAAGGCACACTCCATGGAGAATCCTACCACTAAGGAAACCCCCAAAGATGCCACCAAGGGGGTAGTGCAAGAATCTAAATGGGACACGGAGGTTGAAGGGCTTGTTGGGGAGGGCGTGGAGTCCCCACATAGAACAAAGCGCACAAGCAAGCCTCCCAAAGGGCAGTGGAAGAAGCACAAGGCCAATAACACCAGCAGGGATGCGGAGGTCACTTTAACAAAGGAAGACTTGGACAATATCACGGGCGTTGTCACCATTTCATTCGAAGACTGATGGAATGCCATCGAAGAAAATCACAAGGCCGCGGTGGATGCCTTTTAGTATGGGTTGCTAGTCATTCAGTTAAAAGAAGATATGCTTCAAGCGAGCGTGAACCAGGTGAGGCAGAGTCAAGAGAGCCATCTATCCATAGTTACAACCTTGGCCACAATGGCCGAAAGTAGGATCTTCCCCCTACCGGGTGCGACATTCACATTAGTACCACCGGTCATGAGCGAGAAAGTCTGCGCATGTTCCACGGCCGATCTCGACGTTGCGAGATTAATGGGTTAGCAGTTGCACAATCTCTACTTATTCATCTCTGGTGAGATCTAGCATAGAGAAATGCAGGCACAACAACAACTAAGTGTGGTCGAGAAAACAATTGTGGCCAAAAATTCCAAAACTACCCAAGCTCAGGCAACACACATCATGGTAGTTGTGCAACAAGATGAATTAGAACATCTAATACACAAGCTATGTGAAGACATGTCGAAGGTGATTCCTTCCTCCACTACACCACAAACCAATGTTGAAGGCTTTCTAGTTGCATTGAAGGCATCCAGGATAGAAGTCTAAGCTATCAAAGTAGACCTAGAGCAAAACAATTCTGCACTACAAGCCAAACAACATCCCAAAACCCCTCTTGAGGTGCACACCCAGCGAGCCACGCTGGTCAAGGAAGCCACAAGCACCATTTCGGCATAGATTACCAATGGCTAAAACTTGTTAGATACTTCTATGGGACTATGGTCCACGATGTAGCACAATCCCCTCCTCTACCAATTCAGCTATTAGCTGTGCCAGAAGGAGCAAGATTTTGAACAGATGGAAGATACCATGCCCACCCTCATGGCAACATAACGCTTAGCGCGTCTTCAGACCAACCACACTCTCAGAGAGGAGATTGAGGAGCTCTGCCACAAGAAGCAGGTCCTCAGCAACCATTTGAATCCATGGGCAGGTGAAGCTCTTAAGTTTTCACAAGACATGTGTTATGTAGAGTTATGAATTATGGATAAATCATTCTTCCCTAGACAGGCGTTTATCTAGAACAGAAAATTAAAGACTTTGCGACTACTTTTCCCAACTATAAATAGACACACAAAATAGATCAAAGAAATTACTTGGAGTCCAAGTGCTTCCTATTCTCCTTCCGTCGCTCTTGCTGTAGCTTCAAATCCAAGCTATATGTTCAAAAATATTTCCTGAAAATATGAACACTAAACAGAAAAAGATAGAAATAATACAGATGTCTATTCAATTTATTTCATTAAATCAATGAAACATAAATCATATGCATCAAATAAGAATTCATAATATGGAAAACATGAGCTTATACAGATACATATGTGGGAAAGTAAGTAGCAATCTTTATTAATGGATATAAGAGGAGGTTACAACCCAGTGATTGATTTGAAGTGACCATCTCTAGTAGCATCCCAGCCTCATCACAATGCAGATATCTCTAGCAGCATGTTACACAAATCAACTCCTCAATTGAAATTCCACCAGCATTTCTCTACTCAAATTATTCCTTATCAAACACTAAGATTTGTGCTCAATTTATAGAGGATCTGAAGGTAGTTTTACAATCAACCACTTTCCATTAATAGGAAATACATGTTCCCAATCTTGTAGATGTCAAATGGACACATGGATTCGAATTTTGACACATGTGAACTCTTCGAGAAGGCACTGGCCAAGTGGATATTCCGTAACAATGAGAATTTCACTCCCAATGTGACCAACGCACCTATGAGTGTCGGGAAGTTCTTTGCAGAGAAGCCTTGAATGGGGCTATCAACATATGAAACACACTTAGTCCCTTTAGAGGTAGCGTTGATGAGCTCTCATATGATATATTATAAACTTCAAATCTTGGAAACCTTGCAGATGACAGTCATGAATGATTTGTCTTGTTCTTTGTCTTAGGGCATGTAGAAACTAAAATGATAGGGGATGATAGACCCTATTCATTGGTCATAGAGATGATGTCTAGTTAACCAGGTCATTGGGAATGATGCCTATTGGAGCATAAAAAGGTATCTTTTAAACACCTAATTAGCCTACATTAATTATCAATCCGGGAGTGACTTTTTATTTCAAGAGTGTACTCTGTCTGAGGCTGCAATTAACTAAGAGTAATGCTATGAAGATGTAGTAAAAAATCCTAAATACAAGAGTAAAAAGATGCTTGTAAATAAATCTAATTACAGCAACATAAATGGAAATGTTCTGAAATCTTGACTACATCAATCTGCAAACCATCGATCAGGGATACAGTAGCAGTAACTCCTTCCCTTAGAAATTGATGCAACTGAAATCACACTAAGGAAAGATAACCAATCTGGGAACTTGGAAGCAGTAACTAATGTCCTCTACGGTTGGTGGTCTTGTTCTCAATTCAATCAAAATGAAATCAAACTTAAACTACTTGCTGATGAAAATAACTGAAAGGAACTTCAAAGGCTAGAAAGGAACAACAACTCGTAATTCCTATGCATACACAACAACTATAACAAATCTATCTTCTAATATGAAGCTATGAATCAGAAACGAACAATAAACAGAAATGTAAGAACTATCATAAATTGAACAACAATTCTAAACTCAACGCAATAAAAAAACTAATATCAATACTCCAACCCTTTCGACAGCCAATACTACAAAACAGTCAATTATAATGAACCATAAACCACTAGAACAGAAAATATAATTGATTATAGAACAACAAAGCTTTATAAAGATAGCAAGGTAAATAAACAACGAATACACTTCTTGCAAATGATAAAATAGCAATGCAGTTCGTTAATGCTCACAACGAATCAACAACAATCAATCAACTCGGCAATCGTAATAAACTTAAACGCGACTTCACACAACAATAAGAAAAGATTAGAAATACAAACAGCAGGGTAATTCCACCAGAGCTGGGCCCTTAGTACCAGTGAAACACTGTTGGGATACTTCAGAACTTGAGAGATTAAATGAAAGGCGTCTTTGATATTAATCAAACATAAAGTATTACAGAGACCACTCTCTTAAAGCCGGGAGTCAATAAAACACAATATTACAGAGGAAATGTTTTGAATACGAGAATCTCCGACCCCTAAATTAATCACTAAAGGCATTGCCTTATATATCAGACCCTGACGGACAAGACACGGAATAAGATGAGGTTTGAACAGTGATCTGTCAGGATCGAAGGATCCTGAGGGATTCGCTTCCCTTCATTTAGTTATCGTATGGTTTACTTTGACTGAAGCCGAGCTGTCCCCTGCCTTTTCTTAGCGATGCGTTTGGATTTCCTTGTCTTTGGTAGGATTTGGTCTAATGCTGATGGAACAACAGTTGCATTCATCTCATCCTCGCCTTTGGTACAGCTATTCACTTCGTTTAATTCCTGTTTTATAAACAAAAAGCAATCTTTAGTCATCTTTTTACAATAAACATAAACCTTTCCAATTCTACCATAATTCTTATAATAAATTACCTTTCTAAGGTAAAAAGGATTATGTCTATAGTAAAAGAATGAGAAAATACACAGTGATTTCATACCTTTTCCACTGCCCAACATACCCCCCTGCTTAATATTTTTCATGTCCTCATGAAAACTATAGTTCACATGGAGAGCAGTTAAAGAATAAGCCAGATAAGGTTTTTCATCAAAAGGCCTAAAACCATGCAGTGCAGCTAATGCTTTGAAAACATGCTTTGTCTGTCCTTCGGGTAGTTCATAAATGGCTTTGTAGTCCGTAGCAGGATACCATGCAATGGGGCTTCGAAACCTACAACCTAGCCAGAATGGTCCTTCTTTTAAAATGAGATTACTATAGGAAACCAAGCGGTCTGCAGCTAGCCCAAAGTTTTTAAAATTAAATGGTTCTCTATTTTGCACATACTGATTGGAAATTCTCCATCGGAACTTAGCTGCTATGTAAGCCTGGTTTCTAATAGATAGGAAATAATCTGTGCCATTCAAGATAATCGATTTATGGATAGGCCGCAATGCTTGGATAACACCTTCCTTTGTCATCAAACTCTTCTGCCTAGCCCAAAATTAAAATGGGTCCTGAGGTTCACTCCTAGCCCACAAATCTAATTCATTTTCTTGCCTTTGAAAAACATTATAGGCTTTAAGCCATTTTAACTGATTCACAACAAAGGAAATAAACGCCTAGTGTTGGAAATCTCCCACAAAAGGGCTAGGGTTTGACTCACAATCATTTCCAAGTATTAGATTATGCAAATACAACTCACACAAAAGGCGTTGTACCTTTACCCCATAGAGTTTGCAGCATGATACAAAGTCATCTATAGTTTTTAGCTCTATAGATTTTCCTACCCTAACTGCCTTAATCTTTAGCTGTAAATATCTTTCTAATAAAAATAAAGCATAGTTTTTGGCAGGGCATCTACAGTCTAAAACATCAGTGTACAATGAGCAGAGAGTGTCCATTCGATTGTGGGCTAATTTTAATTGATTCATTACCTTTTCAGCCTTCTCCTCTACTTTTTGACACTTCTCGTGAGCTTCAGCTTCCACTTTATGGATAGTATTCATTTGTTTCTGCAACTCCTGATATCTCTTCCTAGGGACAGTGTCTTCTTCCAACCTTTGCATTTCCATTCGAGCCTGTGCCAACTCCTCTTGGAGTCTGGCTAATGTAGGGTCACTAAAAGTATTTTGAATACTAGCTTGCATGTTTTCACTTGAAACGGGTCCCTCTGGAACAACTTGTGCTGGAACAGCTGCTTGCTGTTCCATATCTCCATAATTAGGCTCAGCCATAACTTCTGCAACTTGGGGGTTCCTCTTAGAGGCCAATTTTCTCTTTTTCAAAGTTCGCTTAATGGCTATGCTTCTTCTCTTGGGGGCTCGCTTAGGCATTTGTTTCATTCTAAGAACCCTAATGGTTTGACTGAGTTGTTCCACGAGTCTGTGAAGCTTCATTCGTTCCCTCCGAAGCTTTTCAATCTCAGTTACTTTCTTCCTTTTTCTTAATGGAACGGTTGTTCCTTTTTCTGAACCTATTTTCTCAACAGGGTTTTGGTCCACATCAGTCGTGCCTTCAGTTAGGTTCTCTTCTTAGTTTTCTTCTTGGGGTTCTTCTTCAATATTCATATGCCCTTGGCTAGATTATTCAGGAATTACACCCTCAATTGACTTTGCAATCCCCTGAGAACTTTCAGGTTGGGATATTACTTCGATGTTCTCATTTTCTTGTTCATGCCTTTCAGGGGAAGAAAACCTAGCTGACTCTATCGCTTCGTTAGGGTTTGCTGTTTCATTCAACATTTCTTCAGCTATTTCTTTGTTGACAGCAGAGTGATATGGCAACTGATTAATATCATTGTTAAGGTCCAAAGGGCTATGAGGCTGCACATATTCACTCGTACTGGCCAGAATTTGGGCCAATTGGTCTTCCCTTAAAGGGCTTCGTGGTGAACTTACAGTAGTATTTTCGGGAGGCTCTGTTCCTTCTCTTTCACTGCTATGATTGTCTTCGTCCTCCTCACAAGTATGATAGTTTCCTTCTTCCTCATCCGAATATCGAATTTCTCCCTCAATTTCCTCTTCTTCGTTATTTCCTTCTTCTGCACTGGTTTGTTTCTCACCACTGGTGTGGTGGCTCATTTCTTCTTCATCCGAATAGCAAATTTCTCCCTCCATTTCCTCTTCTTCATTAGTACAAGGACTTCCTCCTTCCAATTGTGGAGACCTTTCATCCTCCGAGCTGGGCAATTCCCAGGGCTGGCTACTACTACCCGGAAGTCCTTCTATAATTCCCCTACTTCATTTTGAACAGAGGGACTACCTGCGAATTGATGGCTCAGCTATTGAGCCAGCCATTCTCTTCCGTTTTGGGGCAAGTAAGGCTAACCCTCCATCAATGGAGAATATCAAATCTTCTAAGTTGGTCTGTTGTTGGGTGAGACTACGACTCACTATTAATTTGATTAGGCAATGGTGGCTGACCACCATGTCTGCGTGCTGAGCTTTTCTTATACTACGGGCAATATCATGCAGTAAGGAATTTAAAAATGCAGGCAAATTTACAGTGCATTTCTATTTTAATACAACCAATAAATTAAGGTGGCGAGGTCTTACCACGTATTTCCTTCTGTCGCATGTTATATAGGCCTGCACTATCTTGGCCAATTCCATCCATGATTCTCCCAATGATGCTGGCTGAACTCCTTTGCTTTTGAGGACCAATGTCTGTCTGTCATCTTGAAAAATCTTCATGGCTTCTTGAAGCCTGACCTTCTTCTGAGTCCATATAGTTCCTTGTGCTAGTATTCCAGACACCTTTGCAATTATTTCATTGGATACAGCTATCTGTCTTCCTCTAACCATGGAGTATCCTTCCTGCAAGTTCTGTAAAAATTCGGTGGCCACTACTTCATGGGGTTTTTGCATCCTCGTGAAATATGTAATCCATCCCAATCTTTCCAAAATCTCTCGAGCAGCATCAGAAACAACTAGCACTTGCAGTTCACTCTGAATTGGTCATCCTCCCATCGTCTCTGCACATTGTTAGTTCTTTCCAAACACATAGTGATCGTAATGGAACAACACAACATAGTGAATTGGAATAATGTCGTTAAATTTTTGTTATTCCATAGAATGCAGGGATTTGGTTCACATACAGGTAAATAAATATCAGGATTTGATCTGCATGCAGACATCCGCGCCCCCCCTGAAGGATGATAGGTCATCCTCGACCGTCAATTTAGAGAGGCAAGTGTGGCACAACAGTAGTACAACAGGAAAAAGTAGGCATAATTATGATACATTAAATCAAATTATAGCAATTACTGAAATTAATGCGTGTGATAAATCATAAATAGATATAAAATCTTTTGTAATGATTAAAATATAAGGAGAAGGGATAGCTTAAGATAAACATAAGTACAAATGCATTTATTACCCACTCAAACTAATGTGATCGATTTATGATGATTTTCATGTATAATAGGTTCGAAATCAAAGGTTAAGGGTTCATACTTTCATTTGATATTTAAATAGAGATGTAGGAAAAAGGGTTTAATGTTACTATTGATGTGTATAAATGTGACTCCAATACCATTATCAGAGCTCTGTTGCCCACAGGTGTCCATAACCTTGACAGAGTTGCTTTCTCACCCTTGGAACCATTGTCCTTTATTTATACTGAGGAAGTGCTTGTTAAATGTCATAACGGAGGCCATTGTGCTGGCTTGGTGACCAGATAAATCACAATGCCATTCACTGGGAAGAAGTGAAAAGTGGGCAGGTTGGCTCGTGATGAGACCTCCTATTCCAAGGACTTCTTAATTTTGCAGTTGTCCATTGGACCATATCCCTGGTTTGGTAGGCATGATGGGAATGCCACTTCACTTGCTTCCTTATGATCATGGTAGGCTGGCTCTTGATGAGACCCGCTATCCTCCATCTGCCAAATCATAAAATTATTAGTGAAATATGTAAATATTTTTCTTTTCATATAGCACTTTCCTACTTATATATAAAGGATGGCTCAGCACTCCTTAAGAGTAGGGATGGTGGAAGAAGTCTGAACATCTCAATAGAAAAGAATATGCCCTTATTCCTACTCCATAAATAAAAATCAAAGAAAGTTATAACATATGGGAAGAACCAACATGATAACGATAATTGATCAGATTAATTTAGTGGTAATAGGACAACAAAATCATGTTATTGAGTATGTCCCTTTTATCTTTTTTTTTAATCATTACTAAACAACTTTCTTAAAAATGATGATTTCTTTTGATTTGCTGATTACAGTAAGCTTTAATTTGTATGATTGTATATGAACAATATGTTTTCCTTTAGAAGATTCACCGGGAATCCTCAAAATGCTAATATAAAACAAAAAACAATGCACTCAAAAGGCATTGTTCCTTTAAAAAGAATAGCAGAAACAATCTGCGAAACTATTGTTCCTTCCAAAAGGAATAGCAAAAAATCTGTGAAACTGCTGTTTTTTTCGAAAGGAATAGTAGAAGTGCTGTTCCTTTAGAAAGAAACAACAAAAACTCAAAACAAACGAAATAAATAGATTTTTGAAAAAAACATAATTTCATGAAACAAACAACAAAAACTCAAAATAAATGAAATAAACAGAGGTTTGAAAGAACGAATTCCATGAAACAGACAATCAAAGTAAATAAAAAATATTTATGTACAAAATTTAAAAAAGAAATGATTTAATAAATGGGTTCCGAGGAGGAGTTATCCCCTTCAGCCAGAATTTTCATGGTAGAATCTTCCCGTAATTGTTGGTAGAAGGATTCTCGAGTAAGCGGTTTATGATACAATCGTACTCGATGACCGTTTACTTTGAAGGAATGTCCAGATCCATCAATGGTTGTTAATGTAATAGTGCCATTGTCATACACTTTTTTTATTTCATAGGGTCCAAGCCATCGTTTCTGGAGTTTCCCTGGAAAATCCTGAAACCGAGAATCATATGGGAGTGCCCAATCTCCTTCGTGGAAGATCTTTTCTTGGATAAGGGCATCATGCCATTTTTCTCTCTGTTGTTGGATTAACATTGTGTGCTGAAGAGAAGAGAGCCTAATTTCATCTAACTCATTAATTTGCTGTAGTCTTTTGGCCTGGGCTTCATTTAAATCTAAACCCACCTTTTGCGCTATTCTTAATGTCTGAATTTCAAATTCTATTGGAAAGATGGGTTCTTTTCCAAATACCAATTGATATGGTGAATATCCCGTAGTGGGTCTCCATGTTGTTCGGTATGCCCACAACGCTTCTGGAAATCTGTAGGCCTAATCTCATCTGTGTGAGGCAACATTTTTTGTTAATATAGATTCAATCACTTTGTTCGTGCTCTCTACTTGGCCATTGGCCTGTGGGTGGTATGGGGTTGTAATCTTGTGCTGAATGTGATATTTTTGTAGTGTTTCAGCTAGTTTATTACCTACAAACTGTGGTCCTCCATCTGTGATTATATTTCTTGGGAGGCCATATCGCACAAATATTTGGAAAATAAATTGTATTGCAAAGTCCTTTGTAGCTTTTGAAAGTGCCTCTGCTTCAACCCATTTAGTGACATACTCGGTTGCAACTAGAATGTATGTTTTTTGGTTTGATGGAGGGCTAATAGGGCCAAAAAAATCAAGGGCCCAACATTCAAATGGTTCGATTACTATTTGAGGGTTCAAAGGCATTTCATCAGACTGCCCAAGGCAACTTGCCCTTTGGCAGCTATCACAGGCCTGCACAAATTTTTTGGAATTTTTAAAGATGGTAGGCCAATAATAGCCTGTTCGTAAAACCTTATGGGCAGTTATTCGATCTACAAAATGCTCGCCACACTGCCCATCATGGCATGCTTTCAAAATATCAAATACCTTGTCCTCCTGGATGCATCTTCTTATTTGCATATCTGTCCCTGTGTGAAATAGGTAGCCCCCAATCCAAGAGAATTGGGTACTACGCTGTATTATCTGTTTTTGTTCATTAAGGGATAGATGTTTAGGTAATTTACCTATTGCGAAATAATTTTCTATATCAGCATAACATGGGGTTCTGACAGTAACAACGAACAAATGTTCATCTGGGAAGTGGTCTTCAACTGCTTCTGTATCTGTTGGCTTTGGCATTCTTGACAGAAAATCAGCTACAAGGTTCTCTTTCTCAGGTTGATCTTTGATTGTAATGTAAAATTACTACAATAAAATCAACCATCTTGTCACTCTTCCATTTGTAACAGGTTTATTTGGTAAGAATTTAATGGCAGAGTGATCAGTATATAGTACTACAAGATACCCAGTTATATAATGTCTAAACTTATTTACAGCATGTACTACAGCTAAAAATTCCTTCTTAGTCACAGTATAATTTAATTCAGCAGGGGATAGATTTTTGCTAATATAATAGATTGCATATGGTTTCTTGTCTTCCTCCTACCCAAGCACTGCTCCAATTGCTGTGTCTGAGGCATTAGATGAAATTTGGAATGGAAAATTCCAATTTGGGCCCCTCAGCACTGGGGCTGTTGAAACAAGATTTTTCAGATCGTTGAAGGCATTGTCACATTTATCTGTCCAAATAAAATCAACATTTCCAGTTAATGCATATAAAGGTGCAGCTATTCGAGAATAATGTTCTATAAATCTCCTATAATAACCAGAAAATCCAAGAAAGCTACGTACCTCTGTTTGTGTGGTGGGTGTGGGTATTAAAAAAATTATCTGAATTTTAGTTGGGTCGACCTGAATTCCAGCTGCTGAAATATAGTGCCCTAAGATAAATCCTTCGGTCATCATCATATGACAATTTTCATGGCTTAAACAAAGCATAGTGTCAATACATCTTTGCAACACCTTTTCTAAATTTTCCAATGCTGGCTCAAAATCATCCCCATAAGGTGTGAAGTCATCCATATATACTTCGAGCCCTTCATTTATTAAGTCTGCAAAGATGCTGAGAATGGCCCTTTGGAATGTAGCAAGGGCATTGCATAGGCCAAAGGGTAAGACTCGGTAGGAAAATGTCCCCCATGGACAGGTAAGAGTAGTTTTTTCTTGGTCTTCAAGGGCAATATGGATTTGATTGTACCCACTGAAGCCATTGAGGAAGGAAAATAATTTCTTTCTTGCAAATGTGTCTAATACCTAGTCAATGAAAGGAAGGGAAAAGTGGTCTTTCTGGGTTACCTTGTTAAGTTCACGGTAATCTACACATATTCTCCACTTTCCGTTCTTCTTTGGTATCACAAATAATGGAGAGACCCACTTGCTATCAGATATTGGGTAGATGAAATGAACATCCAATAGCTTTTGTAATTCAACTTTCACAATATCTTCGAGGTGAGGATTTAGTCTTCTTTGGGGTTGGTGAATGGGTCTCGCATCTTTTTCAATATAGATGTGGTGTGTACACAATTGGGGGTCAATTCCTTTCATGTCTAGGTAATCCCTTGCAAAGGCTGCTTTGTATTTCCGCAATAGTTGGACCAACCTCTCTTCTTGTTCAGAAGTCAGATTTTTGTTAATGTTTAGAGTTTTTCCCGGCTCAATTTCTACAATCTTACTATTGTACACAGAACTAGTGGGTATTACTTGATCAGGAATGTCTTTCAAAGGATCTTCTTCTTCCTTATTATCAAATGTTTCCTTGATCATGTGACATTGTAGATGGGATCTAATCTGTGGTTTATTAATCAAACTATTGATGATATCATCCTCTGTTTGATCTTTAAAATCAAGAGCATTTTCTATAGTTAGAGGTGTTCACATATTTTCCATAAGATATGATACAGGTTGTTTTCTTGTTTTGATTATTGATAGGCTTGGCTGGGTTGGGGGATATAAAGCTAAATTCTTGACATAGTTTCCCCTTGTTATTGTCATGTTGCCTTGTCGGCATCCAATATAAGCATCGATAGTTGCCAACTAAGGTCTACCTAAGATTAACGGGTGTCCATCTAGCCGGTTCGTTGGATTGATAACCAGGAAGTCAGCAGGGTATTCCCAGGAATCTACAGATACCATTACATCTTGTAGTATATCCTCTGGTTTGACTACCGATCAGTCAGCCAATTCCAATAAGGTTGTTGTTGGTTCTAACAATGTAATGCCAAGTTTTTAATGGGTGGTGGTTGTTAGGATATTGATTGCTACTCCCAAATCAACTAAGGCATTTGGAAATAATTGCCCATGGATTTGCACTGTCACTATGGGATTTCCTCGGTCTTCATATTTTACGGGCGTTTCCATTCCTGATAATAAGTCAGATAAATTAGTGACTATTTGGACAGTTGGATTGGTGGTTTTTCTCCTCTTTGGCTTCTTTATGCATAATTCCTTAATGGTTTTTGCATATATAGGGATGTCTTGGATAGCTTGGAGGAGAGGGATTTTTATACACAATTTTTTTAATTCTCCTGGAAGATCAAAATTAGGATGTTCTAATGGGCGCGGTATGATTAGTCGTTCTGGGAATGGTGGAGAGGAAGTTGTTACTTGTTGTTGATTTTTTTGTTGAACCTCCTTCTCTTTTTGTAATGTTTGTTCTACAGGTAATGGATCTTCAATATGAACATTATTATTTCTCTCTGTTTCTACTATGCACCCAGACCTTAATTGAAGGTCATTGCACTCCCTCAGTTCAGTTTCTAATTCTAGAGGTTCCATTATTTGGACAGACTGAACTGGCCTATTGTTTGGGTTTGGATTGGGCTGGGCTGGGAGTTGTGGTCTTAAGTTGGTCTGGGGGTTTTTATAGGGAGCTGGCAGTGTAGGTTGAGAGAGAGGGATTGTTCCAGCTAGATGATTTGTAGGTATTTTCCAGTTTGACTGCAAAGCCTGACTCTGTGAAGTAGAGGGGGACCATTGTGTTGGATAAGTATTGTTTTACCAAAACAGAGGGCAAAAAGGAAAACTAGGCCAATTAGTTTGATTTGTTTGATTTGGCCAAGATGTTGTAGGGAATGGCTGTTGTGACCAATTGGGGAAAGGTAGTTGATTTTTCCACATTCCATTATATTGCTTAGCATTGTATTGAGGAGGCTGAAAAGAAGAAAATGGATCAGTTGGCATACCTGATTGTCGTGGCTGCCATTTTTGGCGCTGATTAAGCAGACATACCACTTCTGATTCTTCTTCCGCCTCCTTATAAATTACTTTTAGGCCAGGAAGTGAGGGACATCCTTATGTAGGGTGATTTTTCATGCAAATGGCACAAACTTTGACTACATCGAGCAGGCACTCTTTGTGGCTTTGTTTCTTCCTGCATTTAGAACAGAATATCGCCAAATTTTGCTCTACTTCTGCTTGCTTTTGTTTGGCTTGCATAATGTCGAACTGCATTTTTAGAGTCCCAAGTATATCTGTTTGAAAATCTTCGAGTAGGTTTACAATCTCTGCATGAGTCACACCTTCATTAGAGGTCTTGTTGTCTCTTGTAATCATATCACGTTCTGCTGATTTTAGCCTTGTATTTCCGCTCGAACTCCTGATACAAAAATCAATGATGTTAGCATAAATTTCCTGATATATATCACCTTTTCCCATAATATTCAATGTTTCAACCCATTGATCTTTCATTCCCCTAATTAATGTAGTTTTAAACACATTATCAGGTAAGGGTAAGAATGCATAAGGAGATCTCTGAAGATTGTATTGAAACCATTCCACATATTCTTCGAAGTTTTCATTTGGTTTTGCTGTCATTTGGAATATTTCATATTTTAGTTCCCGAGACCTACAATAATATTGATACTTCTTTAAAAACGCAACTTTCATATGATCCCAATCAAATATGACACCCCCACCTAATCCCATATACCATCGTAAGGCTGCTCCTTTTAATGTAGAAGGAAATAGTTTTAATTTTTTGGGATCGGTGGTATAATCATATCCCCTACATAACACATCGAATTCAAACAAAAATGCATCTGTATATTCTAATGTTAAGCCATGAAATGTGGGAATATGTTGAAGGGGAATGGCCTTCATAGGTGCATTGACTGTAGTATCTGCTATAGGAAATTGCAGCGTAAAGGTTTGCTGGGGTGTCTGCTGGTTCTAATTTTGGTTCTGGGCCATTTGGTCAAAGATGTGCCAATATCCTTCTGGGATCTCAAGGGAATTTCTAGGTTGACTAGAAGGAGCAGGAATGGCCTTGACAACACTTCCCTGGTCTAGAACAATAAGTATTCCTACTGTTCGAGGAGATTCAGGACCTTGGTTTTAAATAATTTTAATAGCACTTACCTTATCTTGAATGCTTATTTTTTGGGCTATTCCAATAGGATATTTTGATTCTCCTGTTTCTCCAGTTTCCCCTTCTCCTTCACAAAGATTACTAGAGTTCCCTTCTTGAGGGGAAATTATGCAGGGATTCTCAATTTCTTGGGAATCTTACTCAATTCCCTTTGTTTGACTATGTATCTTATAAAAGGCTTCAGATGGTGACTTTGTGGCCTGAAGGGAACTAGAAGGTTGTCTAGAAATAGACTTTCTAGGTCCTACCGATGGCTGAGATTCAGTCCTTTTAAGGATTTCGTCAATAAAATTTGTCCACCCAAGGGTCACCGGTCCCTTAGGTTTTTCAATTTTAGGAGGAATTTTATTTTTCTTAGCTGGTCTATTCATTCAAGAAAACAAGCCTTCATTCCCACCTAAAGAAAGAAACTTACCTACTTCTGCTGTGAAGCGGGCTGTGAGCAAGTGTGTTTCTTTCCCGGTGCGCAGGTTGTTACCTTCCGTCTTTAATACCCAATTCTTCGCAAGCAGAAGAAAATCAACTGTGCATCACTCCTTTGAAATGGCATACACTCTCCCCGGCAACGGTGCCAAAATGTTGGAGCATAAAAAGGTATCTTTTAAACACCTAATTAGCCTACATTAATTATTAATCCAGGAGCAACTTTTTATTTCAAGAGTGTACTCTATCTGAGGCTGCAATTAACTAAGAGTAATGCTATGAAGATGTAGTACAGAATCCTAAATACAAGAGTAAACGGATGGTTGTAAAGAAATCTAATTACAACAACATAAATGGAAATGTTCTGAAATCTTGACTACATCAATAAGCAAACCATCGATCAGGGATACAGTAGCAGTAACTCCTTCCCTTAGAAATCGATGCAACTGAAATCACACTAAGGAAAGATAACCAATCTGGGAACTTGGAAGCAGTAACCAGTGTCTATAGTTGGTGGTCTTTTTCTCAAAGCAATCAAAATGAAATCAAACTTAAACGACCTGCTGATGAAAATAACTGAAAGGAACTTCAAAGGCTAGAAAGGAACAACAAATCATAATTCCTATGCATACACAACAACTGTAACCAATCTATCTGCTAATCTGAAGCTATGAATAAAAAATGAACAATAAACAGAAATGGAATAGCTATCATAAATTGAACAACAATTCTAGACTCAACGCAATCAAACAACTAATATCAATACTCCAACCCTGTCGATAGCCAATACTACAAAACAGTCAATTATAACAAACCATAAACAAATAGAACAACAACTAGAATTGATTATAGAAGAATAAAGCTTTATAAAGATAGCAAGGTAAATAAACAGTGAATACATTTCTTGCAAATGATAAAATAGAAATTCAGTTCATTAATGCTCACAACGAATCAACAACAATCAATCAACTCTGCAATCGTAATAAACTTAAACGCGACTTCACACAATAGTAATCAAATATTAGAAATACAAACAACAGGGTAATTCTACCAGAGCCGGGCCCTTAGCACCAATGAAATACTGATGGGTTACTTAAGAACTTGAGAGATGAAATGAAACGCATCTTTGATATTAATCGAACATAAAGTATTACAGAGACCACTCTCTTAAAGCTGAGAGTCAATAAAACACAATATTATAGAGGAAATGTTTTGAATACAAGAATATCCGACCCCTTTAATCACTAAAGGCATTGCCTTATATACCAGACCCTGATGGACAAGACGAGGAATAAGATGAGGTTTGAACAGCGTTCCTTAGGATCGAAGGATCCTGAGGGATTCACTTCCCTTCATTTAGTTATCATATGGTTTAATCTCAACGAAGCTGAGCTTTCCCTTGCCTTTTATTAGCGATGCGTTCGGATTTCCTTGTCTTTGGCAGGATTTGGTCTAATGCTGGTGGAATAGCAGTTACATTCGTCTCATCCTCGCCTTTGGTACAACTGTTCACTTCGTCTAATTCCTGTTTTATCAACAAAAATAAATCTTTAATCATATTTTTACAATAAACATAAACCTTTCCAATTCTACCATAATTCTTATAATAAATTATCTTTCTAAGGTAAAAAGGATTATGTCTATAGTAAAAGAATGAGAAAATACACAGTGATTTCATACCTTTTCCACTGCCCAACAATGCCCAAATTGACCTATAACAATTTCCCCCTAAAGCATGAAGTCAGAATACTAATAACAATATTTTGATTGAGATGATTTACACTATGATGGGCTGCAGATGAAGCGGAGTGGCGACCTGAATAAATCTTACAATACATTACATTATTATATATCCTCTTGATCATAATTACTGAGGGTAGGAATTCCCATGTTCAACACATAAATAATCTAATAACATGTACATAATTTAGAAAGTCATCTACATTGGAATGCTGCCCAATACAGACATGCCTACAAATATAGGCCCATGTTCGGATGAAAATCTGTATGTAAGGTCACCATACAGATGATTTGTACAACAATCCCGAAATCGCAGTCCAGATGGCTAAAAATAGAACCAGGGTCTTCTTATCTCGTTCACTCGATCATTTGGGTACAAGTCTAGCCATGTGAATATATGATTTGTAGTCGAACATGGAAAGACATCGTTTGATTACCAGCTAATGATGTGAGTTGTTAAAAAACGTGAGATAACCACCATTAATGTAAATGGCCCTCAAGGTACTGTAGTATATTTCATAAGGCATGAATAGATGATTTGATGTTGAATTCCAAACAAAATATTTCGGTCAAAATTCCGGAAGAGAGGATCTTGTTGATGCTATAAGAAGGCTCATGGTACTGGAACATAATGTTTCTAAGTGAACTTCCTGGATAATGATTTTTCATCGATAGGAAGCCAGCTTATTTCGAAATGGGAGTTACTGATTTCAGAGACAAAGTTATGAATTGATATAGCAATTTTCAGGGATGACGGTCATGAGAATGAAGGTTTATGAGTATTACAGAAGGATGAGTATTCACTGGATGACTTCTCTTGAACATATCGACGACACTGAGATGAGTTGGCAGCATTGCCCCAAAACCGAAGTGAAGTTATGACGAACCATAGGTATGAATGAATGGTTAAGAATATTACCCAACCCAAACAGTCATGGTGATGGAGTGAAGTGTCATGTTCAAGAGTGACCTACTACCGTAAAAAGTTCTGTTGACTTTCCCAAATTTTTCCTGGTCATTTTTTGACCAATACCTCTTTATCTTTTAACAAGATTGAGGAGGATAACATTTTCTTGATCTATAATTCAACCCTTCGGGTGAATAATGTATCACTATTTAATAATTTAACGAGTCTAGCGATGAATGAAACTCAATTCTTGCCATGATTGACAAGCCCATCACTATTTTATGTTTTAATGAGCTTAATGACAGTGATAGCCCAGGCATTTTTCATATTTAGATAGTTCAAAAAAGTGGACGAAAGAAAAATCCATAAGTACTTTTTCGTAAGGTTGTCGCTTAGATCTGAAAAAATGTAAAATAATATCTGAGAGAACCTATTTATTCATGTTCGACCAAGGTATTCCTTTTTCGTAAATAATCTATCTCAGTCCAGAAAAGGGTTAAACTGATACTGAGTAGATATCAATTCATTTACTTTTACAAGCTTGAAAAGATAAGTGCTCGAAAATATTTTCACATTATCGGAGTTTGAAAAGAGTTGAAAGAAGACTCCAGGGGTTCCTTTTTCACTATTATCGAAGCTTGAAAAAGAGATAAAAGTGCGCTTCAAATCCTTTTTTGTTTTTAACAAAGCTTGAAAAATAAGGAGAAAAGTATGCTTTGTGGTCAAATCATTCTTGAAATAAATTTGCATGACTAATCTGTTCATCAGTTGTAAGACCTGTTCAGAACAACATCAAATGGATTAAAAATACCTGTTTCATGATAAAAAAAATAATAAAACCATAGTCATAGCAATACATTCGATTTGAAAATAATTAAATGACTATTAAAAAGTGTTTTACTATTCATTTTTACCATTCCATAGTTACCATTTTCATTATGGAGCTCTGAACCTGATTTTTCCCTCGAACTTCAGTTGTTGATTGTGATCATTTATGTGGATGGGTTTCGTTGCCATTTGATCCAGGCTAGTGATATGAACCTCCTCTTTCCTTCCGCAATCATTTCATTTTCAATTTCTGCAATATTTTAGGGTTTTTGGGTCCCTAGGGTAAATTCTGCCAAAAAAGAGGTCAACGCACCCTTGAATGTCGAAACCTGCATTGCATAGTAACTAAATTGAAGGTTATTTGCATGCACAACGCACTGTCTCTTGTTAGAGCCTGCATTGGGGACAATCTCTATTTTTGGTTTTTGCATTATGCCCAAAATTTGCCCAATTTTTTGCATTGAATGGAATCTAATGGTTCTTATGGTTGTATTTCAGGTTTCCATCGGATTATAATGACGATTACATGGAGGGAAAGAGAACATGAAGAATAGGATATGATTGCCCTAACTGATCCGGGTACAGTAAGAGCCCTAAGAGATTGTGGACTGGTAAAGTAGTTCAGGTTGTCAGGGATGAAGAAACAAATAGAACTCTTGGACTTCTTAGTTCGAGCATGGGATCTAGCTATTGAGGAATTTCATATTAAGAACCAAGTGGTTCCCATAACAGTCGAGGATGTATACTTTCTTACAGGTTTGTCGAGGAGAGGCTTGCTTATTTCACTCTCAGGGTCTATTCTTGTAGGAGAGATAGTGAGAGATTATGTTTTGCAACATTGTTATCCAGGGGCAGAGCCAAGAAAAAATGGAAAGATAAACATCCGAGATGTTAGAGATTTTACTTTGAGAACTATCCTTTTCACGATCGCAAAACTTGTCGGCACCGTTACACTACATTTAGCAAATAGATTGTGTTAGCCAGCTATAAAATTTGTTATACAAAATGATGGCTAATACATTTCTGGAGTCTTCAAGGAACATATTTTTCTGCTAAAAAGTGTTGGCTCTTGAAAACTCTCAAAAGGCCTCATGCCTCTGTCTAAATCTTCACTACTGTGCTCATTTCACACTCAGAAATTCTGCTGGTATCAAAGCCAAAATACTGCTGCAAACTCCATTTTTTCTCCTCCATCCCCTTCCAAAACTAACCCCATTTTAACCCCTTCATCCCCCATAAAATCTTTCATTTTTCATGTTTTTCCCCTTTCCCCTTCATCAAAATCCTTTGATAACGTTTAAAGACCCTTTATTAACCTTATTGAAAACCTCAAACTCCTTTGAAAATCATTGAAAATCTATGAAAACCATATTTTTATAGATTATAGACTTAAGCCCCCTTGGGCTAAGTATTTAACCCTCCCCCTCCACGCATCTTGGTGTTAGTACCAAGCGCTAGCTTTTCAAGCGTTCATCGCATCGCCCGATCACGATTATCCCTTCCTCCATAAACCCCGGTCATATGATTTTCCATATAACCCACGGCCCCACAGTCGGGCGCCTATCCGCTTCAAATAAATATTTCCACCCAAAGTATAAACCTTTGTTTATATAAATTTGTCATTTTTTATTATATAATAAAGTTTCCACCGGTGAAAGGGTTCTAATCGCTCTCCACCGTCGATTTGATCCACAGATCAACGGTGCACAGTCCATCGTCCCAGTGGTCCCCGCCAGCGATTCACCGTTGCAAAAACCAGGGGGAATCCATCGCACCAATTTCAAGCAGAGAGCGGTTTTTTCTCGATTGGCAGCGATTCCATTCACCACTCGACGTGTGGCCTTGAGCACTGTTCAAAAACTGCCACTCATTGCATGTTAAAGTTCGAACATGGACCTGGCGTGATATTGACGTTCACCGTTCGATCTGGGGCCACTCATTGGACGATAGTCACTCTCCGAAGATGCCTGTGAGATAACTCAGGGTACGACGTGGTCTTTAAAGCATTTCCACCGTCGATCTGATCTTCAGATCGATGGCCTACAGTTCATTGCCTTGATTCCTCATCTAATCAACATTTCCGGACCTGGGGGTTTTGTTCATCTCAGTTTTATTAAAGGTTTGATGTCCAGGCATGATTCTAAGGTTGATCGGCGCCTGTTCTCCCCCATCGATTGCATGGGCTGATCTCATCCGACGGCCCACGTTTGTCCCGAACCCCGAACATGATTTTCGATCATTTTTCTCCAAAATAAAGGTTTAAACCTTTGTCTCTTCTTTTATTTTCATTTTTTCCGAAAATTTTGACCCCTTCACGTTATTTATTTGTCTTTGCTCCTGACCGTCAATCTCTGCGCGATCGACGGCTCCGATCTAAATTTTCTTCCACCTTCCCTCTGACCTCCTCTAACCAATCTCGACTGTTGGATGATGCCATCTAATGGCCATGCTCCCTCCACGTGCCTTTTGAAGCAGTAAACCTATACATTCAGGATTTCATAACGTTTTTGTATTTTGCAGGGTTCCAATGATTTCTCCACTATGTCTGAAGGAAATTTAGAGGCAGAGGGTGACGATCCTCCTGCCTTCGTTTCATCAAAAGGAATCATTCATAGGTTTCAAATCCACGTTTTATTAATGTTTCATGAGGCATGGATGCCATATCACCCCTGCGCAACCCTGTACACCAACAAAACACAACAAATCAGTCACAAATCAAAGGATATCAGTGTCAGGAGACAAAAACGCACCATCAAGGAAGATTGAAGACAGATTTGTGGAGGATTATGGCTAAAATTGGTTATTAAAAGCCTAATCCTCCCAACTAAACACATTTTGAAGAAAATCATGAGTGTTTTCTCAGCCAGAGAGCCTATTCTGCCACATCAGGGGCTAATTGAATCCCTTAGCTACCACAGAGCCACATGCAGCCTCAAATCAATCAAAAAAAGGCCGAAGTTATTACCAGACCAGGAGATATTTTGCATCAATACAACTGAACAGTTAATTCAACCAAAGGAACTTATTGTGAACTTTCAACAGAAGTTATTGCAAGGATAAAAAGGAGCCTTGAAGTCAACAAATTCTTTCCAGCAAGCCTAATAGTCAATGTAAACCAATTAATACAGGGGAAATACCAAAAATCTTCTCTATTAAGCCCCTCAAAGGCCGAGAGACAATGCACTGTATTAATTGAACTTAGAAGATATTTTATCCCATTCCACCTCCTCATTTTTTTTATAAAAACTACTGGAGAAGATGAGAAAGTGTTGGTTGGTTGATCACTAGTTGTAATACTGAAACTCTCTGAAATAATACATATTCTGTTGAAGTTGAAGAACAAATTGAAGTCTTGAAAGCCTTGATGATGTTTTTGCATGCTTGTTCCTAAGAAGGCTCTATCATTGGATCCATGAACTTGCCTTTTGGTGAAGTATTCTAAACTATTTAATGTTTTTCCCTTGTTTTCATTTTGTTCCATAATTTCTTACTACAGTAGGTTGAAATTTTTAGGCTAAGAAATGACTCTTGGAAGCACCTTAGACCTATTCATCCTTCATTGTTTTATGTTTTCTTCTGCTGAGGTATTTTAGAGTCTTTAATCTCTCTCTTTAGTCCTCATTCTTGTTTATTTCCTTAATAGTTCAAACAAATTGGTCTCAGAATGATTTATGGTTCTCCCTGTTTGTCTGCTGCCACTTAAAAGGCTGTTATTGAAGTCTCCCTTTGAAGTATTTCTGTTTACAGTAAGCCAATGAGGTCTATTCTGATCTTGCCCTTTGTCCTTGCTTAAAAAGTTGTCTGAAAGGTCTTTATAGTTGTAATCATAGATGTGTTAGGTGTTCCCTCTTCTATGACTGCAATTATCAGTGAAACTTTCATGTTTTCTAAGTCATTTGAAATAAAATCTTTGAGGAAATAGGGTGTTCCCTGAGTCTTAGATTTCATTTTAAAAGTTGTTTTGAAATCATTATTTTCTTAAAGGTGTGATTTGTAGAATTTATGGTTAGCCCTGTCTACCAAATAGCTCTTTATTGTTCAAAGTTGTGCTTTCAAATTCACTTTTTCCGAGAATTAAACTTCTCTTTCCAAATCATTGATGTCCATCTCATTTCAAAACCAAAGGAACCTGCGGCCAAGTTAGATTTGCCCTCTGATATACCATATCCATTGATGAGTATGTTATGACATCTTATTGACTCCATTGCCCAATGAACCAGATGTTTCTCCTTTCTATATATCTTTCCTAGGCCTTTCATGTTCTGCTCTATCAATTCAACCAAACAAACAAAAAACACCTGCACTTAATAACTAGTCTAAAACCAATACTCAAAGCACACAAGATAAACCTTTGCAAGAAAACATTTGAGAGATCCCTCTCTAATAACAGGAGGACTAGATCCTGGAACTCTAAAGATTGGTTCTGATGTTTCGTTGTCTTTTGATTTTCCAAACTATCTAAACACAGGACACCAACATAATGGCGATCATGGTGGGACACAATAAAATCTTCAAAATTAAAACACTCACTGTCCAGTATAACATAAGTAACCTTATTCAAGCACTACCTAACAAATGGTAATCATGATAGGACTTAATTGAATCAGTGAAAAACTAAGTAACCCTTAGGATTCTCATTAAACCTTATCAAACCTTGAAGGACTCAGTTACCAAGCCATAAGAGTGAACTCTGTGTGATTAAACGCCTTAGAGAAGTGTTAAATCACATTTAGGACACTATATTAACCTGTAAAACCGAAATAACTAAGAAAAACAAAAAACATTTCAGTTTGGCTTCATAATAAACATGGTGGTGGGACCATCCAACATTTTACCTTCATAAAAGCTAAAAAGTTTCCACCTGGCGATTCCACTAGCCCCAGTAGGCCTATTACTCATCTAGGTTCCAAGATCTCTTTAGGACTATGTTAACCAGCCTTGTAGAATTTTAGAAGCCTTGTCCCATACTAGATAAGACATCCTGAGAGGTAAAATTCCCAAAAACAATCCCTAAAAACCTCAACCTCTCTCATTTTTTTAAAAACAGTCTGGCTTCACATAGGATCAACACTAGATCCCATCCAGACCCAAATCCTCCTTTAATCGTTGAAAATCCTGAGAGAATTCTATGGCAGACTTCTAACTCTGGAAAATCAGCTGTTAATAGGAGCCTCTTAAGAACAAATTCTGTCCCTGAAAGCCTTGTTGTCTTAGAGGATTCACACTTTGATTTACACCATACAAAGAACATCTTTAGAACTAGATCTCAAGGTGACTTAAACCAAACTGACCTTGATATTACAGATTTTCAACAAAGCTTCAATAGAGAAGCCTCACCTTCCACTCCTCCTGATTCCGAGCTTCTTCATTACTTTAGTCTTTTCCATAACAAGTCTACTAAAAATCAGTTTGTTGGCCCAAGTATTTCTTCCACTCCAATTCATACTACCACTGTGCAAAACACTCATGTTCAGTCCACTTTCACTACTGTAAATCCACCTCTTCTAAATCCACCTTTATTTCCAGCCATGGCAACATGGTATGCCCCATTAGTGTTACCACAACCACTACTTCCCCTACCAAATGATTACCACTCCAAAATCCCTCATTTCACTGGAAAAGAGTCTACAATAGCTCAACATCATGTAGATAGGATGGAAGATGCTTTTGATTACATGGAGATAGAAGAAGAAACTGTGAAGATGAGAATATTCGCCCAAAGTTTAGGAGGAGATGTAAAGAAATGGTTTAAAAACTTAACTCCTAACAGCATAAATGATCTCCATGCCTTGCATCAAACATTCATCAACAAATGGGAACTCAAAAGGAACCCTCTCCAAATACTAGCAGAGTATAGCAGCCTCAAGAGAAATCAAGGGGAGAGTGTTCATGATTACTCCACTAGGTTCAATAGCGTTTACAATGCTCTTCCACCTCACATGAAACCTCCTCAAGGCATGGCCTTAGTAAGATATCCTGAATGCCTTGATGCTGACATGATGTATCAGTTAAGGGAGAGGGATTACTCAACCTTAGAAGACATGCAGAAAGGAGCTGTGAGCATAGAAGCAAACATAATTGAGAAAAGAAATAGGTTGAGATCAGAGAAGAGGGTAACTTATAAAGATGACCAACTACCTTCAACCTCAACTTCTGACACAAGAATTGACAACCTAGTGAAGGTAATGGAGAGGATGCTTGAAAAGATCAATTTAAATGAGAGAGTGCCACCAAGAGAACCTCAAAATAACCAAAACAGAAATAGAAATCAGAATTATAGAAGAGAAAACGATCAAGATAAGCAAAAAGAAAGTGACCAACAGATTAGACCTCCCTTCCAGCAGAACTATGTAGATCAATATGAGGAAGATAGGGAGTTGGAAAGATTGGGAGAATCTCATGTAAACTTGATTGGATCAGACAGTGGGGATGATGTTTTCCTCATTGAAGAAGAATAAGGTTTCGTCTCTGATCATAGTACAAACACCTATGAAGATTCTGATGACTATAGATTTGGGTTTGAAAATGCAATCATGGAGGTACACAAACAATATGATCTTAGGAGCAAGGGGAACATAGATAATTCAAAGGAAAAAAACAATAATTCTGCTGTCAAGAAAAACACAGAAACTCAGTCCAAAAAGACAGCAGAAAAAGCCAACATTTTGACCAAGAAACCAGACATAAACAAAGACAAAAGTGTCTAGCCAAATTTTGAACAGAGTACCCCTAGCACTTCAGCCAGTGGTCCTAATAAAACTGTCCCAATTACCAGTCTAAACAAGGTTCAACAAATCAAAATTGCTAAAAGGAATTCAATTAAAAAGACAGATGTAAATATGAACAAGTCAATTGTTCCTTTCAGTCTTGAGGGAGAAATTTCTAAGATAAAAATTACCATTCCCCTAGCTGAACTAGTAACCCAAGAAGTGTACAAAAACCAAGTCTTGAAAGCTTTGAACCTAGGAAGTGATACTGACACCTTAAACTTGACAGATGACAAACCTGAGTTGTTGTTTGGTCCAGAAGTTGAAGGAAAATACCAAGAAGGGTCTGTCCCTCCCTTCTATGATAGCTTGAACATACACGAGAAAATTTTACACAATGCCATGTTAGACTCAGGAGCTTCGCACAATCTAATGCCCAAGGTAGTGATGGAAAGCTTAGGCTTAGAAATTACTAAACCATACAAATACTTGTATTCCTTTGACTCAAGAAGAGTCAAATGTTTGGGTTTAATCAAATATTTGTGTGTTAAATTATCCCAAATCCCTGCTAAGAGTTTATTCATGGACATAGTTGTAGCTGACATTCCCCCTAAGTATGGCATGCTCTTATCAAGATATTGGGGAGCCAAACATCAAGGAAGCCTTCAAATGGACATGTCTTATGCCACCATCCCTATTTTTAACCAAAATAGAAGACTATACAGGGAATCTCACATGAAGTACATGGTCAACAACATAGAAAAACCAAACAACTCTCCAAATTATTCTATTCAATCAAGTTTAGATTCCTTTATCTTATATAACAAAGATGAAATTACTCAAAAAGATAAGGAAAACATAGACCAAATCAGTTCACCAGAACAATCAAATCTTCCCTGGAATCAAATTCAAAACATTGACAATCAATAGCAACAAGAGAATGAAATTAAGAATGACATACTTTGGACAATAAACTTTGATGGATCTTGTAATAAAACAAGTGCAGGAGCAGGTGTGTGGATTCAAAATACAAATTAGAGCTTTTCATATAAATTGGATTTCCCATGCACTAACAATATTGTTGAGTATGAAGTGCTTCTCCTA
Source organism: Pinus albicaulis (assembly GCA_034641835.2). Taxonomy (NCBI): domain Eukaryota; kingdom Viridiplantae; phylum Streptophyta; class Pinopsida; order Pinales; family Pinaceae; genus Pinus; species Pinus albicaulis. The sequence continues at coordinate 746,558,085 of CM076583.1, forward strand.
GGCTTACAATTGCTTAAACAATTAGAAGCCCAGGGGATATCAATCTTAGGAGATTCTGAACTTATCATAAGAAAAATCAAAGGAGAATACTCAGCTAAAAATCCAAGGCTTAGGGAATATCGCAACGCTGCCCTTGATCTATTGAAAACCTTTGAAAAGTATGAACTTATTTTCATCCCTAGAACACTAAATCATCTAGCAAATGAACTCGATTTCAATGCCAGCAATTGCCAAATACATGAAATAAATGAACAACTTAGTGTGAAGGTAAAACACAGGCCTGTTGTGCTTGATAACGAAGATCACTTGCAAGTGTTTGATTATGACAAACACATAGATTATTTCTTAAAATCAGAAAATGATTTCAGCATACCAATATCAGAAACCAGCCATAAAAAAAATTGTTTGTATATTGAACAAATCCTAGAAGTTGAAATGACATATACTGCTGATATAAATCATTATGAGAATCCTTTTGAAGCAAAGACAATTGATCACACATACCAAGAAGACCTGGAAGTTTTACAATGCAAAAATGATAAAATTCCAAGAGTTCTAGCACTTTTAGAACACCTTTTTTATTTTAACGATATAGCCAAAGAACCAAAAGTGGAGCCTGTGGAAAAAAATGTAGAAGAGCATAACATAGGCTGTCTAGCAGAACCCAAGATAATCAAGCTGTCCAACACTCTCCCAGTTCACATAAAACTGCAGTACATAGAGCTGTTCAAAGATTTTAAAGATGTTTTTGCTTGGGGATACAAAGACTTGAAATCATATGATACCAGCATCATCTAGCATAAAATCCCTTTGAAGGAAAATCAAAATCTTTTTAAACAAAAACTAAGGAGAATAAACCCTGTTTTATTACCTTTAGTTAAGGCAGAGATTGAAAAGATGCATGCTGCTGGCATTATTGTACCAATTAGATATTCAGAGTGGGTATCAAACTTAGTTTCTGTTAGAAAGAAGACAGGGGAAATTAGGCTTTGTATTGACTTCATAAATTTAAACAGAGCCTCTCTAAAAGACAACTAACCCTTACCTAAAATAAACCATATAATTCAAAGGGTAGTTGGGTCAAGAAGGATATCCCTCTTAGATGGGTTCTCAGGTTACAACCAGGTGTTAGTGCTCCCAAGTGATCAAATCAAAACTGCTTTTACCACACCTTGGGACACCTTTCTGTATGTCAAAATGCCTTTCGGATTAATGAATGCAGGGGCCACCTTCCAAAGGGCCATGGACATAACCTTTTCTGAAGATATTGGCTATTTCATAATCATTTACCTTGATGACATAACTATTTTCTCAAAAACTGATGAAGAACATTTGATTCACCTAAGAAATTTTTTTGCGAAGTGTAGGACATTTGGCTTGTCATTGAATCCCAAGAAAAAACTCTTTGGTCTCCAAGAAGGTAAAATTCTTGGCCATATAATTTCGGAAGAGGGAATCAAAATAGACCCTACAAGGATAGATGGCATATTGCAGATCAGCCATCCAAGAAGCCTCAAAGAATTACAATCTTTCATTGGAAAGATTAATTTTCTAAGGAGGTTCATCCCCAACCTTGCTGAGCTATTAAAAAACATTACAAACATGCTTAAGAAAGATGTCAGTATAAAATGGACTTTACCAGCTAGACAATCATTTGAACTGGTCAAACAAGCTCTTACTCAAACACTAGTCCTGATTAGTCCGGATTTTACCAAAGACTTTTACATATTTTCTTTTGCATCTGAACATACAATAGCTGCAGTTTTACTTCAAAAGAATGACTCAGGGAAAGAACAACCAATATCCTTTTTAATAGGGCCTTAAGAGATGCTCCTCTTAAATATAACATCATGGAGAAGCAAGCCTTAACATTAGTGAAAGCATTAAAATAATTTAGGGTCTATATTTTACACTCTCACATAATTGCTTTTGTTCCACATACTGTTGTCAAGGAAATTCTAAGTCAAGACCCTGATGGTAAAAGGGGAAAATGGATTGCAAATATTCTTCAATATGCCTTAGAAATCAGGCCCACCAAACTAGTTAAAGGGCAGGGATTAGCAAAAATTATGACTGAGTCTAACTTCCAAGCACTAGACATGAATATGGTAGATGTGTTGGAAGAAATAGAAGAATCTACTGCTCCTTTTATTGAAGAAACATTTCTAAATTCTCCTTGGTATGCTGACATTGTTTATGTGCTTTTATATTTAAAAGCCCCCCCTTCTTTGTCTAAAAATAAAGCTAGATTTTTGAAACAAAAAGCTTTGAGTTTTTGCATCTTGGATGGGGTATTATATTGGAAAAATGTTGTTGGAATTTTTCTTAAATTTTTACTTGAAGATGATGCACGAAAAATCATGCATGAGTTGCATGACGGAGAATGTGGAGGACACCTCTACTGGAAGGCCACAGCGAACAAAATTCTTAGATCTGGTTACTATTGGCCTACCCTTTTCCCATATACTCAGAAGTTGGTCATGTCTTGCCATAACTATCAAATCTTTGATGGCAAAAGAAAACTCCTTCCCTTGCCCTTACATCCTATCAGATTTGAGGCACCTTTTCAACAATGGGGTTTAGACTTTGTTGGGGAAATTCACCCATCCTCCTTAGCTCAACAGAAGTGGATCCTCATAGCCACTGACTTCTTTACCAAGTGGATAGAAGCTATACCTTCCAGAAATTCTAATGACTCTATCATTGTCAAGTTCCTTGAAACAAATATCCTATCCAGATTTGGTTGTCCCAGAAAGATCATAACAGACAATGCTGCTACTTTTAAGTCTAAAAATATGGTTGATTTTTGTTAAAAATACCACATAACCTTGGGTCATTCCACTGCTTACTATCCCCAAGGAAATGGATTAGTTGAATCTTTCAACAAGAGCCTTATCAATATCATTAAAAAACTATTGGAACAAAATCAGAAATCATGGCACAGTAAACTGGTTCATGCATTATGGGCTGATAGGTTAACTACAAAGAAATCAATAAACATGTCCCCCTATCAGCTATTCTATGGTATGGACATAGTTTTTCCCACCTCATTAGGAGTTCCAGTCATGAAACTCCTTTAAGAAGTGCAGATTGAAGAGAATGATATGCAGAGAAGAATCAACCAAACAATCCATTTACAGCAGACCAGAGAGGAAGTCTATGAAAGAACACAGTTAGTCCAAGAAAATACGAAGAAGTTATTTGACAAGAAGACTAAGGAAAACAATTTCCAAGTTGGAAATGTTGTTATTAAGTGGGAATCAAGGAGAGAAGAGAAGGGAAAACATGGCAAGTTTGAGAACTTGTGGAAAGGGCCCTATATTGTTCATGCTGAAAAGGGTCACAATGAATTTTTCTTAAAATAATTGAATGGAGAAGATCTATATGGAGGTCCTGTCAATGGCAGGATGCTCAAGCATTACTTCTGCCAAGAATCATAAGTTTCAAAGCTTTCTCTTTTATCATTGTAAATATCATATTCTGAACATTGCATTCAAAGTTATGAAAAGCAAACATACAAAAACAGAGAAAGAAAGAAAAGAGGGCAGATTGTAAAAAACAATAAAGGTATAGCCCCATACCAAAAGAGAGAAACAAATCTGAAAGTGTGCAAGCTTGAATGCCACTCCTGAAGAACACACTTCTAGTTAGTCAAACAACCTAATATTGACTAATTAGTTTTAAATTTTTTGTTGATAGGACATTGAATTCGATTTGCCAAACTGTTTAATCTTGGCTTATGAGTAGATAGATTAGGATAGAAATTAAAGGTTCAAATATGCTCAAAATTCAAACCTAAAATTCCAAGCAAAGAGAATGACTTAAATATGTTTTAAGTCCTGAGTCACAAAAAATGTAAAATTGGTTCTAATCAGCTCAAAATCTGAGCCAGTGTATAGAAAAACAACTCAAACAAATTCAAAAATGGAGCTGAAAAAGGAGGAAGGAAATGTTTTGAAATTTCAAATCTCAAACCTTCCATTTTGTTTTAAATTTTGTGAAAAATAATGTCTATGTGCAGCTTGTTTTTATGCCATAGACCAGCATCAAGTTAGACTGTTCAATCCCGACTTGAATGATTTTAAATTTCTGTTGTAGAATTTAGAGAATGAAAGTTTGTTGGACAGTTAGATTAGGTAGAGAATCATATGGGTTCAACTATTTAATCTGAGTCCATGGAGAAATAAGAAGTAGAAATAGATTAGATTTCCTGCTTTCAAAAGAATAAAATGTTGTGAAAGAGTTTTCCTGCTTTCAAAAGAATAAAATGTTGTGAAAGAGTTTGCCAATCCAAGTGCACTCTAAAGAAGAAAAAATGTTAGATCAGTAGGATTGGGTAGGTAGAAAGATTGTATTGATGGGGATCCATTTTTTATATGGATGCTAATATGTTTTAGAGCAAAAGAAGATCATCCATAGAAAGAAAGGCAGCCCAATGGATAAGGCAACTGATTAGCCTCCCAGAAAATGCAGGTCTGAAGTTCTTGATGCCTTCAAAAAGGCACCATCCCCAAGTGGAGCCACTCTTAGCCAGCTATAAAATTTGTTATACCAAATGCTGGCTAATACATTTCTGGAGTCTTCAAGGAAAAAATTTTGTTGCTAAAAACTGTTGGCTCTCGAAGACTCTCAAAAGGCCTCATGCCTCTGTCTAAATCTTCACTACTGTGCTCATTTCACACTCAAAAATTCTGCTGGTATCAAAGCCAAAATACTGCTGCAAACTCCATTTTTCCTCCTCCATCCCCTTCCAAAACTAACCCCATTTTAACCCCTTCATCCCCCATAAAATCTTTCTTTTTTCATGTTTTTCCCATTTCCCCTTCATCAAAATCCTTTGATAAGGTTTAAAGACCCTTTATTAACCTTATCGAAACCCTCAAACTCCTTTGAAAATCATTGAAAATCTATGAAAACCATATTTTTATAGATTGCTTAAGCCCCATTGGGCTAAGTCTTTAACCCTCCCCCTCCACATGTCTTGGTGCTAGAACCAAGCGCCAGCTTTTCAAGCGCTCATCGCATCGCCCGATCACGATTAGCCCTTCCTCCATAAACCCCGGTCATATAATTTTCGATATAACCCACGGCCCCATAGTCGGCGCCTATCCGCTTCGAATAAATATTTCTGTCCAAAGTATAAACCGTTGTTTATATAAATTTGTTGATTTTTATTATATAATAAATTTTCCACCGGTGAAAGGGTTCTAATCGCTCTCCATCGTCGATCTGATCTGCAGATCGACGGTGCACATTCCATTGCCCCGGTGGTCCCCGCTAGCCATTCACTGTTGCAAAAACCAGGTAGAATCCATCGCATTGCTTTCAAGTAGATGGCGGTTTTTTCCCGATTGGCAGCGATTCCATTCACCGCCCGACGCATGGCCTTGAGCACTGTTCAAAAACCGCTGCTCATCACATGTTAAAGTTCGAACATGGACCTAGCGCGATATTGAAATACACCGTTCGATCTGGGGCTGCTCATCGGACAGTATTCTCTCTCCGAAGATTCCTGTGAGATAACTCGGGGTACGACATGGTCTTTAAATAATTTCCGCCATCGACCTGATCTTCAGATCGACGTCCCACAGTTCATCGCCCTGATTCCTCGTCCAATCAGCATTTCTAGACCCAAGGGTTTTATTCATCTAGGTTTTATTAAAGGTTTGATGTCCGGGCATGATCCTAAGGTTGATCGGCGCCTGTTCTCCCCCATCGATCGCGTGGGCCGATCTCATCCGACAGCCCACATTTGTCCCGAACCCCGAACATGATTTTCGATCATTTTTCTCCAAAATAAAGGTTTAAACCTTTGTCTCTGCTTTTATTTTCATTTTTTCCGAAAATTTTGACCCCTTCACGTTATTTATTCGTCTTCGCTCTTGATCGTCTATCTCTGTGCGATCGACGACTCCGATCTAAATTTTCTTCTGCCTTCCCTCTGATCTCCTCTAAACAATCTCGATCGTTAGATGATGCCATCCAACGGCCATACTCCCTCCATGTGCCTTCTGAAGTAGTAAACCTATACATGTAGGATTTCATAATGTTTTTTGTATTTTGCAGGGTTCCAATGATTTCTCTGCTATGTCTGAAGGAAATTCAGAGGCAGAGGGTGACGATCCTCCTGCCTTCGTTTCATCAAAAGGAATCATTCGCAGGTTTCAAATCCACGTTTTATCAATGGTTCATGAGGCATGGATGCCATATCACCCCTGCTCAACCCTGTACACCGACAAAACACAACAAATCAGTCACAAATCAAAGAATATCAGTGTCAAGAGACAAAAATGCACCAGCACGGAAGATTGAAGACAGATTTGTGGGGGATTACGGCTAAAATTGGTTATTAAAATCCTAATCCTCACAAATAAACACATTTTGAAGAAAATCATGACAGTTTTCTCAGACAGAAAGCCTATGCTACCACATTAGGGGCTAATTGAATCCCCTAGCTACCACAGAGCCACCTGCAGCCTCAAATCAATCAAAAGAAGGTTGAAGTTATTACCAAACTAGGATATATTTTGCATCAATACATCTGAATTGTTAATTCAACCAAAGGAACTTATTGTGAACTATCAGCAGAAGTTATTGCAAGGATAACAAGGAGCCTTGAAGTCAACAAATTCTTTCCAGCAAGCCTAATAGTTAATGTAAACCAATTAATACAGAGGAAATACCAAAAATATTCTCTATTAAGCCCCTCAAAGGCCAAGAGATAGTGCACTGTATTAATTGAACTTAGAAGATATTTAATCCCATTCCACCTCCTCATTTTGTTTATAAAAACTACTGGAGAAGATGAGAAAGTGTTGGTTGGTTGATCACTAGTTGTAATACTGAAACTCTCTGAAATAATACATAGTCTGTTGAAGGTGAAGAACAAATTGAAGTCTTGAAAGCCTTGATGATGTTGTTGCATGCCTGTTCCTGAGAAGGCTCTATCATTGGATCCATGAGCTTGGTTGTTGGTGAAGTATTCTAAACTATTTAATGTTTTTCCTTTGTTTTCATTTTGTTCCATAATTTCTTACTACAGTAGGTTGAAAGTTTTAGGCTAAGAAATGAGGTATTTTAGAGTCTTTAATCTCTCTCTTTAGTCATCATGCTTGTTTATTTCCTTAATAGTTCGAACAAATTGGTTTCAGCTTGATTTATGGTTCTCCCTGCTTGTCTGCTACCACTTAAAAGGTTGTTATTTAAGTCTCCCTTTGAAGTATTTCTGTTTACAGTAAGCCAAGGAGGTATGTTCTGATCTTGCCCTTTGTCCTTGCTTAAACAATTGTCTAAAAGGTCTTTATAGTTGTAATCATAGATGTGTTAGGTGTTCCCTCTTCTATGACTGCAATTATCAGTGAAACTTTCATGTTTTCTAAGTCATTTGAAATAAAATCTTTGAGGAAATAGGGTGTTCCCCGAGTCTTAGATTTCATTTTAAAAGTTGTTTTGAAATAATTATTTTCTTAAAGGTGTGATTTGTAGAATTTATGGTTAGCCCTGTCTACCAAATAGCTCTTTATTGTTCAAAGTTGTGCTTTCAAATTCCCTTTGTTCAAGAATTAAACTTCTCTTTCCAAATCATTGGTGTCCATCTCATTTCAAAACCAAAGGATGCTGCGGCCAAGTTAGATTTTCCCTCTGATATCCCATATCCATTGATGAGTATGTTATGACCTCTTCTTGACTCCATTTCCCAATGAACCATATGTTTCTCCTTTCTATATATCTTTCCTAGGCCTTTCATGTTCTGCTGTATCAATTCAACCAAACAAACAACAAACACCTGCACTTAATAACTAGTCTAAAACCAATACTCAAAGCACACAAGATAAACCTTTGCATGCAAACATTTGAGAGATCCCTCTCTGAGAACAGGAGGACTAGATCTTGGAACTCTAAACATTGGTTCTGATGTTGCCTTGTCTTTTGATTTTCCAAACTATCAAAACACGGGACACCAACAGATCGTATATGCAGTACACGCTAGAGTGTATGGAGCCAACAATATTCAACTGGTCTAAATCCATACTTTCTCAGATAAAATAAAAACTGAACAAAGAAAAGGGAGGAAGGAAGAAGAACTTCAGTTATGGTTCGATCCTCATATCCTTCGCTTTAGAACATATTCCACTGATGCAGCCACAACATATGACACTGGATGTGTCTAATCCTAGAGATCCGCAGATGCAGAGATGGGTAAAAATCATGGGTAGGAATGCAGGCCAATCAACTATTGTGTTCTAAACTACATTATTCGCTTGGTTCCGACGACATATTGTCGCCATCGATGAGTATGCATACGTAGGCATCGATTTCTGAGGAGATCCATATTTAGCACTACAAGAAGGCGATCAATGGGGTGCAATGGGTAATAATGTTTTGAACATGTTTTTTTATTTTCCTAAGGTTTATACAATGTTTTTGTGTTTTGATGTTTTCCCAAGACTAAACTAAATGTTTGATGTAATGAAAATGTTGGTTGTTAGTCTTTAGTAATTTTTGCTGATTCTGAAGATGACTAAGTAATGGTCCTAGATTTCTAAAAAAAAGATTTGTGAAATATTGTGAGTTTTAGAAATCTCATTGCCTTCATTATCCTAATTCAAACTATTTCACTAAATGTCTCCCTCTTTGCCTTCTAAAGTTCACCTCACTGCTCCAAAAAGACTTCATTTTCTAGGCCTACTGATCTCATTTTCACTACCCTACCCACACTCTCATTCACTCCCTTTTTCCCTCTAAAAAACCCATTTTTTCATTTCCTAAACCCTCATGAAGCACACCCCTATTCCTCATTTCCCTTTACATTGTATTAACAAATGTAAAATTCCACTTTTACATTGTTTAAAACCTAAGCTTAAGACTGTCGGGTTTTCTTCTTTTATGTAAAAACTCTATTTTTTATACTAAAAAACCCGCGCTTATATAAAATAGGCCTTAAGCCCCTTTTCTTCTAAACCCCAGCCCTTTTGTGCTCATATGGCCATAACCTCTGCTTATCCCTAAGCCCCTTTCTTCTATAAAAATCTCCTCTGCCCCTTCATTTCATAAAACCCATAAAACCTTATAAAAGGGCTCATGAACCTTAATTTATTAAACACTGGGCCCCACCTTCCACCATGCCCAGTGCCCCTCCCAAAACCTTATAACTTAAATCGTTTTTGTTAATTTATTAAGGCCCCAAGCCCCATCATCCAATGAAACCTCTCCACCTGTCCTCCACTTCCGCTGGCTTGATCACCTGCTCGCCGCCTCCCGAACGTGTGATATTCGTTGATCTCACATCGCGATATCTGACAGTCCCCATCGCATATCGCATACATAATTGTGCCGTGGTTAAAATTTTCTGATTCGCATGAAATAGGAAATTTTTACCTGCCACGTGTTGCATCCTGGGCTATATCACGTGCCTCCCACAAAAAACCGCTTACCATCATTTCTCCGCGTGATAAACCACTCTTGGTTTTCAAAACCGCTTGCCTCCGTGCCATTTTTCAAAACTTACTGACTTCATTCAAATTTCTACTGCTTTTGCCTTTGGAACCCTACCTCCCACATCATTTTATCCTCTACAAACACCCTCCAACAGCCCAAAACCACAGAAAATGCAGTCATGTTCCCTCCTCGCAGGTTTTTAATTAATCAATTGTGTTTTGTTCAGGTTTTAATGGCAGAAATACATGAAATATATTCCACAGGGAAAAATTCAGTTAAAGAGAAGGCATATATGACAATACAGGAGCTTAAAACAAATTTATGATGGCCATAGGGCTTGTACCAATGTTTGCCATCGATGAAACATGATCATCGATGGATAAAAAACCCTCCTGCCATGAAGGAAAGCCTCCCCTGCATACATATTATAAACACAGTTAAAGGAAACCGTGAAGAGAAAGAGTTTGAAAGATTAAAGGACTAATCCTTAATCAAAAGCCAAAACAGAAGATTAGCCAGCTAAAGAAAAAGTTAAAGGATATAGGCAGACAATTAACAAAGATTAAAGGATAAAGGAAAAAGATCAGAAGGATAAATCAAAATATTAAATAAACAGACAGAGATAAATTAGTTGAAAAAGAAACATCATAAAAACAGACAGTTGGAGTACAAAGATAGAGTTTAAAGGCATAATAAAAATTTTAAAGATAAAACAGAAGCAGGTTAAGCCCAGAAATGCATTCGAATGACTAAGCCTATGGTAGTTACTTGTTTCAAAGATATTTCTACCACCTAGTGTTTTGTTTTCTTCCATAAAGCATTAGGCATTTATTGAACCTAGTTAGAGATATTTTATATCTGTCGGGAAGTTATTGTAAAAGTTATTAATAGGCCTTAAAGTCAAACATTTCACCTATATTCCCTTAGAAGTTCAGATAGGGGTTATTATTTAAAGAAATATCTGCAGACATTCCTGCCCTGGGCCTTGCATGGTCTTCAAGGAAAGGAATTCATTAACTCTATAATAAATGACACCCAAACCCTAGCTTAGCTTCACCTCCTCATTTGCAGATAAATATTTCATTTGAACTCATTATCTTGTTGGTATTTTATGACTCTTTGAAGTAATACATAGTCTCGTGGAAGTTGAAAAGAAATTGATGTCATGGAACTTGTGAATGCCCTGATTTGTTTGTTGATGGAGGATGCTTTCTTGCAGGATCCCTGAGCTTGGTTAATTGTGAAGTGCTTCTATTCTGTTACTGTTATTTCCTATTTTAGTATGTTTCCATCTTTCTATGTTGCAGTATAATAAAGGATTTAGGCTAAGAAATGTTTCTAGAGGCACCTTAGTTCTGTTTGTTCTTCACTGCCTTAATTTTTTCCTCTGTTAGGAAATTTTAGAGAATTCTTGATTGCTCTCTAGACCCTCTAATCTTGTTTATTTCATGAATCATTTAATACAGTAGGTATCAAGAATGATTTATGGCTAGACCTGCTTATTTGATGTCACTAAAACATTGTTTTTGAAGTCTCTCTCTAAAGTACCATTACTTAGGTCTGCCAAAGAGGTTTTTTTTTCGATCATACCCTTTGTACTTGCTTAAATAATTTGTTTAGAGATATTCATAGCTATCATCAAGGATTTTTAGGCATTCCCTCTTCTTTGATTACAGTTATATGTGTGTCTTAAATGTTTTCTGTCCTTGAAGGGGAAATCAGTAGAAGTTAAATGAGTTTATCGCCTTCTATATTTCATTGGAATGTTTGTCTTGAATAATTATCTGCTTTAGTTGAATCAAAGAATTTATGGTTTTCCCTATATATTGATTGCCACTTTATGCTTATGATATTTAAGTTCCTTTTTTTAAAGGTACATGATAAAGGATTCTTGATTTCCCTTTGTCCTACTTTTATTCTTACAATTAATGTCCATTTCATTACCTATAAAAACCTTGAAGATCCACTGACCAAGTTAGGTTTGCCCAGTGATGCTCCCCGATCCATTGATGAACTATTCATGACTTTTATAGACTCCATTGCCCAATGACTTAGATATTTCTTCATTCTATCTATTCTTCTTGATCATCATACCCAACCAGAACAATCAAACAAACCCCACGCTTAATAACTATCCTAAAATCAACCATCTAAAGCAAACAAGTTCATATCCTTTGCAAAGAAATAGAGAGAGCTCTCTCTGAGTCCAGGAAGGCTAGGTCCTAGGACTCCAAAGACTGGTCTGATGTTACCCTATGCGTTTGGTCTACCAATCTTCTAAATCATGGGACCCTAACATAATGGCGATCACGGTGGGACAGAGTACATGATAGCTTAAAAACTCTTATAGACTCATTTAAACCCTCAGTTAAGCTCAAGAAAATCAATTGATAGCCAAGAGTAGACTCTATTTGTTTCACCATCTTATCTAAGTGATGATTCAGGTGTAGGAAACTCATACAAACCTTAGGGCTACCATAAAGAAACTCAGAAAACCCAAAAAACATTCCCAGATTGGTTTTTTGTCAATTATTGGTGGTGGACCATACACATTTATCTTCAAAACAACCAAAAAAATCCACCTAGTGACTCCACTAGCCTCCAGTAGTCCTATTACTTCACTAGTTTTCTTTATACTTCCTTAGGATTGTGTCAAATCAGCCCTAATAATTTTAGAAGCCTAGCCCCATATTGTAGAAGTCTACTAAGCACTGAGAGAGGTCAACCTTATGAAAACAGTCTCAAACTTTCAGCCTCTCCAAATTTTGAGCTTGAAATCTAGCTCCACAAAGGATCAATACCAAATCTCATCCAAACCCTAAAGAAAATATTTTGTGGCAAAATTCTAGAGCCTGAAATTTAACGACTGTTAGGAGTATTCAAAGAGCAAGATCTGTCCTTGAACACCTTACAGTCTTGAAATATCATCAGTTTGACTTGCACCATTCAAAGAACCTATTTAGAACCAATTCACATAGTCATATTGACCAGACTGACCTTGAGCCCATAGATTTGCAGCAGAGTTCTAGTAGAGAAACCTCTCCTTCTACTCCTCCTGATTTTCAACTTCTCCATGACTTTAGCTCCTTCCATAACAAATCTGCTCAAAATCAGTTTGCTGGTCCAAGTACTTCCACCACACCCATCTATACTTCCACTGTTCAAAACACTCCATTTCATCCCACATTCCCTCTCACAAACCCACCTCTTGTAAACCCTCCATTTGTTCCCATCATGGCAGCATGGTATGCCCCCTTAGTCTTACCACAACCTCTGGTTCCTTAACCAAATGATTATTAATCTAGAATTCCCCACTTCACTGGAACTGAATCTACCACTTCCCAACAACATGTAGATAAAATGAACGATGCCTTTGACTACATGGAAATAGAATAAGAGACCATTAATATGAGTATATTTGCCCAAATATTAGGAGGAGAAGCCAAAAAATGGTTTAAAAACTTAACTCATAACAGCATACATGATCTCCCTTCTCTATAACAAACATTCATAAACAAATGGGAAATTAAAAAAAACCCTCTCCAAATCCTTTCAGAATATAGCAACCTTAAAATAAATGTTGGGGAAAATTTCCTAGATTACTGCACTAGATTCAATAGTGTTTACAATGCACTTCCCCCAAACATGAAGCCCCCACTAGGCTTAGCCTTAGCAAAATTTCCAGAAGGTCTTGACCCAGACATGGTCTATCAGATAAGAGAAAGAGACCCGTTAACTTTAGAAGATATGCATAGGGGAGCTTTAAGTGTAGAAGCAAATCCGATTGAGAAAAGAGCTAGGTTGAAATCAGAAAAAAGTGTTACATACAAAGATGAAACAATGGCCCCAACCTCATCATCTGATGCCAAGATTGATAACTTAATGAGAGTAATGGAAATAATTATGGAAAGGATAAACTTAACTGATAGAGTACCTCCTAGGGAGAACCAAGCAAATTCCCAAAACAGAAATAGGAATCCAAATTTCAGAAGCGACCCTATTCAAAATAGATAAAGAGATAATGACCAAAAAATTAGGCCTCCTTTCCAAGATAACTATGTAGATGAAGAAGAAAGATAGAGAGAAAGGTTGGAAGAAAATCATGTAAATCTGATAGGATCTGATAGTGAGGGTGATGTTTTTCTCACTGAAGAAGAACACGGATTCTTTTCCTCATACCAAACTGAAAACAACCATGAGGGTTCTGAAGATTATCAATTGGGATTTTAAAATGAAATAATAAACAATATTATCTTAGGATAAAAAAGAACCAAGAGGCCTCCAAGAATAATAACACAGAAATTGCTGTTAGGAAAACCTCAGAAAATCCTCCTAAAAAGACAACAAAAAGTACCAACACCATGGCTAAGAAATCTGATCTAAATAAAGACAAAACTAGCCAACAAAGTGTTGAACCAAGCTTCCCTAGTACGTCTGCTAGTATCCCTGAGAAATCTGTCCAAAATAACAATCCTAATAAAACTCAGCAAATCAGAATTGCTGAAAAGAATATGTGTGACAAAATAGATGTAAATATGTCAAAAACACTAGCACCTTTCAGCCTTGAGGGAGAAATTGCCAAGATCAAAATTGGCATACCCAAGGCTGAACTAGTAACCCAGGATGTATATAAAAATCAAGTTTTGAAAGCTTTGAATATAGGAAATGATACTGATACTTTAAACTTGACAGATGATAAACCAAAATTGTTGTTTGGTCTTGAAGTAGAAGGAAAATACCAATAAGGATTTGTCTCTCCATTCTATGTCAGCTTGAACATACATGATAAAATCTTGCACAATGCCATGCTAGAATCTGGTGCCTCCCACAACCTCATGCCCAAAGTGGTGATAGAGAGATTAGGCCTAGAAATTACTAAACCTTACAAATACTTGTGTTCTTTTGATTCAAGCAGAGTCAAGTGTTTGGGTCTAATTAAGGATTTATGTGTCAATCTAGCACAAATTCCTGCTAAGGGTCTAGTTATGGACATAGTAGTTGTTGAAATTTCTCCAAAGTATGGCATGCTTCTATCTAGATCATGGGGAGCCAAACTTCAAGGGAGCCTTCAAATGGAAATGTCTTATGCTACCATCCCTGTATTTAACAAAACAAGAAGATTATACAGGGAATCTCATATGAAAGATATGGTAAGCAACCTAGATTGGCCTAACAACACTACTTTTTATTCTATTAATTCATACCTTGATTCATTTATCTTTTACAATGAAGATGAAATAAACAAACAAGAAAATGAAAATGATAAAGAGTTAAGCCCATCAGAACAGTAAAATCTGTCCTCAAATGAAGAGCATAACAGCTCAAACTCTGGCAGCCTTGAATAGAAAAATGAGAATGAGTGTTAGATAGAAACACTTTGGAACATGAGCTTTGATGGCTCTTGTGGCAAAGCTAGTTCTGGAGCAAGTGTATGGATACATAATACAAACAAAGGAAATTCCTACAAACTTGATTTCCAGTTCACTAATAACATTGTAGAATATGAAGCTCTCCTCCTTGGCTTACATTTTCTTAAAAACATAGAAGCCAAGAAAATATCAGTCTAAGGAGAATCAAAGCTGATCATTAGGAAAATAAAAGGGGAGTATTCAGCCAAAAACTCAAGATTAAGAGAATATAGGAATGCTGCCCTAGATCTCCTGAAAACCTTTGAAAAATATGAACTCACTTTCATCCCTAGAGCTTAGAATAACCTTGAAAATGAGCTTGCCTTTGCTTCCAGCAATTTCCAAAAACCACATGTAATTGAACAATTCACTGTCAAAGTGAAAAATCGGTCGGTAGTGCCTGACAATGAAAACTATTGGCAAGTGTTTGAGGGTGATAAGCACATTGATGATTTTATGCAATCTAAGAATGATTTTTCTGTACCAACACCTAGCTCAAGCCATAAAGAAGATTTTTTTGCTGAAAAACAAGCCCACAAAACAGATTTGTCCTCTATTGTTGATATAAACCAGTTTGAACATCTTTATAAGGCAGAATTACTTGACAATCTAGACCAAAAATACCTTGACGTTTGACAATGTAAAGATGATACAATACCAAGGGGCCTTACACCATTAGAAGAGCTTTTTATTTCAATGATGTAGCTAAAAAACCAAATATGGAGACTACAAAAACTAATGTAGAATAATATAACATAGGCAATATGACAAAACCCAAAATGATCAAACTATCTAAAAATCTTCCTACTCATATAAAACAGGAATATATTGAAATTTTCAAAGAGTTTGGAGATGTGTTTGCATGGGGGTACAAAGATCTGAAATCACATGATACCAACATTATTTAACACAAAATTCCTCTTAAGGAAAATCAAAAACCTTTCAAACAAAAACTAAGAAGAATAAAACCTGTTTTATTACTTTTAGTTGAGAAAGAGATCAAAAAGATGTACGATGTTGGGATCATAGTTCCCCTTAGGTACTCAGAGTGGGTTTTCAACCTTGTGTCTATCAAGAATAAGACCGGGGATATTAGGCTTTGCATTGACTTTAGAAATCTGAATAAGGCCTCCCTGAAAGATAATTATCCCTTGCCTAAAATTGATCACATACTCCAAAAGTTGGTTGGATCTAAGAGAATATCACTCTTGGATGGTTTTTGAGGCTACAACCAAGTTCTAGTATTCCCAAGTGATCAACATAAAACTGCCTTCACCACACCTTGGGGTACATTCATGTATGTTAAAATGCCATTTGGTTTGATGAATGCATGGGCCACATTACAAAGGGCCATGGACATAGCTTTTTCAGAAGACATAGGCTATTTCATAATCATTTACCTTGATGACATCATTGTTTACTCCAAAACTCATACAGAGAACTTAGTCCATTTGAGATTTTTTTTTTAGAAATGTAGGAAATATGGCTTATCTTTGAATCCCAAGAAAGCAATATTTGGACTCCTGGAAGGAAAAAATTTGGGCCACAATCTCTGAATAAGGAATAAAAGTAGACCCTAAAAGGATTGAAGGCATATCTAAAATCAACCATCCTAGGAATCTCAAGGAATTACAATCTTTCATTAGGAAGCTCAAATTTTTGAGAAGGTTCATCACCAACCTTGTTGAACTTTTGAGGAATATCACAAACATGCTAAAAAAGGAGACAGTAGTTAAATGGACCTTAAAGGCCAAATAGTCATTTGAACTAGTGAAACAAGCACTCACTCAAACACTAGTTCTTATTAGTCCTAATTTCACCAAGGATTTCCACATTTTTTCATTTACATCTGAACACACCATTGCTGCAGTGTTGTTACAAAAGAATAACATGGGGCAAGAACAACCAATAGCCCTTTTCAGTAAAGCCTTAAGAGATGATCCACTCAAGTATAACATCATGGAGAAACAAGCCTTAGCCTTGATAAAAGCATTGAAAGATTTCTGAGTCTACATTTTACACTCCCATATCATTACTTTTGTCCCACATACAATTGTCAAGGACATTATAAATCAAGACCCTGATGGTAAAAGGGGAAAATGGATTGCTATTATCTTAGAGTATGAATTAGAAATCAGACCTACCAAGTTGATTAAAGGATAAAGATTAGAAAAATTCATGGCAGAAACAAATTTCCAGGCATTAGACATGAATATGATTGATGTTTTAGAAGAAACAAAAGAATTCATAGCTCCATACATTGAAGAAATATTTTTTAATTCATCTTGGTATGTTGATATCATATATGTGCTTCTTTATCTCAATACTCCTCCTTCTTTATCAAAGACTAAAACTAGATTCTTGAAATAGAAAGCTTTAAATTACTGCATTTTAGATGGAGTTCTGTATTGGAATAATGTTGTTGGCATATTGCTTAAATGTTTGCTTGAGAATGATGCAGGAAAAATCATGCATGAGTTGCATGAGGGAGAATGTGGAGGTCACCTTTACTAGAAAACCACAACAAACAAGATTCTTAGAGCTGGCTATTATTGGCCCACCCTTTTCCCTTACACTCAAAAACTAGTCATGACTTGCCATAAGTGCCAAATTGTTTTATGGCAAAAGGAAACTCCTACCTTTACCTTTGCATCCCATCAATATTGAAGCTCCCTTTCAACAATGGGGTTTGGACTTTATTGGAGAAATTCATCCAACCTCCTCTGCCCAACATAAGTGGATCCTTACTGCCACTGATTATTTTACCAAGTGGATAGAGGTTATACCTTCTAGGAATGCTACTGACTCAGTCATTATCAAGTTCCTTGAGACCAACATATTATCTCGATTTGGTTTTCCTATAAAGATCATTACAGATAATGCAGTTGCTTTTAAATACAAACGAATGGTTTATTTCTGCTATAAATATCATATCACATTGGGGCATTCCACAGCTTACTACCCCCAAGGTAATAGGCTAGCTGAATTCTCCAACAAAAGTATGATCAACATCATCAAAAGACTGTTGGAACAGAATAAAAAATCATGGCATAGTAAACTAGTTCATGCTTTATGGGATGATAGACTAGCCACCAAGAAATCAATTAGTGCGTCTCCCTATCAGTTGGTATATGACATGGATGCAGTATTCCCAAAATCCTTCGGAGTTCCAGTCATGAAACTCCTCCAAGAAGTGCAATCAAAAGAAAATGACTTGCAGAGAAGGCTGAATCAAACCATTCATTTATAACAGTCAAGAGAGGAGGTTTATAAAAGAACACAAGAAGTTCAAGAGAGCATCAAGAAGATCTTTGACATAAGGACTAAAGCAAATAATTTTGAAGTTGGAGACACAGTTTTAAAATGGGATTCGAGGAGGGAAGAAAAAGGTAAACAAGAAAAATTTGAGAATTTTTGGAAAGGGCCTTATATCATTCATTCAATTAGGGGTCATAATGCTTTCTTTTTACAAGGGCTAAATGGAGAAGAGTTATTTGGAGGTCCTGTCAATGGCAAGATGTTAAAACACTATTTTTTTCAAGAGTCCTAGCTTCAAAGTTTTCATTCATTATATATAACATTGCATGATAAGAGATCATAAAAAACAAAAATTCAAAAAACAAAAAAATGAAAAGAGGGCAGATTTGGAAAGAGGTACAACCCAATACCCAAAAAACAATACTGTTGAAAGTGTGCAAGCCTAAATTCCACTACTGGTTCAAAAAGAAGATATTTTCCAATCATCTAGCCTAATCATGGCTGAACATGTTTAAATTTATGTTGATAAGTTAGTGTAAAAAATGATTGTCAAAGATATTCAAGCTTGACTTATCAAAAAGGATAAATTAGGGAACGAAAGATACTGGTTCCACATGCTCAAAATAGAACCAAAGAGAAAGATGAGGATGCATAACAAATGATAGATCACAACCCTTATCTTTCTAGTTAATTTTTATGCAAAATAATGTTTGTGTGCAGCTTGTTCCAATGCCACAAACCATAGTAAGTCAGATTACCTAATCCTGATTTGAACCATGATTTCAATTTTATGTCAATAGTTTAGAGAATCAATACTGCCAAACAACTTGATCTCGGCAGGCAAATAGTCTAGGTAGAGAATAAAAGAGTTCACTAGCGTAATTTGAACTCTTGGAAGCAATAAGGATAGAATCAAATAGTTTATTTTTGTTTTCAAAATAAAAATGTCAAGATTTTTCCAATTCAATTGCACTCAAGGAATAAAAAATGTTAGGCCAAGCAGGTTGGGTAGGTAGAAATAAAGTTGAAGAAATCATGTGTTGCAGATTATTGAGATCACCACTTCAAAGAAATATCAGCAAATAAAAAGAAGGGAGAATTTTCCTAATGGAAAAGGCACTGGTCTTCATAAAATCAGAGATTTGATAAACTAAAAGTTCAGGACACCTCCAAAAAGGGAGCTTCCCTCCCCAAGTGGAGCCACTGTTAGTCATCAGTAATTTTTGCTGATTCTGAAGATGACTAAGTAATGGTCCTAGATTTATAAAAACAAGATTTGTGAAATATTGTGAGTTTTAGAAATCTCACTGCCTTCATTATCCTAAGTCAAACTATTTCACTAAATTTCTCCTTCTCTACCTTCTAAAGTTCACCTCACTGCTCCAAAAAGACGTCATTTTTTGGGCCTACTGATCTCATTTTCGCTACCCTACCCACACTCTCATTCACTCCCTTTTTCCCTCTGAAAAACCCATTTTTCCCTTTCCTAAACCCTCACGAAGCACACCCCTATTCCTCATTTCCCTTTACATTGTATTAAACAATGTAACATTCTACTTTTACATTGTTTAAAACCAAAACTTAAGCCTATCGGGTCTTCTTATTTCATGTAAAAACTTTGTTTCTTATATTAAGAAACTTGCCCTTATATAAAATAGGCCTTAAGCCCCTTTTCTTCTAAACCCCAACCCTCTTGTGCTCATATGGCCATAACCTCCGCTTATTACTAAGCCCCTTCCCTATATAAAAATCCCCTCCGCCCCTTCATTTCATAAAACCCATAAAACCTTATAAAAGGGCTCATAAACCTTGTTTTATTAAACACTGGGCCCCACCTTCCACCATGCCTAGTGCCCCTCCAAAAAACTTATAAATTAAAGCGTTTTTGTTAATTTATTAAGGCCCCAGGCCCCATCATCCAATGAAACCTCTCCACCTATCCTCCACTTCCACTAGCTCGATCACCTGCTCACCGCCTCCCGAACATGCGATAGCTATTCATCTCCCATCCAAAGATACGACGGTCCCCAACTCATATCGCATATATAATTGTGTCGCGGGAAACATTTTTTGATCCGTCCGAAATAGGTGGTTTTTCCTCGCCACGTGTCATGTCCTGGGCTATATCACATGCCTCCACCCAAAAATTGCTTACCATCATTTCTTTGTGTGATAAACCACTCCTATTTTTCGAAACCACTTGCCCTCCATGCCATTTTTAAAACTTACCACTTCCATTTAAATTTCTACTGGTCCTGGCTTCGGAACCTTGCCTCCCACATCATTTTCTCCTCTGCAAACACCCTCCAATAGCCAAAAAACATAGAAAATGCAGTCATGTGCCCTCCCCACAGGTTTTTAATTAATAAATTGTGTTTTGTGCAGGTTTTAATGGCATAAATATACTAAATATATTCCACAGGGCCAAATTTAGTTAAAGAGAAGGCTTGGATGATGATCTAGGAGCTTAAAACAAATCGATGATGGCCAGAGGGCTTGTACCAATGTTTGCCATCGATGAAACATGATCATCGATGGATTAAAAACCCTCTTGCCACGAAGGAAAGCCTCCCCTGCACATAGAAGATAAACACAGCTAAAGGAAACAGTGAAGAGAAGGAGTTTGAAATATTAAAGGACTAATCCTTAATCAAAAGCCAAAACAGAATATTAGCCAGCTGATAACGTTCAAATCCACAGTCCCGTTTTGCTCAACTTTTTAACAAAGTTGTGTGTACAATTTCATTCAAAATTTCTTACCCAATCAACTCGCAATCTGGGCAACTCAACATGTTCTTGATATAAATCAACCATATCATATAACCCTCGGCAGGTACATATATTAAAACACGTTCACTACATCGCATATTTCATATTGTGCCAACTTCACATATACAACCATTATACGTAATATATCCATATATATATATTATGGCCTTCCTCAATATTGGAAACGTTATAACAAACTCAACCACATCTAACATGCCTCGGTTAAACTCGCAACCATAGTTGAACAGTCCCGATCAATACATATTTGATTTGGGGCCCACACATACAACGCATTTGCCAACGTGGAGTCAACATCAACCCAATTCATACCTTCGTTAAATCCACTCGCCCATCCAACGGTTTTTATCACATCGCATCACTTCATTTGATCCAATGGATATCGCTTGGCCTAGATGCACGAACGATAATGCGCGATGGCGCACAATGAAAGCAGTTTTGGGGTCCCGCCTTATGCCACATGTCAGCTGCTCTATGGAATCACTCTGATTTTCTAATTACCACTTGCCCCACGAAAGCGGTGTGATCAAACCCGGAAACCCGCCTTCACTGTTCACTCCCGGAATGTTCCATCTGCTTCGGTGCACCCAGTTCCGTTCTTCTCCTTTACGCTCAGGTTCTGCTTGGCTTTCGCTTAAGGTTCCATCGAGCACCGTTCTATTACTACCATCCGACTTCGCCCAGTCCAATTTGATCAATAGTTTTATTGCAGCATGATCACGTTTGGCTACATGGAAATCATCCACCATTCCTCGACGCCAACCCACTTGTGGTACCCGTTTATACACACACAGTTCTCTGAAACCTTCCAACTATAGTTTCAAGTCCGAGACTCTAACATCTCCGCAGAGCCTATTCGTGATGGTTCTTATACCTCGAGTCGGTTCAATTACGCAAAACTCAATTCAATCAAGGCACATACAATCTCAAATTGCAGAATACATATTTACACATTCTTATACAATTGGTTTTGAGATACGGAAGTTATTCAATCAGCAATTAACACAACAATGCCCTTCTCACAGAATTCAGACACAATTTCTTTTATACATATCCAAAGGTACTCATTGAAATTCAAAGACATTCAAATAGGGTTTAACCCCATCCAGACACACTTAATTCAAAGACAGTTCTTCCATAAACATATATATATATATATATATATATATATATATATATATATATATATATATATATACAGGTGGTCAATCTCAAAGAAATCGCTTACAATTTCATGACAGGCCAGATATTAAGTTCAGTGGCCATTATCCTCCTACTCTGTTGTTGAAGAAGTTCACTACCTCTCTCCCCATCTAAACTCTTCACGATTACATTTATACCACAAGGATGACCTGAATCGATTCAGGTCTCCAAAGAGTTCAACAACTCTTAGCATTCCCAACTCCTAAAATTAGACTCAATAACTGAACTGATCCTAAATTGACTCTTCGTATTCCTATCTTAACCAATTTCTCATGTTCTCAAAATTACTTGAGAATAATTACAATTCCATACCAAATTTATTTAATATTTACAAGAAATTTAAAGAACATGGGACCCCCTATGTCTACTTATGTACAAAGTAACTTTTGAGCCTAATGCCCCTGCATTAGACTCCCAAGCTTCAAATTATTCATGATCTCCTGATCATATGCTCTCAGTCTCTACCTCCAGGATCCCAACTTGGTTTTTCTGCTGTCCATCAGCTGCATCATCCTTCAACTAATCTTCTCCAAGCTTCCAGACTTTGTTCTGTAAGTCACTTCCAGCTATACTTTCACAATCTGCTTTTGTTTTCCTGTACAAAAATCCTTTTTTTTCCTTGCTTTTGTTTTCTGCTTCGGAGACACCCTTACCATCAGTCTTTTGATGTATTCAATCTCCATGTCTAGCTTATCCTCTAGCTGGAAATTATCTTGCCCTCTGCTGCTGCTTTCAATCTCTGTCACTGCCAATATTGCTGCTCTTGCTGTCTCACATGCTATCAACATGTTTATTTCTCCTGCAGGTGCCATCCCCCATGTTCAATTAACTACCACCATGGGTGTTGCTGATGCCAAGGTTGCCTCTGCCCAAACATCCTGAATATCCTTTAGGATATCTCCCTCTGCAACATTCTCCTTTTGTTCATCATCTGCAAATTCATTCTCAGAAAACAATTCACCATTTAAATACCTACCAGCAGTGACATGCTCATCCAGTATACTAGTAAACAGAATATGATTCTGCAAGCTAGTATCTGCTCCTCTCTTCTTCACAGCGTCAGACATCCTTTCTCCAGGGTCTGCAATCCCTTTCTCTTCTCCAAATTCTCCCAGCAAACAGTTCAGCCATTTCTCCTGTGTTTTTTTTACTTCTTCAACATGTTGTAAGTTAGACTCAACATTTTCTTCTTCTTCATGGGCAATCTCCAGCAATTGCCTTTCACCTCCTTGGTTAACTTTAGCAATCAAATCAAGTTCTCTAGCCACTGTATCTTCATAGTTTGTTAGCGTGGAATGTTGATTCTTCCTTAGTTCAGCAACTTTTAAAATCTGATCATCAGCCTGCTCTTGGCCCATCAGTCTAGCCAATTCTTCCTTGTCAATGACAGTGACAAATCCTTGCATATGAGACATGCTTGTCTCATCCTCCTTCAGCAACATTTTTTCTCCATCCAAGACAATTTAAAAGGATGAATTGTCTTCTGCATCACCTATACACATAAAAAAACTGTCAGTGTTAAAACCATGAGACACAACAACCTCAATTGATGACCTAGTCACCAATTCTTCTCCCGACAATTCTAAGTATGGTCCAAGGCTCAAAGCTTCTTCATCATATTTTTCTTCAGCTGCCAGAGCCATCTCCACTTCTCCAATAATCATGCCCAAATGATGATCCCTCACTATGTTTTCAGCCAACACAGTTTCCTTCTTATTCATCTCTCTGACAATTTCCACCTGTTGTTCTTCCTCTTTCTCTGCATGATTAACACATGAATCATCAGCAGTAAAGTTCCAATGCTTCAATGTCTCCTTCTTCTATGAAAACAAATAAGTGTGTTTTTCAGAACTCCTCTGTAAATCCTCTGTCAGCATCTCAGTATGTTGATCTGCATCCTTCATGAGACTATCAGCTAGCCTCGCTTTTCTTCCATCATCTTCTCCATGGACTCCATCCATGAAGGTCTTCCTGCCTTGCTTTCCTAGCAACTTATCCAGTGCATAGGTCCTCTGCTCCTCCAATTCTCTTCTCTGGAAGTCCAACCCCCTATACAAATAAACAACTTCCATAGGAGTAGATTTCAGGAACCTTACACAACCCTTTATGCCTCTTCTTATTCTTGACCAATCCTCTGTTGGCCCTTCTCTCTCAGCTTCAACATTCTGCTGAATATCTTCATTTGACTCTTCTCTCTTCATCTCTTCCGGAGATCTCACTATCTCAGCATTGATCTGAACAGATTTCAGATTCAATGTCTTCTTCTCACCAAAAAACTCTGAAGCTTGTTCATCTTCCAGTGGTGTACCTGTAAACACACACAACTCTTTAGTTTCCAAATCACAAGAATTTCTAGTCTTGGGTGCTTCCTCAAAAACTTCTTCTTGAATAGGTCTACACATGGAATCTTCAGTTTCCATCCTTGTCTCAAGAACTCTGGGTTATTCTTCCTCTATGGAGTCTGTCATCACTTCACATTTGTCAGACTCAAGAACACAAGCCCTCACATCATCTAGACTTGTCCAATAACTCAGGAATTCCTCAATGACTTCCTCTTCAGCAAGACAGACTTCTTGCTGCCTCGAGTCTTCACTATGTCTCACAAGATCTCCTGCAGGTCTCCACTCTTCATCTGTGCTCTGTTCTGCTTCATAAGAAGAAATTTCTTCTTTCAACTCAGCTACTTTGAGTTCTTCCCTCAATAAGGTAATCTGCTTCTGCCTCAACCTCAACTGTAATGGTTGCCATTTCACATTCTTCCTCATGAGCCAACCAACTCTCTGGCTTTCTTCTATCCTTAGTTTCAATCTGTTGAAATCTTCCTTGATCTCAGCAAATTCCTTCTAATAATCTTCATCTGTGAGTCTCTTCCTTATGCCATTTTCTTTGGCATCTTCACTCACTCTTCTATTGTGGCCTCTCTCAAAACCCTTTCAATATCTGCAGTCTCTATTATGGCTCTCAGTAGCCATTTTCTTCTCTAGGATTTCTTCACTCGCAAGTTGCACTAAGCCTCTGCAATAGCAAGCTCTCTTGCTGCAACTCACCCCACCAATCCTTCCCTCTGGATCCAGCTTTTGGCAAGTACTGGTCCCCTCTCTGCAGGAGCCTTCAGAGCACTCTCTCTTGCTCACTAGCCTTCACTCTTCAACTTTCTCAAGAAAACCTCTTTTCTTTTGTCATCCAACCTCTGTTGGGAATCTTCCAGGTTCTGCCACACTTTTCTTCTTTACTCAGAATCCCTTGTTTGACTCTTCTACCACTGCTCTCAAAGTTGTGATCTACTTCTGCTGAGATGTCTTCAATTGTCTGCACTCTGACTTCTGTAAAAAATCCTTCAACCAGAGTTAAACACTGCTCACCTTCTCTTGAGAACACTGCAATTGTCCTCTTTATCTAGCCTCCAGTTGAATATCAAGCTCACTACCTTCACTATCAAACTATGTCTGTACTTTCAGCAACCACACTTCTGCAAACATAGAATACACATTAGGTTTAAATTAATTACCTACAAGATCATGATCCTGTCCTCCACTCACTCTACAAATCCTGTTCACTGTGATTCTGTGTATCTTTGTTGCCTGATCTTCCTTCTTCAAATCTGCAGTCTTCAAAACTCTTGTCTTCCAATTGGACTTTGCAATTCTGCAATTACCTTCACTGTATCCCTGTAGGATGCAATCTTATCAGTTTCCACAAGTCTGGTTTCCTTGCATTCACCAAACTTGGACTTTTCAAAAAGAGCTATTCCTGAAGCTCTGATAACACTTGATAACGTTCAAATCCACAGTCCCATTTTGCTCAACTTTTTAACAAAGTTGTGTGTACAATTTCATTCAAAATTTCTTGCCTAATCAACTCACAATCTGGGAAACTCAACATGTTCTTGATATAAATCAACCATATCATATAACCGTTGGCAGGTACATATATTAAACCACGTTCACTACATCGCATATTTCATATTGCGCCAACTTCACATATACAACCATTATATGTAATATATCCATATATATATTACGACCTCCTTCAATATTGGAAGCGTTATAACA
Source organism: Pinus albicaulis (assembly GCA_034641835.2). Classification (NCBI taxonomy): domain Eukaryota; kingdom Viridiplantae; phylum Streptophyta; class Pinopsida; order Pinales; family Pinaceae; genus Pinus; species Pinus albicaulis. Next base: position 746,584,231 of record CM076583.1, read on the forward strand.
AACTCAACCACATCGTACATGCCTCGGTTAAACTCGCAACCGTATTTGAACATTCCTGATCAATACATCTTTGATTTGGGGCCCACACATACAATGCATTTGCCAACGTGGAGTCAACACACAACCCAATTCATACCTTCGTTAAATCCACGCGCCCATCCAACGGTTGTTATCACGTCGCATCACTTCATTTGATCCAATGGATATTTCTTGGCCTAGATGCACAAACGATAAAGCGTGATGGCGCACAATGAAAGCGGTTTTGGGGTCCCGCCTTATGCCATTTGTCAGCTGCTCTATGGAATCGCTCCGATTTTCTAATTACCACTTGCCCCACGAAAGCAGTGCCATCAAACCCAGAAACCCGCCTTCACTATTCACTCCAGCAAGGTTCCATCTTCTTCGATGCACCCGGTTCCGTTCTTCTCCTTTATGCTTAGGTTCTGCCCAGCTTTCGCTTAAGGTTCCATCGAGCACCGTTCTATTACTACCATCCGACTTCGCCCAATCAAATTCGATTAATAGTTCGATTGTAGCGTGATCACGTTTGGCTACATGACAATCATCCACCATTCCTCGACACCAACCCACTTGTGGTACCCGTTTATACACACACGGTTCTCTGAAACCTTCCAATTGTAGTTTCAAGTCCGAGACTCTAACATCTCTGCAGAGCCTATTCGTGATAGTTCTTATACCTCGGGTCAGTTCAATTACGCAGAACTTAGTTCAATCAAGGCACATACAATCTGAAATTGCAGAATATATATTTACACATTCTTATATAATTGGTTTTGAGATATGGAAGTTATTCACTCAGCAATTAACGCAACAATGCCCTTCTCACAAAATTCAGACACAATTTCTTTTATACATATCCAAGGGTACTCATTGAAATTCGAAGACATTCAAACAGGGTTTAACCCCATCCAGACACACTTAATTCAAAGACAGTTCTTCCATAAACATATATATATATATATATATATACAGGTGGTCAATCTCAAAGCAATCGCTTACAATTTCATGACAGGCCAGACATTCAGTTCAGTGGCCATTATCCTCCTACTTTGTTGCTGAAGAAGTTCTCTACCTCTCTCTACCTCTCTCCCCATCTAAAATCTTCAGGATTACATTTATACCACAAGGATGACCTGAATCAATTCAGGTCTCCAAATAGTTCAACAACTCTTAGCATTCCCAACTCCTAAAATTAGACTCAATAACTGAACTGATCCTAAACTGACTCTTCGTATTCCTATCTTAACCAATTTCTCATGTTCTCAAAATGACTTGAGAATAATTACAATTCCCTACCAAATTTATTTAATATTTACAAGAAATTTAAAGAACATGGGACCCCCTATATCTACTTATGTACAAAGTAACTTTTGAGCCTAATGCCCCTGCATCACCAGCTAAAGTAGAAGTTAAAGGATATAGGCATAAAATTAACAAAGATTAAAGGATAAAGGAAAAATATCAGAAGGATAAATCAAAATATTAAAATAACATACAGAGATAAAGAAGTTGAAAAAGAAACATAATAAAACATATAGTCAGAGTATAAAAGCAGAGTTTAAAGGACTAATACAAAGTTTAAAGATAAAACAGAAGTAGATTAAGCCTGGAAATGCATTTGAATGACTAAGCCTATTGTAGTTACTTCTTTCAAAGATATTTATGCCACCTATTGCTTTGTTTCCTTTAATAAAGCATTAGACAGTTACTGAACCCAGTCAGAGATATTTTCTATCTACCAAGAAGTTATTGTAAAAGTTATGAATAGGCCTTAAAGTCAAACATTTCACCTATATTCCCTTAGAAGTTAATATAGGAGTTATTATTTAAGGAAATATATGCAAACATTCTAGCCTTGAGCCTTGCATGGTCTTCAAGGCAAGGAATTCATTAACTCTATAATAAATGACACCGAAACCCTAGCTTAGCATCACCTCCTCATTTGCAGATAAATACTACATTTGAATTCATTATCTTGTTGGTATTTGATGACTCTTTGAAGTAATGCATAGTCTCTTGGAAGTTGAAAATAAATTGATGTCTTGGAACTTGTGAATGCCCTGATTTGTTTGTTGATGGCAGAGGCTTGCTTGCAGGATCCCTGAGAAAAAAGGATTTAGGCTAATAAATTTTTCTAAAGGCACCTTAGTTCTTTTTTTTCTTCACTACCTTAATGTTTTCCTCTGCTAGGACATTTTAGAGAATTCTTAATTTCTCTCTAGACCCCCTAATCTTGTTTATTTCATGAATGGCTTAATACAGTAGGTATCAAGAATGATTTATGGCTAGCCTTGCTTATTTGATGTCACTAAAACATTGTTTTTGAAGTCTCTCTCTAAAGTACAATTACTTAGGTCTGCCAAAGAGGTTTTGTTTTGATCATACCCTTTGTACTTTCTTAAATAATTGTTTTAGATATCTTCATAGCTATGATCAAGGATGTTTAGGCGTTGCCTCTTCTTTGATTACAGTTATATGTGTGTCTTAAATGTTTTCTGTCCTTGAAGGTGAAATCACTAGAAGTTAAATGATTTTCTCGCCTTCTATATTTGATTAGAATGTTTGTCTTGAATAATTATCTGCTTTAGTTGAATCAAAGAATTTATGGTTTGCCCTATCTATTGATTGCCTATTTATGCTTATGATATTTAAGTCCCTTTTGTTTAAGGTACATGATAAAGGATTCTTTATTTCCCTTTGTCCTACTTTTATTCTTACAATTAATGTCCTTCTCATTACCTCTAAAAACCTTGAAGATCCACTGACCAAGTTAGATTTTCCCTGTGATTCTCCCCAATCCATTGATGAAATATTCATGGATTTTATAGACTCCATTGCCCAATGACTTAGATATTTCCTCATTCTATCTATTCTTTTTTATCATCATACCCAACCAAAACAATCAAACAAACCCCAAACTTAATAACTAGCCTAAAATCAACCATCTAAAGCAAACAAGTTCATATCCTTTGCAAAAAAATAGAGAGAGCCCTCTCTGAGTCCTGGAAGGCTAGGTCCTAGGACTCCAAAGACTGGTCTGATGTTACCCTGTGCATTTGGTCTACTAATCTACTAAATCATGGGACCCCAACATTGGTCATGTTCTACCAGTAGAGGAACCAGAGTGTGAAGCAGGTGCGCCAATAGAGAGGGTTGTCGGGAGAGCAGTCCTTCAGGATCTTGATATGGTCGAGACTCTGGCTGAGATTCGGCAGCACATAGAGGGTTTGACCTTCAGGATTCTGGATTGAAAGATCGAAGAGTTACCCATGCGACTACAGAAACACACTATTGGGGTTCCTAACCATGGGATGCAGTTACTACGTAGGATAGCTAGATCTATAGCATGCTACCATGAGCACAACTAGTTTACTTTTGACATTTTGCATACATTTTGAGGTTAGATGACCAATGTGTCTTGGGCACAAATTTTTGTAAAAACCTATAGCTATCTATCTATATGATTTCATTGTTTTCCTATGTTTATTGTGCAATCCTATTCAATGATGTGAATGTTTTATTTACATATGTTGAAATGTATGTCTAAAACTTTATTAGCTAAAGAATCAGTCAATTTGTTCAAATTTCTAGAAATGTGTTGTTATTGAATAAAATCAAATTGTCCTTCCAAAAGTCGAACTCTTCAGAACAATCTATGCAGTGTTGGATTTCTAATAGTATAAACACTAGTAAGTTGTAATACCACAAGTTGTGAGTCTACTCAATGATATTATTCATCGATCTACCAATAAAAATCCCTTGAAAACTCACTAAATTACCATTTGGAGTGAAAATGGCCCATGCTGTAGAGGATAGATTCTGCGTACTACAACTAGCACCATCAACATATCCAACAAATGGTTCCGAAGATTTAGACATATGCGATGAAATTTAAAGCGGATTACTAACGTCAAGAAAAATATAAAAACAAATTAAGATAATCAATGTAAATCAACAACATATATCTACAATATAATACAAAAAATTACTACGCTCATGATTAATCATAGTAACGTTTCAGATACAACCCATTTCTAGGCTGCGCCAATGGAATTCCATCATAATCAACCAACTCATAGGCACCCTTAGCAAGAACTCTTTTGAAAATATAGGGGCCATGCCATAATGGCTCAAATTTTCCTGTACCTATTACATCAACTTCTTGATCGTAAAGAAGGACCAAGTAGCCCTTTGAGAAAATGCGAGGCTAGACATTTTTGTCGTATTATGCCTTTATATGTCTTGTATGTGCTTCGTTGGCCAATTCGGCTTCATGATGCGTTTCATCAAGATGGATTAGGTTAAAAAGACGCCCTTCTTCTTCTGAGGTGTCAGGTAACAAGTCGATTACGAGTTTTAACGACGGTATTTCACATTGGATTGGTAAGATAGCTTCTAGACCATACACCAATTGAAAAGGAGTAAATCCAGTCATGTTTCTCACCAAGGTTCGATACACCCATAAAGACGAGTACAAGATCAAATGCCAGTTTCTTTTAAAAAATCCTATCATTCGTTGAAGCATATGTTCAAGAATCCTTTTCATAGCCTCAACTTGTCCATTTGATTGTGGATAATAAGGAGTAGAATTATCATGTGACAATCCTAACTTGGCAGTCAATTCTGTCATCATATGGCTGTGAAAATGCTTCCCATGATCTGTAACTATAGCCTATGGGACTCCAAACTATGCAATAACATGGTTAAATAAAAAAAATGCAGTTGTCTATCTTTTGTTGTTGAATGTAGGCATCACTTAGGCCCATTTGGTAAAGTAGTCGACTGCGAAAATAATATAATCATGCCCGCTGGACGAATGAGGGTTACAGGTCATGAATTCAATACCCCATTTCGAAAATGGTCCCACAGAGACAACGGGATGCATTGGCGCTAGCGGTTTGTGTATTTTACGATAAAAAATGTGGCACACATGACAAATTCTAACCGCGAGGATGCAGTCTCGAAAAATTGTAGGCCAAAAGTAGTTGTCGCAGAGTGTCTTCTGTGCAGTAGCGTATCTAGATAAATGTCCACCACAAGCCCCAGCACGACAATCATTTAAAACCTTTTTGGCCTCCTCATGAGGCACCTCCTTAAAATGGTATCAACACCACGACGATAAAGTGTATCGTCGACGATGAAATAATATTTGGCTTGGTATCGAATACGTTGTTGTTTATAGCGAGAGGTATCAAGTCAAAAAGTTTGAGTTTGGAGATAAATGATGAAATCTCCATACCAGGGATTAGATGATCCGATTAGAAATAGGGACTCGTCAGGAATTGATGGTTCCAACGTAGTTGCAGTACTATCAGACGAAAGGTCACAGAGAAGCTCAGCCAAAACTAAAGACTTCTTTGACTTGGACTTGATGAATTCCAGATCAAATTCCTGCAAAATGATAATCCATTTTGAATATTTGCCCTCCAACAATTGACGTGATAATACATAAGTCATGGAGTTGCAATCTGAAATGACAGTGGTCTTTCAGAGCAAGATATAGTGGTGAAATCTTTGGATATATTGAACAACTGCCAAGGCAAGCTTTTCTACGTATGAATACTTAACTTCTGTATCATTGAGATTACGACTCAAATAATAGATCAGATGTTCAATTCCATCTTCTACTTGGACCAAAACCATAGCAATGGTCGTTTCAGCCACTATGATATATAGGAAATAATCATTTTGATAATTAGGGGGGTACATTAATGACGCTCGGACAAGAGTATCCTTGACAAAATCAAAAGAATCTTGCGCAGCTTGGTCCCAATGGAAGGGAACCCCCTTTTTCAATAGTCGAGTAAATCCTTTAGCCATTTCGACATAGTTTGGAATGAACCTTCTTAGGAAGTTAGCCTTTCCTCGAAGTTTCTATATCTAAAGTAAATTTTATGGCACAGGAAAATCAAGAATGGCCTCAACCTTCAATGGGTCGATTCAAATTATTTCTTTTGAGACTACAAATCCAAGCAAATAGCCAGAACCAACAAAAAACACACATTTATGTGGATTGAGGCATACTTTGCAGTGTTGACAGTGTAAGAAAATGGCTCTTAAATGCATCAGGTGATCAATACGATTTTGTGAAAGCGCTGGTAAATGAACTAGATATGGCTAAACAATGTGTTTGATGTCATTGAAAGCATAATCCATTGCTCTCTGAAAAGTTGCCCCAATGTTCTTTAAACCAAACGGTAGTTTCCTATAAGCTAATGTGCCTAAGGGATAGATGAATGTTGTCTTATGTTGATCCTCTGGGCGGATATTGATTTGATTATAGCAAGAAAATCCATCCATAAATGAAAAGATTTCGCATCCATCACAATCGTCAATAATCTGGTTGATAAAGGGAGTGGCATAGTTGTCTTTTGGACAAGCAATATTGACATCCCAATAATCGATGCACACTCTAATAGTTCCTTGCTTTTTCATGACAGGAACAATGTTGGAAACCCACTCAGTCAGCGGAACAGGGTATATGAAACCAGCACGCAAAAAAATTTCAACTTCTGCTTTGATGGCAACGGCTTTCTTCGGATGAATAGGACAAAGCTGTTGACTCACCAGTTTGACATCAGGATACATATTAATCGTCTATTCAACAATACTAGTATCTATGTCGAGCATTTCCTCGTAAGACCAATCAAATACATCACGGAGTTCACAAAATAGTGAGTGATATGTTTCCAGTTCTGATGGAGAGCAAGATACACCAACATGAATATTTTATACAACGCTAGGTTTGGTCGAAATATTGATAGAAATGGTTTCTTTGATATTTGACATATTTTTCTCGGAATCGATTACGTTAATAGGTAATCAAGAAGATGGGAATGATGATGATAATCTTCCCATGATTCTCCTTCTGACATCATGGCTTCCAAAATATTCTAATCTGTCAAGAACATTGAGGAAAAAAGATCAGAGGGAGTACCAAAATCTAAGGAACGATCAACCCAAAAACTCTACGATGCTGATTTAGGATTCGCCGCCCAAGTTAGATAGATTGATTGCTATGCTAGCTCAATAGGGCTGGGTGGCAGAAACTCATCCAACGTAACAATTTTAGAATCACCCGTACTCTTCCTTAATCTAGATGGAGTGGAAGAGATCATGTACCAGGTCTCTATACTTGTAAATTCTACTGACATCGTGGGAAATGGTATTGCAAAGGTTCCCATGAGAGTGGAATCCCTTAAGAGTCTTACACCAATGTTCTGAAGTGCTAGTTGGGGTGCGTGAATGAATGGAACACTTCCAGTTACCTGCGAAACAGAGGCAAAGAAGGATAGCTTATTAATGACTGTGATAATACCTTTATATGGAAAGGAAATCATTACGAAATATGTAGAAACAATTGAATTCATTGCTTATACCCATGTCCATCCAAGTAGAATATTATAGTCAAGGGGTCCGTCAACAACCTCAACATCAACATTCACTATTTTTCCCCCTAGTTTAACATGTAGGTTATTAATAATACCACAAGGCTTATATGTACATCCATCAAAAGCCTTCAACGTCGTTGATGATTGTGATAAGCGTGGCGAGCCAAGTGACTTCCAACAATTTAGAGACATAATGCATGTAGATGCTCCCTCATAAATAATAGTGTGATGAACAAGGTGATTGAGAACATTTACTTGTATGGAGAATGCCAATTCTGCTGGTAGTTGTGGCACATAGCCCGTATGATTAAAGACGACAAGATTAGAATCAGCTGGATCAATTCCACCAATAGTTGATAATAAAGCCTGTTTTTGGGAGGGACAATTTTGTAATACCTCGAGAGCAGACATAGCTGAAGGGGATTGAGCCAAATCATCAACTATATTATAATTTTGATCAGCTCTTGCTCGAGGATTATATGTTTATTTGTGAATTACTCACTTTGGTGGCTTGATTGTCAATTCAGGAATAGCAGTAGGTGGTACTGATTCTGTAGACGGATTCATAGTTAAGGTAGTAGGTTGATCAGTGGCCTGACTACCATAATATTTATTACGCATTGACACCAAAATATATGTTGAAGGTTTTGTGAATGATAAAATAAGTACTTGGGACCTAGAAGTTGGATCCGTAGCAACCATATTTGTGTTTGGATTTGGAAATGGGTTTGTCAACATAGCTGACACATGGGAATTCTTGATGATTTTTGAGACTTTAGCACGGTGAGGAAAATCCCTAACAAAGTGTTCCTCATTATAGATTATGTGTGGATAACGAGGTTTCCTAGGTCCAGATGATTGATCAAATGATTTTTCATGAGGGTTAGAAGTTTGAGTTTTCTTAGATTTCCCCTTTTTCTTACTTCCAAGTTGCTTGTCACTTTTTCCCTTGTCAAACGACACAGCATTAATTTCGGAACAAGGTGCAGGATCAGATGCAGTAGTATGATGTGTGCTTGTAGTAATAATCAAGCTGTCTTTGGCATGAGAGTCCTTTAATTAAGGAGGAACAGTAAAATTAGATCTCGATGCGTTAGGAATTTTTTCATAGAGCATGCTAGGCTGAGTGCAAATCAAGTCTAAATATTAGGCACGAGAAATAACTTTCTCTTATGTGGCGACACCACCCTTAGCCACATCCTCATTTATAGATGGTAACAGGGACTTAATGAACCATTCAGAAAGGAGCTGATCTGGAACAAATGTCTTAACCATTCTACGACGATGATGCCACTCATGAATATGATCAGAAATGTGAGTAGCATTAGTCTGTTTGAAATTGGTCAAGAGTTCCGTTCCAGTTTCATATCATATGGGTAACTGGAAGTGATTCAAAAATACAGTGTCTAGGGTAGTGAAATTATCAAAAGAAGCTCTAGGTAATTCAATATACCATTTTGCAGCCGGACCTGTGAGCGTACACTAGAAAATTCATAGTCAAACAGAATCATCACTTATGGAGTTTGATGAACACCATAAATGATAAGTCATGACATGAGTCGAAGGATCTTCTCTAGGGTTTCCATTGAACTTAGGAATATCTAAGGGTAATTTGTGAGGTATCACCAACCACCAAGGAGCATAGTTAATTGGATCGTTAGTTAGCCGATTTAAATCTGGTAACTCTAAAGCTCAAACAAATTGAAACTGTTTATTAAGGTGAGGTTGAGCATAGCCAGGGTAAGATGGAATTGCTTGAACAATAGGCCTTTGAGCACTAGCATAAGGAATCTGCTGTTGGTAACCCAGATAGGGGTTGTTTTGAAAGGCAAACCCTTGAGGATTATGTTGACCAAAACCTGGATATGATACTTGTTGAAATGAAGTTTGAGACATTTGCACCTAAGGCTGCCAAGGGGTTTGTCCACCAATGTTATAACCCAAATTAGGATAATTTGGATTCAGTTGATAGGTATAACCAGGTTGTGGTTGTGACATCCCATAAAATGGTAAACCAACTTGTGAATAAACGATTCCCGATACAGGTTGTTGTAAATTAACCAAAGGATTTGAAGTCTGTGAACCCAATATTTGAGGGTATTGAGTTGAATGACCCACTTGATAAGGTTTTTGTAGAAAAATTTGATTCTGTAACAGGGGTGAGGATGTATTAACAAGTGAAAATGATGTGGGTGTAATAGGTTGAACTGGTTGATACGAGTGTACAACCATTTGTGGTTGGATAGGTAGAGTGGGTTGCCATTGACAAACATTCATTTTGACATTAGGTTGAACAAAAAGTGACAGAGTACTGTCATATTGGGTGACCAAAGGTTTCCCCCCAGTATGAGGAGGATAATAAGATGGAAAATATTGCTCTCATAATACTCGGAGTCCAGTTGATATGGTACTTAAAGGAATAGACCCTGAAGGACTGGCTTGATATTGCCCTGATGATGTATATAAAGAATCAAACCATTCAATACTCACTATAGGAATACCAGTTAGAATACCAGACGATGACATTGGTAAATTCCATGGTTTTGAAGATGCACCAGAGAAAATTCTATATAGAGATTTATAACCTGATGGGACCATAGGGCCATCATGAAAATATGAGTTTGGTGAAGTTGTAAACATCAACGGGGTAGCGAGGGCAGGTGCTGACGTAATTGGAATAGATGGCCCAACCGAAGATGTTGGTTCAGGCATGGTTACTTGACCAAATGTATATCCTTTGGAATCGATGGGAGTTTGAATAAGAACAAGATCAACAAAAGCAGATGGTGATGATTGAGGAAAAGACTCGTATAGGTAAAGGTACTCCCAAAAATGAGTTGGATTTAAAGGTGTCTTTTCTTGTGGGATTTCTTCAATCGCAATTAAACCAGGTGGAAGTATTTCACAGTCAGGCCCAAAGTATCTTTCAGGTGGTTGACTATGTGATATGGGAGACTCAATGGCTACAAAAATTTGTGGGATGACCAAGGCAGGAGCAACTTCCGGTTGTTCGACTTCAGGATTCAGATGTTCTGGAAAATAAGAGACAGGATCTAGATCAATTTCTAGTTGAACAATGTCAGGTCCATGAGGGATGGTCTCACTAATTGGATGGATCGTGACCACGGGTAGTTGTGAAGACTCCATTTCAACAATAGTAGACGAACTGGGATATGTAGAAAGAACTTGAGCTAACTCTGGTTTATGGGAATATGATGTTTCACTAGAGGTACAAATTGTACTTGATTCGACAGAGCGTGATCGCCTTCACCTACCAAAAGTAACTTCTAGTGGTAAAGGTGGTTTTAATGCTAATCTATGCGAACTATGGGGGAAAGGATTTTGTTCTTCCAAGATTACTGATTTATTTTAACCAAAAGTAAATAAACAAAATAAAGGGTAATGCTAGGAAAAAGGGTTTACCAAGAAACTATGAACTGTAGAATACCTCTTGGCGAACCAAGAAGTATAGGCAAGCAATATCCCCGAATGTTGTTTTCAGTGTATCACAATTTACAAGGTGGCTGACTCGGTTCACTATGGATGGATAGCACCTAAAAGTTGTCCTCCCAAATATACCCAAAGGTACGTGGAGCCCCAAGTCTGTATTAGCGCTGTCTGATGTGAAACCTCACAGTGAGAGCACCCCTTTATACTTCTTGTATTGTAACACCGCCCGATATACCTAAAAGTAAATGGAAGAGATACGATATAATTATGTATGTGGAGTGAGGTATCACACTCAGAATGTATCGCAGAAAAGTTAACGGCAGCTGCTATGTTTTACGACACCAGAACACATCTCTAGCCTATACCTTCTAAATGTTATTGTTATGGTTCCAATGCTTTGTTAGGTAAATTGAGATAAATTTTAAGTTGATATTTTTTATGAATTTTTCTTTCATTGGTTCACCGTGATGATGCATTGGAAATTCCTAAAATACAAACTAAGAATGATAAGCAATCTTTCACTTTTAGTTTTTCAATGAAAATCCTAGATACTTAGAGGAAAAGAGCAATCAATCTGAGAGTAAACAAATCAAAGAGCACAAACTAAATGTAGATTTCCTAATTATTCCTTTTGCAAATCTCACAATCCACTACATGCAAATGCAAGTTTTTATTTTCAGTTCCTTTAATCTTATGAATTCAGAAAAGAAACTAAGTGCACTAAATCAACAAAAACAAATGCCTTTTACTTTTGAGAAATGAGGAATATAAACAACAATTTCTCTTTTGAAGGAAAAATGAGGAATTTAACAAAAATTTCTCCTATCAGGAAACGAAGAATTTACAAAAATTTCCTTTTCAAAAGAAAATGGATCTAATGCGACAATGAAAATACTTTGAAATTAATTCGTCAATGATAAAGAAAAACACTTTAAACAAACATTGAACAAACTATTCTTTCAAAGGAGGAAGTGGTAGATAAGTTCACTGGTCAATATGAGGCTCAGGCTTTTCAAAACACAACAGAAAACAAAATGAAACAAAATTCAATGACAAATTCAATGGAATTTGGATGGTTTCAGGAGGCAACGCAGTCTCTAAGGAGAGACAATTCTTTGCAATGTAGACTTGAAAGGGAGATAGTGCTATGCAAAGCACTGTGTCCTGTCCAACAGTGCATTGGGTGCAGTGTACAATGAAAAACATGGTTTTTTAACACACTTCTAATGAAAATTTGGATTACAAAAAAAACAAATCTTTCTGAGTAAAAGCTACTGGGTGAATAAACAAAGAAAATTAGAGGAAAATACACCTAGGATGAAGGGTAAACTCCCCAGCGGAGTCTCCAATTTGTTATGCGGAATTATGAATTATGGATAAATCATTCTTCCCTAGATAGGTTCTTATAAAAAACAATAGATTAGAGACTTTGTGACTACTTTTCCTAACTGTAAATATATACACACAGAACAGATCAAAGAAATTACTTGGAGTCCAAGCGCTTCCTATTCTCCTTCTGTCACTTTTGCTCTAGCTTCAAATCCAAGCTATATCATCCCCTATCATTTTAGTTGCTACATGCCCTAAGACAAAGAATAAGACAAATAATTCATTAATTTCATCTGCAAAGGTTTCCAATATTTGAAGTTTATAATATATCATATGAGAGCTCATCAATGCTGCCTCTAAAGGAACTAAGTTCATTGCAAATGCAGGTAGCCCCATTCAAGGCTTCTCTGCAAAGCACTTCCCAACACTCATAAGCGCATTGGTCACATTGGGAGTGAAGTTCTCATTGTTCCGGAATCTCCACTTGGTTAGTGCCTTCTAGAAGAGTTCACATGTGTCAAACTTCGAATCCATGTGTCCATTTGACATCTACAAGTTTGTGAACATGTCTTTCCTATTATTGGAAAGTCATTGATTGTAAAACTACCTTTAGCTACTCTATAAATTGAGCACAGATCTTAGTGTTTGATAAGGAAGAATTTGAGTAGATAAATGCTGGTGGAATTTCAATTGAAGATTTGATTTGTGTAACATGCTGCTGGAGAGATCTGCATTGTGATGAGGTTGGGATGATGTTGGATATGGTCACTTCAAATCAATCACTGGGTTGTAACCTCCCCTTCTATCCATTAATAAATATTTCTAGGGGATGATAGACCCTATTCATTGGTCATGGAGATGATGTCCATTTAACCAGGTCATTGGGAATGATGCCAAAATTGACCTATAACAACTTGGACGTGGCCGTCAAACAGCTGAATCAAACCTTAGAGAGCGTCACTGCGGCCACTGAAGGACTGACTTCCAAAAAGTTGGTCGACATCACACAGAATGAAAAAAAATAAAGTGAAGGTGTCCTACCCCCAATTTTCACAGTAGTTGACCAGCTCCAAGAAAAAATGAAGACCCCACTACTGCTGTGACTCGGGACGAGTCACAAGATTGTGTTGGGGGCCTATTGGAGCGAGATCCCCTAATTGAATTTTTGGGACAATTTTTTAATATTTTGTAATATTTTAGTCTAGCGTAGGGGATTTGGGGCAGGTGAAAGCCCCCAATGAATTGTAATGGGTCAATGGGTAGACCAAGAGTTTTCAAACCATGGTTTGTGGACCATAGAGTAGTGCAATCTAATTTGATATAAATAGATGGATAAATCGAGTCTAGAGGTAGGCTAAGTTTGGATTAAGATCGAATAAAAATCTATGGATCTTTTGTGTCAATTTTCTGTGTAAGGGCTCCTGTTGGCTGTGTGCGCGGAGACCCTAAGTCTTTCTATGTGCAAACCCCGCTGGCTATGTGCGCGGGCTGGTAAAGAGAGACTATAAGTGGAATATGAATATGAATGAATGAGAATATTGTTTTGTGATATCTGAGTATTTCTGTATGCGCTACACTATATGTTATTTATGAGATAATGTATGTTTATGAATATTAATCGTTTTATTGTTGCACACATGGATGCGATGCTATAGAAGGAAATGAATGCATATATCTGGTTGTAATTGTCTTGTTACATCTGATTACTGGGTTGTTACATCTGATTTTGGGCTTCGCTTCGGTTATTTCACCAATCTACTTCAAGGGTTTCTGGGTTAGGGCTTCTCCAGTCTAGTTCTGTTAGATCTGAAGGGACCCACTTTAATTAACTTTCTCTCTCTTAAGGTGTGGAAACCTGGTTCCAGCATCCTCCTATACTACTTCGGGTGAGACCTTGAACTGCGCAAGCAGGCCATTGCCGAAAGGGCCAGTAGTACAGGGTTTTGTTGGTAAAACTTAAATTTGAACTTGGGTCAAAACCCCTCAAACCAACACTATTCCTGATATTGAAAATGAAAATCATCAAGCTAATGTTAATAGCTATAAAATTCAAGTTTCTCCTTTGTCTGAAGATGGGATAGATTAGCTCCTGAAATAACATGTTACAACCCAAGCTAATGCAGGTTTGCAGTGTTCACATAGTCAATAATGTGTTAGTCAAACTTCTTCCATCATTGAAAATGAAAATCTAAGTTTAAATGATGACAGTCATGAAACTGATAAAAATATACAGGAATTTTTTGTGAGTAAGCCAATTTGTGATGATGATTTCCTGTAAGGAGATCAACTAACAGAGACCATTTCCTTTCATGAAGAGGATAGGGTTGTCACATTTGACAATCTTGAAGAATTTTTTCTGTTCAAGGATGATTTAGACTATGAATTTGAGGAGTATGAGCCTAAGATAGACAGTGTGCAAGAGATAGAGTTAGAGTTTCCCATGCTTGAGGAATTTACAACCCACACTCCGATAACAGAAGTCATACTTCCCTATGCCTTCCTATCAATCAAAAACCAAGTTTTCTTTCAGATCAGAATGAATAGTGTGCTTATGTTTTTGTTGGATCTCGAGACAAGGTAAAATTTCAGATTTTTGAAGATCCTTATACTGATTTTCTATAGTCAATAGGGGATATGAATGTTTTTGCATTTCTGGATCATGAGCATATTTTTAGTGGACACTTGGAGTTTCCTATCTTTTGTTTTTTACGCCTGTTCGAGGAAAGTGAGAGCATAATTCAAGTAATTAGCCATCTGTTGGATTGGTTACACTACAAGGATCACTTCACATGATTGTACATATGTCTTCAGTAGGTAGGTGGTTGTCATCAAGATTTGAAGCCCTCAAGTCTCGATGATATGCTACCATCAATAAGTTTTGTAAGTTTTTATTTTAGCCAGTCTAGTTTTGAGTCAGTTTATTATATTAAGTTTTCATTATTCAATTTTTTTTCACCTTTTGAATCCATGCCCGATGGGTAGGCTACTTGGTCTACAGTGTTCTTGACACCTCCAAGGAGCTGTCATCGCCCATTTGGAGCCAATGTTAGTGTCAGTTTTTGCATCCTTCAACCAGTGATCAAATAAACTCTTTTCATGTCATGTTAGGGTCCCATTTTGAATATTTTTTCATTACATTAAGTCATCATGCAAAAATTTGGTCACTAGATGAAGATTTACGTCTGATCTCACTCCTTACAAAATTTTATTACTTGTTGGCCCATTTCACCACTTTGCTGAGTGTACCATCAGTCATGAGTTTTCATCATCATTTCAGTCATTCTCATCATGGTTTCATTAAGTCAGAGTCTTGATTAGGACTTAGGGATTCCAAGGTCATCAAATCACCATTTCATGCATAAATTCCAGCAAATGAAGGACTACTAATAAATAAATTTCATCAGTAAGTTTTATTTTTAAATTTGATTTTAGAGCAAGATATAATTTTATGTTCCTAATATGTAATAAGTTCACAAATTTCCAAGTAGCTGCACACTCAAACTTCCATCAACAAATAAGAAAAGTTCCAAAAATTCAAGCAATGTTCCTAAGCCATCAAAAGATGAATTTCAATGATCTAATTCATAAATTAAAGATAAAGAAGCAATGTAAAGTCAATTCAAGAAAGGAAATGTGGGTCCCAAGTTTGTTTAATGACATTTCTCCAAGTATAAAGGCTCCCAAATACCAAGAAGTCAATCATTTGCATCCTCAAGCATCGAGCTCTCCAAGTTCCCCAAGAAAAAAATGAATTTTCCTTCAAAAAATTGAATTTTATGTCATTCATTGCGATTTTTTCAAGAGGGACATTGCGTTGTTTCCAAAGGCACTACACTTTTCACAGTCCCTCGTTGTGCTTTTCATCTGTACACTGCACTTTTTGTTGAAGGGAGCCACGGTCCCAAATCTTCCATGCAGAGGTTCTCAGCTTCAGTTCACGGTTTCTACACTTATTTTCAAGTAATTACACCTCCATAGCCCCTCCTTTCATCTCGTGGTGTTAATTTTATGATGAATACCATCTCTTGCCCTCTATGCCATGATTTAAACAAATGAAACCCTAGTTTATAGTTTATAAGATTAATTACTTTCCCCTAGACCCCATTTACCTCCCTACACCCTAACTCACTCCCCATTACCATTACATCCTCGTAGTTCCCATTTCCAAGCCCTATTCCCTAAAACACTACCACCCTAGATGTGCTTTCCTAGGAAGCTATTTACTTCCCTATAATACAAATTTCCTACCCTATTTCCATAACATTTTAAACCCCCATCACTTGCCTAAGTTCCCCAACTGATTTACACATTTCCCCAAATTTTCCCTCACTCATCCTAACCCACTAACCCTACAATCCTACTCCCTTTTCTTTCCCCTTATTCCCTAGGGTTTTCAAGACAAAAATGAACATAATGGAGGAGGAAAGAAACATAATGGAGCAGGAAAGAAATGCCATAGAAGAGAATAAAATAGATAACAAAGGAGGGATTAAGGTCCCCTAAAAGCTACAAATTTTGTATAATTTTGTATATTTTTTATATTATTTAGTCTAGTACAGGGGTTTTGGGGTGGGTCAAAGCCTCGAATGCAATGTAATGGGTGAAGGGTAGACCAAGAGTAGCATAGGCTAAGTCGATATAAATAGATGAACCTTTTTTAGTCTTAAGGTAGGAAAGAATTAAGTCGGATGCTAAGTGCAAATTGTTAGATATGTTGTTAGTCGTTAGGGTAAGGACAACTGCTAGCTGTGTGCACGGAGATCCTTAGTCCCGCTGTGTGCAGACCCTACTGGTTGTGTGGGAAGGCTGTGTCATATTGTATTAAGTTTTGGATACTAATATATGTAGATATGGTTGAAGTACTTCTGTGTTATATGATCTAAGGTATTTCTGTTGATGCAAACTATTGGATCTATTATGAATGTTGTTGGTTATCTGTTTATGCTATGAATCTATATATGTTATGGTATAAATATACTATGTTGATGATGCATTATAATGGTATGTGCTGATTACTACTGATACACACGTGGATGCAGAGTTATTAACTAGCTTTGTGCATGATATTAGAATTGTATATTGTGATTATACTGTTAACAACCCTGCGAATAGATCTATTTGGTGCGAACTCGATAGGCTGTGAATGCAGATCTACTTGAATTACCTACTCTCTCTCAGGGTGCGGAAACCTGCTTCCAGCACCCTCCCATACTGCTTCGGGTGAGACTTTGGCCTGCATAAGCAGGTCACTGCCGAAAAGGCCAGTAGTATAGGGGTTTGTTGGAAAACCTTAACCTCTGAACATAGGTCAGGACCCCTCGAGCCAACAAATGGTTCCATTTCTAGGACCAAGAGAATTTTGATAGAGGGATCGGGTAATGCCAAGGGAACATTGGAGGCCTGAGGAGAAAGAAATTGAAGAGTGGTTTGAAAATAAAGTTCAGGAATTTGTAGTGAAAAAGAATCATAGCGCAAAGTTGAAAACAGATAAGTGGAAGAATAAAAACATTTTCATAGAGATCTATGAAATTTTCTTTGTGGCATTTGCAACCGAGCTTCAGGATTCCCTTGCAAGGCTTGTAGATTTCCAGAAGTGTTGGAAGGACGAATAGGTCACGCAATGGACCCCAGAGTTGATCCAGGAGTTTGAGAAGACTGATAACATAATCACTTGCATAGTAGATCATTGGGTGGATAGTGTGCTAGGGGGATTTCTGATGTAATTTGCGATCGATCAATTCGTGTCTTATTCGGTGGTAGAGTAGAGGTTCTTCAAGGGTTCCCGGGGTAAGTTTTTGAAGACCTTACCATTACTAATTAAGTTATTATTTTGTGAGAAGAGCATTATGTGTAGTCATACAGAGTGAATGATCTCCAATCAGAGCGAGGGTACAACACAGAGTGGAAAATACTACATAACTAATCAAGAAGGAGATAGATCTGTCTACAACCCAGTAAGGAATTCAGATGTGCATAGCCCTCCAACTACACCACCTTCAACTCAACATAGGGGTAATAACTCACCCGTACCTCCACCACCAAAAGACGAGATGACCTCACACATGAAGCTACCTACCTTCGAGGGCGTAGGGGATGAAGATATGGATTGGTTCTAGTTTGTCACAGGATCAATATAGACTACGCAGAACGTGGCCAGTGATGCTGTGAAGAGGGCATAACTATCCCTTGCCTTTCAAGGAAGAGCCTTCGATTTTTATATGGGATACATAGCTCAGCATGTAAATGCAACCATTGAAGAGATTAAGAATGCCTTGAAACAACAGTTCACGAAGCCTAAGTCCTACTCCCAGATAGTGAACGATCTGAAATATTTCAAGCAAGGACCCTCTGAGTTCGTATGGAAAGCTAACCAACGGCTAAAAAATGTAATCAGAGAAGGAGAATTTCAGTATGATGACAGGTAGCACAAGGAATGTTTCATTGCTATGTTATTTCCTCACCTGCGTGTACCTATGGGTCATCAAGCCATTGAATCACAACAAAAATCCTTGGAGATTGCTATGAAATTGGAAGTTGCGCCAAGAGATGATACCCATCTGGGAGTACAAAAAATCCAAGGACAGCTGGAAGCGATGCACAAGGAGATCCAGAACCTGCAAAAGGCCCAAGGGAAAGAATCTAGCACAGACCTATGGTGTATATGATGTAGGGTATCAGGTCATACCAAGGATCAGTGCCCACTACTGGCAGACTGCCTACAGGCTGGGGGGGCCCAGTCCGTTACATCTAGGACCAACTGGACCAGCGTTATGGTGTGATAACTATCATGTAGTCGGCCTACATGATACTAATCACTGCCCTTGCCTGGGTGCGTATGTCCCCGAAGTAAAGAAAGAATGGTGCAAGTTTTGTAGATCCGTAAGACATGACGAACATAATTTTCGAACCTATGATTTGATGATAGATAGAGGAAACCTATATAGGTACACTCAGACCCCTCTTCACCAAGATCCCCCTCAGTTATGGGTGGCTCTCCAGCTATGGGTAGGGGAGGGGGCCAAGGCGGAAGCGCAGGTAGGGGGAGAGGACAACTGATTTGCTATAACTGTGGAGAAATAGGGCACTTTGTAAGGGATTGCAAGAACCCTGTGAGACAATCTTGTAGATACTGTAGACAGATGGATCATGTGATCGAAGATTTCCTGATTCTAGTAGCCAATATGCAGGAAAAGTAGCAGACACCTACACAGAATATACAAAGGATTAAGGCAGAACCTCGAGATGAAGGATCAAGCATTAATGTCATAACACACAATGACATGAACACCGAGGGAGATGCGGAAAAGGCTGAGGTAGAGCCTCTTATCCGAAAATCAGCCTTCAAACAAGAACGTTTGGACTTAAAAAAGGAAAAGGAAACCTTTTTCGCAGCTCACCAAGACTTTGCTAAAGCTGAGGTATCTACTCCTCAAGCCCCCGTGAACCTCAAAGTAGACAATGAGGTCAAACCAATTTTGTAGGAATGTATGAAGTTGTTGCACAACCAAAGGGCCGTAGAAAACATCCAAGCTTTGATAGACAGCTGCGTAGAAAGAACAAACCTACCCATGGAAGTTAAGGATGTGCACAAACTTTACAAGCATAAGAAGCGCACTAGTAGGGAAATGTGGTTAACTGAACAAATTGGTGATTACGAGATGGATAAGGTTATTCTAGACCTAGGCTCAGATGCGAACATACTACCTAAGAAAACTTGGCAGTGAATGGGAGAACCCAAGTTGGAATGGTCCACTATCCAGCTGCGCATGGCTAATCAACACAAGATCATACCGTTGGGGAGATTATTAGATATTGTGATAGATATAACAGGAGTAAAGGTCCGGACTGACTTAAAGGTCATTCAGATTGTAGAATATGCGGATCCCTATCCTGCGCTCTTAGGATTGGGTTGGGCCATAGATATGGGAGGTATCATCAATTTGAAGAAAAGAAGCATGGTATTTGAAAATGAAGGTACATGGGTGATAGTACCATTAGAACCTGCAGAAGGAGAACGGTATATGGAAACAGTGCGTGAAGAAGAAGATGTGGATCATATTTATAAGTTGACTGTGTGGCACGAAGATTGGATCAATCCCACAACTGATGGTGTACTTTTCTAGGAAAAGGATAGCGAGTGTTTCTCTGACTTCGACGGGAAAATAGAATACTGGCAGAACCAGTTACATGATGTATCTGCATTGTGATGTCTTAGGATCATAAAGGACTTCCGATGCATCTCCTCCAAGGTAAGAGAACTACCCTACTTTGATGGTTCTAGTAGTATTCAGGAGTTTGTTGGCACCAGGGTTCCTGACCCAGGTTTGGAGGCTAAGGTTTGCCAACAAACCCCTATACAACTGGTCCTTTCAGTGGTGACCTGCTTCCGCAGGCCAAAGTCTCACCCAAATTAGTATGGGAAGGTGCCAGAACTAGGTTTTCGCACCTCGGGAGAGGGCAGGTAAGTCAGGCAGAGCTGCGTTCGACGTCCCAAATATCAGATCGCATATTACAGAACCCTGATCTATCAGTCCCTTCGCCTCCACATGCGCAATACCATACATAATCACATTAAACAACAGATACAGGACAATAAAGCAACTATCACAAGTATTCTTGCATAAAGTCTAACAAGCATATTCAGATCAAATGTCAACGCAGAACAAGTAATTAACACAGTTATTTTCAGAGTTCAATAGAGAATCATGCATAACATAACAGATATCATAGAGTCCAATAACCTTATGATTTCATTAATCCTTCAGATCCTTTTACAATACCCAAAACCCAACCTGCACACATAGCAGCAGGGTCCGCACATAGTAGGATTGAGGATCTCCGCGCACATAGACAGCAGGATTCCTTTCCCCAAAAACCCAAGACAAATCTACTAATTCACGATTCACACCAATCTTAATTCAATTTCTACCTCACAACTCCAAAAAAGGTTCAATTACTTATACTACTTTAGCCTACGCATCCAATGGTCCACAAACTGTGGTTTGCAGACTCTTGGTCTACCCTTGAGCCACTTAAAATGCATTAGGGGCTTTGACCCACCCCAAAACCCCTGTGTTAGACTAAATATAACCAAAAATATACAAAAAATGGACCAGATTTGTAGCTTTTCTAGAAGACCCTGTTCCAACAGTCCCCCAACACAATCTTGTGACTCGTCCCGAGTCACTATGGTGGTAGGGTCTCCACCTGTGCGTTCAATGCATTGACGACTGCGATCAATGCAGGTAGCACTTCTTGACTCTGAGCAGCAATGATATGCACAATATCTACAAGCTTCTGCGATGTCGGTCCCTCTGTCATAGCCGTGACACTCTCCAATGTCTGGTTTAGTCATTTCATGGCACCATCAACATCATGTGAGAACTGGATGGCTACGACAACCCAAGGCTTCAAGCATTCTCTGATAACGTGATTATTATGGCAGAGTCCCTCGATCTCATCTTGGAGGGTGTCGTTGGTCCTTAAT
This sequence comes from Pinus albicaulis, assembly GCA_034641835.2. Classification (NCBI taxonomy): domain Eukaryota; kingdom Viridiplantae; phylum Streptophyta; class Pinopsida; order Pinales; family Pinaceae; genus Pinus; species Pinus albicaulis. The sequence goes on from CM076583.1 coordinate 746,605,909, forward strand.
TGCGGAAAACGATGTGCAGGGACAAAGGTAGGTAATGTAGCCTTCTGCTTGAAAGCTTCCTCGTTCTGTCACAAGTCCTGATTTATTCTCTGGAGGACCAGATCGTGCTGGACCTTGGTCTAGAGCTGCATGGCATCTTTGAGTAACTTTCCTCCCCAAGAAATATATCCTGTAATGGTGTTTGTAGCCGCGGTTACTAGTGCAGCGCGCTAGGCTCGTACCTCTGAGGGTATCTCGGGCTGTAGTTTGACCTGTAAGTCAGATATTTGCTACTCCAACTATGTCTTAATGACCTGCATTTCTGTCCTGGAAGCCTTTAATGTGGCGACCAATCCTTCCACTTTAGCCCTGGGGGTGGCTGCGGCTGAGATTTCTTCTGTAACCTCTATGCAGAGCTATTGGATCAAATTTTTGAGCTCTGCTTAGTGTGCGATAGCAAAGAGTACTTCTGTGTTCTACTGTGCGATGGTCTGTTCGGCCATGCCAAGTTGTTGGTGTACTTGCTAGTCCCGATGGTGAATCTCCTGAAACACCGCGGTGTGGAGACCCTATAATGCTGCATGGGGTAGCTTGGAAAGATTCAACTGCACCCCTGCACCTACTTAGAGCTGGATCTCCTGGTCTGGTTAACTGATCACAAGGGTAGCGCTAGGTAAGGCACATAGATGGCTTTCTTCCATGGCTAGCGCTTGACTGCTAGATGCCAAGGGAATTCGTTCCTCAGCCACACTAGTCTATATCATGTCTATCTTTAGCTGCAAGGTTCAAATCTCTTCCTGGATGGCGTTGATCGTAGCCTTCTAGTGTTCCTCTAAAGCTACCCATTTTTCTTCGGTGGCCAGTGTGACAGCATCTACGATTTGTTCGAGATATCCATCCGTCAGCGTAACCGTCTCATCTCATTCCTTCCATTGGGTGTGCTACTTTTTTCTGGGTCCCTTGACAGGCTTTCCTATCTGCTTCGTACCTCCGACGTTTACTTCCTCCATGCCCAATTGTGAATTGACCTGGGTTTCAGCCTTGGTGTTCTTTGTGGTGGTCTGCTTTGACTACGTGTCCTTTTATGAGGCTGTGCTTGAGTCTTTCCCTATGCTTCCAGTCTCCTTGGTGATAATAGGTGGGAGTACTTGTGTTGTGCTAGTACTAGCGGTGCCCCTTGCACTGGTTTTGAAGCCTATCTTCCAGGCGGGGGGCCATAGCGGAATCACATTGTCAATTTCCTCGTCTGCTACCATATAAGGAAGTGACGTCCAGGTTTTATCCTTGTGGCTGCGGAGCTGAATGTTGTTTGTGGTAACTTGGAATGCTGCGATACTCTGGTATTTTTCATAGACTGTGGGGTATAGCCGAGGTCGAGAATTGATGGCTGTGACCATGCTACTCTGGAAGAGAACCTAGAAGAATTGGTTATCTTCAATGCATTGCGCGTCCTTGGAATCCCACAAATGGGCATACTGAGCCCATTCACACATATCTAGAGGGATCTCATGGAGGACCGACTCCGCAGGGGTTTCCCAGGCAGCAAGGGCTATAAGAAATAGTAGCCAGGCATAAAAAAAGGCTTTTCCTTGCTCCTGTGATTTGTAGACATTGGCTAAGAATTTGTCGCATAAGTATTGGGCCCAATTGAGGCAGACCCCCTTTGCACACTGACCAGCTAGCCGAATGACATAGGCAAGAACGGTTGTGACCTGGCACTTTCACATTAGCTTGCAAGCTAGTAGTATGGTACCCATCTACGTAGCTAGGTTGCTGATGGATTTTATGACGAAGCCTCGCGTATTCCTTTCCACATGGTAGGTCTTATGCACATATTCAGTGGTTTCCCCTTCATATTTCTTGCCCACATGCTCCAGAGTGTGTGGCCCGTTCATGGGAAGGCCCGTGATTCTGTGAACCAATGCAGCATCTATGGGGACCCTATCTCGAATCCATAGGCATCCATTGTGAATTAGGGCGAGCAGCTGTCGGGCCAGTCGATCCGTGACATTGTAATGGCCAAAGTGGGGCATACGCAGCAGGTTAAAGAGCCCAGATCTGGCTAATCTGCTTACCCAACGCTGAGGAACGACTATGACCCCATCGTCCACATAAATTGTGTCAAAGTACAGTGCGGGGGATAGCTCAGGGAAGGCTTCATAATTTGCCAAGTTGTGATCATCTAATTTAACCTCATGGAGCTTCCCGCAGGGGTCACTCAAGATAGGGACTTCTCTCGGGGTTAGTGGCATCTGAATATAGGTAACCAGACCATAAAGGTTTTTTGGTGTGCGTGTTGAGGGCCTACGTGGGTGGATGAAGGTAGGTAACCAGTTGATCAGGTTGGCAAGCATGGCTTCCTATTGTGTAGATTGAGCCTGAGGCGTTGCTCATAGGAACTTGACATGCCTTGGGGAGGTCCTAGGCTTCCCTGAATCCCATTTCACAGCTTTGGGGGGCTTCCATGAGCCCTGTCCCTGCTCGTTTCCCTTCCTTGTGACCGGCATTGAGGGCACTTCTTCATCCTCAGACCCGATCTCCATTACTTTCTCAACTTCTGGGGCAGTAGGTGCCGAGGCTCAGCTGGGTTAGTGGCTATCATCCTAGCATGGAAAATGAATCCCAACTCTAGGTGGCTGCTATCAGAAGGGGGAGGTTGATTCGACATGAGGGGGATAGTGTAGACCCGAAAAATATTACAGCGCAAGCTCGCATGAGATAAAGAGGATAAGTACAAGTTATGCAAGTGGGATTAAACCCTTGTTTGAACTATCCAACTCTTTTTATAGTGCCTATGGGCATCCAACAGTAGGGTAAACTTGACCTGGAACTTATCATCAGGTAAAAGGTAAAAAATCCTCCCAATCTACCCCATTAAATGCCAGTGGCCCGCTCTTTTTAATGGTAACTTTTGATTTTTACCAGATGTTACTGTACCAATGGCAAGTTTTCGCACCTCTTGTGTGCTTTACATACCTACTACACTTGGGTCAAACGCCTGCACCTCCTGCACATCTTCCCCCAACACAGTCTTAATCCTTAAGTACTTTAAACCCAAAGATATGTTCACTCGGCATGTGTCATCCCAAAAAAGCCCGACCACCTTCGTAAGAAAATATTTCAGAGGTGCTATGACCACTGCATACCTCTGAATGAACTTTCTGTAATAACTCGCGTGGCTGAGAAGTGAGCACATTTTTCCCCTTGTCGTGGGAGCTGCCAGATATATAATATAAGCATCCCCAATTTTAGCCAATGTCGGGTGTGTATCAATGTTATCCGTTTTCAGCTCGAGTGGTCCGATAACCATGCGCACCTTGTTCAATTCTGAGTTAGGACCTTCTCATGGATCATTATTACCTTCTTTTGGGGCTAGGATGTAGTATTTGATCATGCCTTATGTCTGCGGTTCCCAAACAGGCATGTCAGGTGCGACACACAGGTGCGATTCGCCCCATGCTACAGTGTTAATGTCCTGCAGAGCTGCTTCAAGCACCTCTGTCCCGCCTATTAATCCAAATGTTCCCAGAAATTCATCCTTCAAAGTCTCCCAATGGTGGGTGCACTGATGGGGCTCCGCATCTAAGTAACATGCAGTGGGAAGTGGTCCCAGGGAATGAATAAGTAGATGAAACCATTCCTCGGTAGTTCTGTCGCACCATTGTTCTATCTAAGCGAACAGATATTCGCGTGGATCTTCAGGTCCAAGGAAAGTTTTGATTTGCATGTCAACTGGGGCCTCAAATCATAGGATCATCATATTCCGACACTCCTCCCAAACCTAGAACGCCTCCTCATGCATCACCCACCATTGCACAGGTGATCCATTCATGGCTAGCTTACAGGCCCATAGTCGTCATTCTTGGGAACCTCAGCTTCAAATTCCCACAAAAAGTCCCTAACATTATAAAAACCATCGAAATATAGTAGATCTCTCACCTTTGAGGAAATGTAGCAGAAGTTATTCGTGATCCAAAGACATCGCAGCGTAGAGACATCATGTAATCGGTTTTGCCAATTCTCTATCTCCCCATCAGAGTCGGAGAAACATTCATTGTCCTTTTCCCAGTAGAGTACCCCCTCTACCATGGGTTTGATCCAATATTCATCTCATGTATTCAACTTATAGATGTGATCCACCTCCTCTTCATCATGCATTGGTTTTGTGTATCATTCGCCTTCCACGGGATCTAATGGTACTATTACCCTTGTACCGTTATCTCGAATACCATGCTTCTCTTCTTTAGGTTAATGATGCCCCCCATATCGATGGCCCAAACCAAGCCCAGGAGCATAGGGTAGGGGTCCACATCATCGACAATCTGAATTAATTCAAAGTCAGCCCAGACCTTAACCCCCGCAATATCCACCACAATCTTCGATTGTCTTCCCAATGGTATGATCTTCTATTGATTGGCCATACGCAGGTGGATAGTGGACCATTCCAACTTAGGTTCCCCCATTCATTGCCAAGTCTGTTTAGGTAATACATTCACATCTGACCCTAGGTCCAAAATAACCTGATCCATCTCGTCATCACTGATCTGCGCAGTCAACCACATCTCCCTACCAGTGCGTTTCTTATACCTATAGAGCTTGTGTACATCCTTGACTTTCGGAGGAAGGATAGGTCGTGTTGTGCAGCTATATATCAATGCCTGAAGATTTTCCACAACCTTTGGGTTGTGCAGTAGCTTCATACATGCTTATAAAAAGGGTTTGACCTCCTCATCTACCTTGAGTTCTTCAGGCGGCTGCGAAGTAGATGCCTCTGCCTCAGCAAAGTCTTTGCAAGCTACGAAAAATGTTTCTTTCACCTTTTTTAGATGCAAACCTTCCTGTTTGATAGCTGATGGTCAGATCAGAGGCTCGGTTACAGTTTTCTCCCCAGGCCCCCTGGTGGCCATCCCACTACATGTTATGACATTCACGCTTGGATCTTTGTCTCGTAGTTCGGCCTTAACCCTTTGCACATTCTGCATAGGTGTCGGTTTCTTTTCCTGCATCTCCGCTATCAAGACTGGACAATCTTCAATCGCATGGTCCAACTACCTGCAATACTAGCAGGACTATCTTGTAGGGTTTGGGTAGTCACTGGAAAAGTACCGTACCTCCCCATAGTTATAACAGATTAGTTGCCCTCATCCCCAACCTGCGCTTCCACCTATTCTGCCTCCGTTGCCCCTTGCTAGGGAGCCCCCTGTGCTCGAGAGGGATCTCAGTGAGGATGGATCAAACTGCACCCTATAGAGATTCCCTCGATCGATCATCAAATCATATGTTCGGAAGTTCTATTCATCATGTCCTACCGACCTACAAAACCTGCACCATTGTTGTTTTACTTCTGGGACATACGCAACAAGGCGGGGATAGTGGTTGTGTCGTGCAGCCTTGCAAGGCGGAAATCATCACACCATAGTGCTGACCCACTTGGTCCTGCGACATCCCTAGGGCTCAACGGACTAGTTCCCCAGGCTTACATGTAGTCTGTTAACAGAGGGAAGTTATCCTTGGTGTGACCATTCATCCTGCATCGTATGCACCATCTTTCAGGGCTAGCCTCTGCTCCTTGCTCCTTTCGCAGGTTGTGGATATCCATGTGCATCGCCTCCAGTTTTCCTTGTATCTATTGGGTGCCTAGACGGGTATCATCTCTAGGCGCAACTTCTAACTTCATAGCAACCTCCAGGGCCTTTTCTGGTGATTTGAAAGTCTGGTGACCCATAGGTATGTGCAGGTGAGGTAGCAGCATATCAATGAGCCATTCTTTGTGTTATCTGTCATCGTACTGAAATAATCCTTCTCTGATCACCTTCTTCAGTCGTTGATTGGCCTCCCACACAGACTCAGAAGGCCCTTGCTTGAAATCCTTTAGATTGACCACTATTTGAGAATAAGACTTAGGCTTCTTGAACTGTTGTTTGAAGGCATTCTAGATCTCTTCAATGGTTGAGTTTTCATGTTGTCTGATGTATCCCATGTACCAATCCAAATCTCTTCCTTCGAAGGCAAGGGACAACTGTGCCCTCTTCATCGCATCAACAACTACGTTCTGTGTAGTCCATACTGATTCTACGACAAGCCAGAACTAATCCATGTCTTCATCTTCCACACCCTTAAAGGTAGGCAACTTCATGTGCACAACCATGTCGTCTTCTAGTGGTGGAGGTGTAGGTGAATTATAACCCCTATGCTGGTTCGAAAGTGGTGTGACTGGAGGACTCTGCACAACTTCTTCTCTTATTGAGCTATAGACAGATCTACCTCCTTCTTGGTTGGTCTGATAGTATTTGCCACTTCGCGTCGTAATTCCGTCCAGATCAGAGGTTATTCATTCGGTGTGGCTACACAAAATACTTTTTTTGCACAATAATATCTTAATCAACAGTGGTAAAGTCTTCAGAAGCTCACCCCTAAATCTTTTGAATAATCTTTGCTCTGCTTCAGAATAGGAGACAAACTGATCAATGGTAAATTCTGTCACGAATCCTCCTAGGAAGATGTCCACCCAGTGGTCTACTGTGCGAGTGATGATGTTATCAGACTTCTCTAATTTCTAGATCAATTCTGCGGTCCACTGTGTGACCTGATCGTCCTTCCAAAACTTCTGAAAGTTGACCAGCCTTGCTAGCCACTCTTGGAGCTCAATCACAATGGTTACAAATAAGATCTTGTAGGTCTCCATGAAAATATACTTATTTTTCCACATTTTGGTGGTCAACCTCTTACTGTAGTTTTCTATTACTGCGAATTCCTGTACTTGTTGTTCGAACCATTCATCAATTTCTTTTCTCTCAGGTTTCTAGTATGGCCTTGGCATTACCCGAACCCTCTCTCAAAATGCTCTTAGTCTTGGCAACAGAACCATTTGTTGGCTCGAGAGGTCCTGACCCAGGTTTGGAGGTTAGTGCCTTCAATAAACCCCGAGATTACTCGTTTCGAACACGCTTAAGCATTTCAGCTTTATTTGCATCAAAGTCTCACCCGAAGTAGCAGGGGTAGGTTAATCATGCTTAAACTCGAGGATGTGGTGTGACCAGTGAGCTGCATTCGACGTCCCAAATATCAAATCGCATATTACAGAACCCTCATCTATCAGTCCCTTCGCATCCATGTGCACAATACCATATATAATCACAATAAACAATAGATACAGGACAATAAAGCAACTATCACAACTATTCTTGCATAAAGTCTAACAAGCTAATTTAGATCAAATGTCAATGCAACACAAGTAATTAACACAGTTATTTGTGGATCTCAATAGAGAATCATGCATACCATAATAGATATCATAGAGTCCAATAACCTTCCACTTTCATTAATCCTTCAGATCCTTTTACAATACCCAAAACCCAACCTGTGCACACAGCAGCAGGGTCCGCACATAGCAAGACTGAGGATCTCCATGCACACAGCCTGCAGGAATCCTTTCCCCAAAAACCCAAGACAGATCTACTAATTCACGATTCACACCAATCTTAGTTCAATGTCTAACTCACAACTCAAAAAAAGGTTCAATTACTTATACTACTTTACCCTATGCATCCAATGGTCTGTAAACCATGGTTTGCGAACTCTTGATCTACCTTTGACCCACTTACAATGCATTAGGGGCTTTGACCCACCCCAAAACCCATGCGTTAGACTAAATATAACCAAAAATATACAAAAAATGGACCAGATTCGCAGCTTTTGTAGGAGACCCTGTTCCAACAGATTTTTTGCGAACATTTGAGGCTGAGGTTCTGCGAGAGCGAACGCTATGGGCCCTTAATATATCCATGTGCACAACACCTGCGAGGTGGAGGGATACGCATAAGGGGGCATTCCATGATTGGGAATAATTTTGAGATATGATGATCTTGTGATTAGAACCTTCAACCCACTTGTGTGTAAAACAATTCCTTGGCCCTGGAGACCCGTGTGAGCATCTATTTGCTTGGATGGAAAAATGGTGTGATCGAACTATAGAAGAATGCGTTGACCTATTTATTAATGCCTTTGGACCAATTCCTATCGCATGGTACTTAGATGCGGAGCTACATCAGCACACCTGCCATTGGGAAACATTAAAAGATGAATTTGTAGGGAAATTTGGGCTGACAGGGGGAACAGAGGCACTTGACGAAGCTTTGCAGCATATAAATACCTTCTTTTTTTATGAATCATGCCTCCACGTAGCACTTGGGGTACCGACATGGGAGACATAGATGCAAGATATTGTCAACTGCCACAATATAACCTTAAAAGAATGTGATGAGGATCCGTGCAATGTTTCTATCCTAGAGTCGGAGGGAGAGCGTGCAGTTGTAGGACCTCCACTACAAACTGTGGATGTTATGCAGCCTCTGAAGCTACGATAAGTCAACATTCACATGGAAGAGCTGCCAAAGATGGCTAAAATTTGGTATTATTGGTATGATGATACAATAGGCAAAGTTGTCGAACTGCTCACAGAATATCAGGACTTATTCTTGAGAAAGTTTTCAGATCTTAAGGGGATCACAGGGGATCTAGGGGTCATGCACATCACACTAAAACCAAATGTGAACTCTATCAAGCAGCAACCGTATCGTCTGAATCCTAAGTATAAGCAAATTTTTGAGGAATAAATCGATAAAATGCTCGTTGCAGGTATCATCAAACCAGCCAAACAGTTAGAAATGGTGGTTCAAGAGAAAAAGATGAAGGTAAAGATACAAATCTGCGTGTACTTGCACAAGCTAAATGATTCCTGTGTGCATGATCCCTTTCCTATGCCGTTCTCATATGAAATAATTGATAGCGTAGGAGGGCAGGAAGCATACTCATTCACGGATAGGTTCTCAAGTTACCATCAGATCAGAATCGCACCTGAAGATCGCAACAAGAATACATTTTCCATTGAATGGGGATCCTTCCAGTATATAGTGATATCCTTTGGACTCAAGAATGCCCCTGCTATCTTTTCACGAGCAGTAGTCACAGTGTTCAAAGAGTTCATCCACAAATTTCTGGAAGTTAACTTTGATGATTGGATTGTCGTCGGCTTAGTAAAGAAGCATGTTTCGAACCAGCGCATGATGTTGGATGCCTGTAGGAAGCACCAGATTTTTCTTAATATCAAGAAGTGTATCTTCTGTGTACCCTTCATAATCTTGCTCGGACATATAGAGTGCCGACAAGGGTTGATGGTTGACCCTGTGAAAGTTGCAGTAATTTTAAATCTCACAGTACCTACAACTGAGAAGCAACTGCGTTCGATCCTTGGACACATAGGCTACTACAGGAAGTTCATTCAGGGGTATGCATTGATCACATCGCCTATGGAAAAGCTACTTAATAAGGATGTTTCATTTTTTTGGGATGACGAGTGTCAGAAGATTTTCGAGCTACTCAAAGAAAAGATGGTCTCTACACCTATCCTCATTTTTCCTGATTGGGCGAAGGTGTTCCATGTTCATGTAAATGCCTCAGGAGTCGCCCTATGATCGGTCCTTACGCAACCCAGAGATGGAAACATTGATCATCCGGTTGTGTTTTCCAGTAGGAAACTCTCTGGTGAAGAGTAAAACTACTCTACCACGGAACGGGAGGGCTTGGCGATGGTCTATGCATTACAGAAATATCGGCACTATCTGTTAGGAGGACACTTCGAAATGTTTATAGATCATTCGACTTTGAAATACCTGGTGAATAGCCTATGTTGGGGGGGGGGGGGGGGAATCTATCAATGGCTACTGCTATTCTAGGAATATGAATTTGAGATCATTGTCAAGCCAGGGAAGTTGAATGTTGGGCATGATCACTTGTCTTGAATTGAGATTGGCGAGGAACCAACCAACCTAGAAGAAGGATTTCCTGATGTGCAACTATTTGATATTAAGGTAGTTGATTCACACTTCACTGACATCATTCAGTTCCTGACTATAGGCATGGCACTCGCAGATTATTCGATGCAACAAAAAAATGAGTTGGTAACCTGCGCTATGGATTTTACCATCATCGTAAGTCATCTATATAATATGGGAGCAGATGAAGTGCTGTGAAGGTACGTTTTGGAACATGAAGGGAATGCTATCTTGGCAGAAGCCCACGATGGGGTAGCAGGAGGTCACTACGCAGGGAAAGAAATGAAGCAGAAGATCTTAAGAGTTGGATTATGGTGGCCTACGCTGCATAGTGACTCTCACAACTATTGTAAGGCCTGTGATACATGCCAATGAACCGGAAGGCCATCCCACAGGGATGAAATTCCCCTTCAACTGCAAATGGACCTGCAAGCATTTGACGAATGGGCCATCGATTTTGTAGGACCTACCAACCCACCTGGAAAGAAGACAGGTGCGCGTTACATTATAACTTCTACTAATTATGTAACTAGGTGGGGTGAAGCAAAAGCAGTAAATGATTTCACTACAAATACCACTGCGCATTTCATTTTTGAGAATATTTTGACCAGATTTGGATGTCTAAAAATTCTGATGAGTGATAGAGGTACACACTTTGTCAATAAAACAATACAGGCCTTGATGGAATAATTTCAGATCCATCATGAGAAAAGCACTCTGTATCATCCTCATGAAAATGGAGTGGTCAAAGCTTTTAATAAAGTCTTGGAGCATGCACTGACCAAGGTCTGTAATGCCAATCGCAATGACTGGGATGTGCGCATCCCATCTTTTCTTTGGGCCTACCAAACCACCTGTAAGAAGTTGACAGGGAAAACACCGTTTCGAATGGTTTATGGAAAGGAGGCCATTATGTCCATGGAATACATTGTTCCTAGCCTGCGTATCGCAACCTTTATGAATGGTATGAAAATGAAAGTATTTTTTTTGCTATTCAAATTATTCATTTCCATTAAATTAAGTGTGCAAAGTGTTTGGATAGTCTTCCAAGTGAAACAAAGTGTTTTTTATAACTGTTTATGAATTTTGGTGTGAGGGAGTGTTGTTTTAATTTACTGTTTAACAAATTTAATCTGAATAACACAGCAGAATAACTTCACCATAAACACACAGCAACATGATGAGGCATTTCACGCCTCTTGGGTGTTACAGGTCAAAATACCTCCTCATCAGCTCAGAGGAGAAGATAAATATGGAAGAAATACAAAGACCTAAACAAAACCTATTTCTGCCAAGGTAACGCCTCACTATAACAACACAAGAGCATTATAATGTAGCTGATCAGTGGATAGGCCGCATTAGTGACTAGGGCAATGCTCTGTTTACACTAGAGGGCAGCGTTACCCGTGTTTTAAGTTTGAAATGGGAAAAACCCACAGAGAATGATTTGAATCGCCAGCTTTTTCTCACAAGAGAGTCAGTACAAAAAGGAAAGTGCAAAGCACTAATATCTTATTGGGCCTTGCCATAAACAACTGAACTCTCAAGGAAGGCAAAAGCATGGAGGTTGAGGAAACATCTTGGTTTTTTCTATTCAAAACTGACAGAAAGAGAAGGGAAATGATTTCTCTCTCCATCTCCTATAAAATGGAGTTAAAGGCTCTTGGTTCAAGGTCGAAGGATTGTCAAAGTTTTTGAATACTTGTGAAGTAGAGATCATTGTTGTAGTGTGAATTTCAAAGGTCAAAAAGGTTCATTGAGAGCTTGTTGATCAAGACATCACTACTTTGAGAGATAGAGAGATTGGAAGGCTAAGGAGGGCTTGGTACAACCGACGGTTGTAATCCTCCTTTTTATAGATCAATAGAACTATATCTGTTTTGTCCATTCTATGCGTTGATATTGTCATTATTATTTAATCACTTATATAGCATGAGATGAATGGCTTATATGTGCATAGTTTAAATATTTATTATATATTGGCTTAATTGATAGGAAATATATGTTATGGTACAAATTACACGGGTGCTTTAATTGATTGTAGGGCCAAGATTTGGAGCTGGTGAAAGAGAACTCCTGCTTCACTACCTAGTGCTCTCCAAGGGACTCCAAGATCATTAAAGAGGTAATCTTCTATATTATTCTATCAAGTTGTTTTAAGTTAATATGAACATGTATGTGCCATCTTTGTGAACTATACAGCTAATCTTATTGTCTGCCTCGGGCACCGGAAAGCTCTGAGAGGGATATTCGATAACCAACAACCAAAGCATTTTACCCTATAGTAGAATTGGCGACTCCGCTGGGGAGTTTCCCCATAGTTTCCGGACTATTTCTTTCCTCCTTTCTTCTTTCCTTTGTTCACAGACCCTTTTGACCAGTATTTATGCCCATTAGACATTTCAAAAGCTCGCAGAGTTCAATCTTGTTTATGTTTGACCATCTGAAGAAATTTACCATCGCTAACACTACCTCTGTGGGTTTTCCAGTGCATTATAACACTGCCTCTGCTTAAATACAGTGTGTTAGTCTCTGGATTAACGTTGTTTTTACTTAGAGATAGTGCGTTACTCAGCCAAAATTTGTTGTTCACTACTGTGATTGTGTTTTGGTTGTACATTTTTTTGGCCATCAATATCTCTCCTTAACTGAATCCCTGTGCTTGTTTACTAAGCTAGCATTTATGTTTATTTTCTCTTGTTTGAAAAGTTAGTGTCAAAAGCATTTACTTTTTAGAGAAGATTTTTTTTTTTACTTTTTCTGCATCTAGCTGAGTTAATTTTGAAAATTTTAGTTCATAGACTGTTAAGAAGAGGTAGATAGAAGTCTGAATCTTTAAAGTTGAACTGTGCTATTTGAATGTTAGTGCATGGATGTTGAAAATAAACCTCTCCTTGTAGAAATTCTCTTCATCGAATTGAATATTTAGAGCATATTTTGCATGGTTTCTTGAGTCAGAGTCTCATTACATTTCATACGTCCACTCCCCCTTTGCAAGACTAATAATCAAGTACACTAAGAATCAAGCGAGAATAAAATCAATCACATTACTCTTTTTGAGCTCACACCAACAGTAGTTCAAGCTAGGATATTGGGTTAGGAAAATTGAGAAAATCACCCAAGATCTCAAAACCTAAAACAAGAGTCACTAACAAGCGAAATCCTACTGCACTCATATTATCGGGACCGTTCCTTTACCGGAGCTCAGCGCAAGACAACACTTGGGTGCACAAGAAGGTAGCCCGCCTTTGATTGCATCCGGTGGGTGTGTTATATATTGGGGTTCCCTTTGGGGATGTCGAAACTAGATCGTAGATCTAGGTATTCTGCCCATATAGAATGTTTTTCTTGACCGTGGACCCCCCCCATGATGTCTATGATTTGAGGTATCTTTAGTGGCCATACTTTTTAGGGACTTACACAAGGTGACTAGGATGGGCTATCCTGCTACCTGAAACAGACGGACCCACTCTCTCTTCGGTCTTTAGGAGGGTACTCGTCTTCACGAGAGTGCTTACACCTAACGTCTGAGGTTCAAGCGAAGCTCTAGAGTGACTGTAACTATACTTTCGACCAACCCTCTCTATATACTATTGTGATACTGGATTTCATCACCAACAAACGGTAGTACTCAGACAGGGCACCCTATTCTAGTTGCTTGTTGATTGATTTTAGAGAGTCCTTTTTTCTTTTTTAGGTGTGTGGTTACTTTCATTGAGACTTTATAATACATCACAATTTATTAATTTTTTTTAAAAATAAACAGGTCACTGTGGCGTCCTCCGACCCATGCCGTCTGTCTCGATGACAGTAAGGTCTACCTCCTATGACTATTGAGGAAGAACTGAACCTTGGTGAACCCGTGCCTTCTGCGGAAGAGCAGTCTCCATTGACAAATCCCAATTTTCACATAGCCTCATATCATACGGAATTTCCAGAGAACCCTTTCACAAAAGGTGTTGTACCTCATTAAAATCCTCCACTCATTGATCCGTTGGGGCCTGTGATAGTTCAGATTCCACCATGCCAAGATATTTCTTCGACCGCACAAACATCCATTTCACCACCAGCATCCACAGGGTCGATGCCAATGGCAATCATCCTAGGTTCGACACCATCCTCCCCACTGGTTGTTAGTTCTATGCCATCACTAGGTAGCCCCAGTAGTCAACATATACCTAATCCCAACCCTATGGTCATCGCAACTGTTAGTAGCTCACCGAGTCCTTCGGGATCTACTCCTACCGTGACCACGTTGGGACCCACGGTTGCTCCTCCCACGAGTGTGACTACTTCGATTCCTTTTAGCAACCCTTTTGGTTGGAACCCTTTGCTGAGTTCAAACCCCTTGGCCAATATACCAGGGGGCAGTGTCAGCAGCACGTAGGTCGCAGGGAACATTTCACTTCCCCTACAATCCTTAGGACGAACCGGACAACCTATTGTTAATAATATTCCCTTAAGAGGTTCAAATATAGGTATAGGGTCTATGTCGTTGCCGAACTATGCAAGTAGTAACATGCTTCCGAGAAACTCTATTGCATCCATATGGACTAACCCACCCCAACCTCCATCTGTAATGGGAGAGAAATTTTATACTGGGGGCAACCAACCTTTCGCCCCGCAATACAATATGCCCTATGGACAGCAACCATATGTCCCTACCCCTCCACCTATAGGAAATTTGTATCAAAGTCCTACTTATCCTCCTGGTAATACATTGATGGGTGGACCCTATGTTCTAAATATTCAGCCCATACTTCCTTGGTTAGATTCGGGGGAAAATCCACAATTGCCATTTTTGGCAGCTCTGGACATCCCCGACATCCATCAATCGACTAATGATCCCATCAATCACAACCTTCTCTGGCCTCCAGTACCGCACAAGGTTCATTCTGACATCCCAAAGTTTGATGGGAAACAAAGGGACGACCTAGCCACACACATCACTACCTTTCATCTATGGTTTATATCCAATTCCATGGTGGATGATAGTGTCTGGCTTCGACTATTTCCCCGCACCCTTATAGGCAATGCTGCCAAGTGGTATATTGAATTTCCACGTGCCGCCATCAACACTTTTGGTGCTTTAGCGACAGAGTTTCTAAAGAACTTCCAATTACCAATTAGATTTGAAACTGGAATGGAACTGTTAACCTCGCTGCGCCAAGACACCGCCACCCACATCTCCGATCACATTCATGAATGGAGACGTAGGAGGAGGTTATTCAAAGCGCCAATCCTAGATCATCTCTTAGCTATTTGGTTTTGTAAGTCTCTCTCACCCCACATCTCTAAAGACATTGGCCTTTCTGGTGCAGTTACAGAAGATCAATGCATTTTTCATGCCCAACATTTGGATTTAATCTATTGACGATCTGGCACGCTATATGATTTTCTCCCTAATGCCCCTGGTAACCCAAATCCTCCGGCTACTCAGAAAATCGGAGCTCATGCCGACGGTATCGTTGGCACAATCTCTGGTGTAGCCACAAAAAAGTCTCAGGGGAAAGCCTCCCAGCCATCTTCAGCTGCCACCACCCCTCACCAAACAAATACTCTTCCTACCGCTGAGGTAAATTCTGTGCAACCTTCACAAAAACCTAGTGGGAAAAATAAGAAGAACAAGAAAAATACATCTTCTTCAGAGGAGCGATCGGATAATCAGAATAGCCCTAATCAGAAAAATGCTGCCAAAAATGACAAAGGGAAGGATAAACCCATGAAATTTCCTTGCAAGATCTGTGCGTAGGACCACTTGACATACAAATTTCCTCGGCTGCAGGAATGCACCGATTTTATCGCAAACAAGGATTATGGGTGAACACCTGCCGTTCTTCATAATTCTTTCCCTAATCAACATCAACAACATCAACACATGGTTACCAATCTGCCACAACCCCATCAACGGGGCAATGGTGGTTCACATCCTTCTGGCAAAGGACAATCCGCCATTTATGGCATTGAGAGTGTTGAACTTCAAACACAAACCAATCTTTATGGAAATCCTACCATAGATGCTCAATAACCTGGTACTAGTTCAAATCCACCGCCGCCCAATGATTTGCATATCGAATGGTCTACTTATGACCCTGTGATTCGTCCCCCCAAAGGGACACTTCGACGCACAACTCATAACACCTCTGCACGTGCAGCCCAAAACTACAACATTGTAGAAGATTTGGCATAGGCACTGTCAGCTATGTCTACTCTCAAATTATTACAAACCTGTCCAGCACAAAGGAAAGCCTTGCTTTCAACCATTGGTGGAATATACCCCCAGGATTCCATGCTAGCTATCTTTGATATGGAAAAATCTAAACCTCGCCTCTCACACCAACTCTTATTCCAGGTGCAGGTGGTGTTGAAAGGGAGACCAATCCATCGCACTGTCATAGACGAAGGTACTTCGACCTGCGTTATGTCACAAGCTTGCTGGCTCAATTTAGGTTCTCCTACCTTAACACCGCCATCGAATTCCATCAAAGCTTTCGATGGCCACACGTTCCTCCCAAAGGGATACCTTGCTAGCTTTCCCATCACTCTGAGTGGGAAAATAGTAACCATGGACGTTGAAGTCGTAGAGCACCATCTCGACTATAATCTATTGCTTGGTCGCAGTTGGTCTTATGCCATGACCGCCATTGTTTCTTTGGTCTTCCGACTCATCCTATTTCCATTGGATGGGAGAATAGTCACAGTGGATCAATTATCCTTCTACACCCCTGATTATGCCACGTTACCAAGTAGCAATGTACCCCTAATAGGAGGCTTTCTTGACTCTTATGTCAGTATCGGTACCAGTCTTCTGAAGGCATCTTCCCTACTGGGTTGTTTTCCTCTCCCGCCACCACAGATCCCAAACACGATTGCAATGATATCCACCACTTTGGATGGCTCTATTGACCCATGGATCATCCTGGCACCTTCAGAAATTGATTCCTACGGAGATCTGATGCCGCTTTCACCAGCCGAGTTGGCTTACCAAGCCATCCAAATCACATCTGAACCCTCCACTGTTATGGTTTCGACCAAAGGTACAAACCTCCCACCAATCATAGTTCTCTCTAAGGATCTCCTCAATGAAGTCTTTCCTATAGACGAAGCTATTCAAGAGATCATGTCTCTAGAAGAACGACCTTGGGGAGATTTTCACCATCACGCTTCGATGATTGAATCGGATGTGATAAAAATTGAAATTCCATCCTTTGACCCACGTGAGATGGTTCCCTCCACTTACACGACTATTCAAACTATCGATTCAGAAGGGAACATGGGTAATCTTTCTAAGACAATGCTCATTGATATCTCGGTCAAAACGAGTATCGTGGAAAATATTCAGATTGGAGCTAATTGCAATCCTGAGGAAATTGCATGCTTCACATCCCTTTTCAAGGAATTCCACGATGTGTTTGCTTGGTCTTATGATCAAATGCTTGGCATAGATCCATCTATAGTCGAGAATGAAATCAAGATTTATGACAATGCCAAACCAATTCGGCAGTGACTCAGACCTGTCCACCCACGCAAAGCAGCCACCATCAAAATTGAGGTAGAAAAACTTTTAAACACTGGTTTCATCTATCTCATTCCTTTGACGGAATGGCTTTCCAATCCGGTTCCCATCGATAAAAAACAAGGCACCATTCGATTTTGTGTTGACTATCATGTTTTAAATGCCGCTTGCCCCAAAGACAATTATCCTACACCATTCATAGATCAGATTCTCGACGATTGTGCCGGATGCGAATCTTTTTCCTTCATGGATGGATTCTCAGGCTATAACTAGATTGCAATTAAAAAAGATGACTAGCATAAAACTACCTTCATCTATCCTTGGGGCACATTTGCGTATCGTAAACTCCCATTCGGTCTAAAGTATGCTGGAGAAAATTTTCAGTGGGCTATGGACTACACTTTTCATGAAATTCAACATATTGTACAGGCTTACTTGGATGACCTTTCGGCCCATTCCAAGAAACGACCTGATCACCTCGCTCATCTGAAAGAAATTTTTTCTAGGTGTAGATTCTACAATATACGTCTGAATCCTCATATGTGCGTATTTATGGTCAAGTCCAGATGTCTGTTAGGTTTCATTGTCTCCAAGCACGGGATTAGGGTTGATCCCGATAAGGTTAAGGCAATTTTTGAATTGCCGGCACCACAATCCATCCTTCAACTCCAACGTTTGCAAGGGAAGGATAAATTTTTATGTCGATTCATTGTCAACTATGCTGAGATGACGAAAGTATTTATGTGATTATTGAAGAAAGGAAAACTATAATTGTGGGATGACCAAGCTCAATGGTCATTTGATGCTTTAAAACATGCACTTGTTTCAGCCCCACTCCTTAGTGCCCCCGACTACTCACGCGACTTTCTCCTCTACTTGGAAGCCTCACCATCCTCACTTGGAATGGTTCTGGTTCAATTTCACAATGACGACAATGAAAATGTGATATACTATTTGTCCAAAGGTCTAATCGGACCTGAATTACGTTATTCACATGTGGAGAAACTTTCTCTGGCGATAGTTTTTGTCGTCACCCGACTCCGAAACTATATATTGCTGCGACAGACTACGGTTATTGCTTTGGATAACCCCATGCGACACATCCTGTCTAGAAAAATTATTGGAGGAAAATATTCCAAATGGATCATAATCCTCCAACATTTTGATTTGGTCTTCACATCTGCCAAAGCAAAGAAATCCCTCGTCTTCACCGAATTATTATCGGACCTTCCGAGAATCGACCCAGGAGAAGTAGCTCATGATCCATTTCCTGATGAATCTGTATACTTGGTCGATTCTTTGGACCCATGGTATGGAGAAATTTTGGTCTACCTACAAACCCAACGCTTCCACCTAACTCTCACAGTTGACGACCGTCGTCGTATCTGCCACTAGGCAAAGCACTACCTCATGCTAAACGATACGCTATATTGTCGTGGTGTTGATACTATTCTCTGACATTGTCTCACTTTCGATGAGGCGGAACGCGTTTTGAATGATTGCCATGCAGGGGCATGTGGTGGTCATCTTTCGGGCATAACTACTGCCCAAAAAATATTGCGCACAGGTTAGTATTGGCCCACTTTGTTTAAAGACTACATTGTAGCAGTCTAGAAGTGCCATCCATGTCAAATTTTCACAAAGAAAATGTGTGCTCATCCTGCCCCCCTTCATTCAGTTAAATTCATAGGTCCTTTCTCTAAATGGGGAATTGAATTTGTCACCTGCAATCCCACTTTAGAAAATGGACACAAGTACATCGTGGTTGCGGTCGACTATATTACGAAATGGGTGAAAGCCATTCCCACTTTCAAGGCCAATGGAGAAACCGCTGCTCTCTTCCTGTTCAATCAGGTAATCTGTCGGTTCGGCATACCCCTATCTATTGTCACAGATCATGGATCCCACTTTCAGAATCATATGATGACCGAATTAACATCCATGCTAGGTTTTTGTCAAGATCAATCTTCGTCTTATTATCCTCAAGCTAATGGTCAAGTCGAAGCCGTAAATGGCGTCCTCAAAACCATGATTCGTCGATTGGTCAGAAATCATAAAACCACATGGCATCAGAAGTTGTATTCCACGTTATGGGCATACCGAACGTCAGTCAAAACTACCACAGGTTTCATGCCATTCCAACTTGCATTCAGCCTAGAGGCAGTACTTCCAATCGAGTGTGAAATTCCATCACTCAAACTCACCGTTGAACTCCTCCTTGGCACCACCGCCACAGAAGAGCACTTGATATCACTCAACCATTTGGATGAAACTCATCGAGATGCTACACTAGCACTCGAAGCTCACCAGCACCGAGTCAAAGCTCAATACGACAAATCTGTCAAGCCACGTTCTTTCCAAGAGGGTGATCTTGTTCTACTCTATGATCAGAAACATGACCTCTTGGGGGCAGGAACACTCCAACCATTATGGCTTGGTCCTTACATCGTCACTAAATTCCTCTCAAAAGGGGCTTATGAACTTCAGGAGAGTAATGGATTTCCACTCGCAGAGCCCCGCAATGGGCTCTATCTAAAGAATTTTTTTGTGTAGTTTCGCACTAGGCATATGCTTTGTAATTTTATGTATATAAGTTTTGCCTATTGTTTTGATGTTTCTAGATTTTTTTTGGTTTTTGAGGTGTTTTTTCTCATGTATAATCTTTTTCTTTCATAACAAATGGCGTCACCCTCCTTATCATATGTCGGATATGCAGACAGTGCTAGTCGTCACACTAGAAGCATTGCTTCAGCTGCTTGGGTTCTCTACACTCCTGAGTCAGACCTTCTTGGTTCTAGGGGAATCTTCCTAGGTAGTGCCACCAATAATATTTCCGAGTACATGTCAGTGACTCAACTCCTCACGGAAGCGGCATCTCGTGACATCTCCAATTTAGAGGTCAGGTTAGATTCCCAACTCGTCATTATGCAGTTAAACAATCATTACCATATCCGTCATTTAGTATTGTTACGTTATTTTTTAAGGGTGCGACTTTTAGAATGTCAATTTCAAACAATTACATTTGAGCACGTTCCTAGACAATTTAATGCATTAGCTGATTCTTTGGAAAACGATGTGTTAGATTGGCATTTTTCACATTTTCTATAAAAGATTTACTCATGAGTATATATATATTTTTTATCCCATTGAAAATACATAAAAAAATTAAAAAACACAAAATCACCAAAAAGTATGTATATATATATATTTCATGTCCAGTACAATAGTTACATCAAAAAATCTTCCAAAACTTGGGTGTTTTACAAAAATTTCGCTATACTAAGCCACGCTCTGACACTAATACATCCACTCCGCTAGCTAGGCCTGATGATCATGGTAACATACAACTGCTCTAGCTATCCTCCTTAGAGGCACCAGGTATCTCTCCGGCACACCTATGGTATGCCGCTGCAAATGAACTGGAACCTCCCGCATAGGAAGGGGTGGTATGCCCATACTCAAACCCTCCAGGTTCCTGGAGAGTTCATGTAAATCCTAGGCATCATCATCCTCGACGGCTTCCGCATCCTCTACTGGTGTGCTAGCCCTGAGTAGCTTCAGTCCTCGCCGTGCATAGCAAGGGGCCCCAACTGGACGAACAGGTGCCACATCTATGTCAAGAAAAAAAATGCTTCATGTCAAAACATAATTTTCACCCTATTTCAACAAAAAAATTGCATAAGCATTCAAAAGAAAAAAAAAACAAAGTACTTCTTTGAAATACACTGATCATTTCCTTCTTACCATCGAGTCCCCACTGGGTACCAGGAGGTAGTGCTAACTCCGGATCGCCTATGAAGTTCATCCCTGCATAGTGATAATCCTCAATCATAATTATCTGGGAGTTCAGCCAATCAAAAAGCCATCATCAAAATAGTGGCAGACAGGACCCTCTCCAGTCTACGGAAGCAAGGCTGCCCACCGAACCTGCCTTGGCTCGTGTGGGCCCAATGGCATTGTAACGATCCTGGGCCTCATCAATGGTACCTGATCTAGTAAGAAAGAGACAATCAGTGTACCGTACCCAAACTCTCTCTGGGTACAGGTCTTACATGCGGTAAGCTCTGCTCGGACCCGACGGACAACTCCATCACACCAGTCAAAAATCTGAGGCTGCATACAGTCCAAGGCTAGGAGCATCTGGGCCTTGGTGGCCACATGCTGACTCTTGGCACCTGCCAAGTGAACAATCATCCATAATATAGACCTCAATGGTCTCAAATTCACCCGTGCGATCGGTACCCGGTTGCTCACAACTTGAGTGTCACGTATGCAATGCTCAAGAATCAGATTAGCAGTGGAACGTGGGTCAGCTCTGGACCCTGTCAAGTTGGGCCTCAGCCCACGACATGATAGACTGGTCAAAAAGTACACATCATCCTTCTCGATTGAGAGCTCATTGCCCCCAATCCGAAAGACATGGTGCCACTCGTCCCATTGCTAGATTAGCCACCTTAGGAGGTCCTCTTGACCCCTCATCAGTTCTAAACGGACATATTTTAGCAATTCGCATCTGCGGAGAGCCATCAAGATTGCTACATCCATCATCATCTCTCATGATTCCTGTTCATGTTCTCTCTCTCACCAGATACTCATGGTTAACAGATGAATACCTGCAAATGCAACATTTTCCACCGATTAAAAATTGCCTGGACCACTTCAAAACGATGGGAAATGAGTTGCTAAAAAATGCGGTGCACCTAACGCTGGCCTTAGTGTGAAACAGAGCACGCTAATGCGGCATCCCTTCATGGGAAGTGTGCTTAACGCAGTTCTAGCACTACTGGCCTGCGTTAGGCGCAAACATTTTTTACAGCCTCACAAATTTTCCATTTTGAACCAACAAAACTTAATAAAAAGACAACTAAATGATAGCAGAAGGTTCTAGCTCTTACCTGGAGCTCACGGGAAGGAAAACCGTTGCCCGGATTGACCGTAATCATCAGCTAAAGGTCTCACCCCTTTTCACCCCAAAGCTCCTTCATAACACTCAAAACAGTGAAAATGAAGGTCTTCTGACCTTCTTATAGCCAATTTTGGGGCATGAATCTCTTAAGCTAGTCGGCAAAAGTCATGAATTCCTGCTGCACATGTGTCGCAACTATTGAGATTTGGTACTGATGTTATGATGAGTGATCAAGATTCATATGCAGACATACTTATGTTTTATCGAGCATTCTTTTTACGATATTTTTCTTGCTCGTTAATCCAAAAAACCTCGAGTTCCCTTCTTCAGACTCGTTAAACTTATACAAAGTTGATATCGAGCGTTATTTTTATGGTCTTTTTCCATCTCGTTAATCCGAAAAACCTAGAGTTCTCTTCTTCAGACTCGTTAAAACTGATATGAAGAAGCACTAAGCTTTCTTTTAAGGGACCTTTTTCTCGCTCATAAAACTTAAAAAACCCCGATTTGACTTTGTCGGGCTCGCTAAACTACCACAACAGTGAGTAAGGAGCCATTCTTTTCCTCTTTTTCAAAGCTCTTTAAATCGAAAAAGTAACCGAGTTTTCTCCGCGTGACTCATTAAAATTTCACGGAGGGCACCGAGTTTTTCTTTGTTGGACTCGTTAAAATTTCACAAAGAGTACTGAGTTTACTTTGTCTCCTCGTACTCATAACAAAATGAGGAAGACGTCCATCGAACATAGATTTCTCACTTTTCCGGCTTTGATGGACTAACTCACGTAAAATGAACTGTTTCAGGCTTACTATTCTCCCTTTGCCATGCCCGGTTATCAAGACATGAAAAAGGTACCCCAACGGAGTTGTCTTTTATGATATTTTTTAGACTCTCTAAACATGAAAAATTCACCGAGTTTACTCATCTGGACTCGTTAAACCTAATCAGATGGGGCATGGAGTTGTCTTTTATGATATTTTTCAGACTCTCTAAATATGAAAAATTTTCCGAGTTTACTCGTTTAGACTCGTTAAAATTAATCAGACGGGGAAAAATTTGGACAAAATGGATACTACCTCTGTTACATTTCAGAAAGGTCGATTTGGCAGCAAAAATCTTAAACATGGCACTTCCCAGAAAAATCTTTTGCAGTTAGCCAAACCCTACCATCTATGAGTATTAGCCTTCATCTCCCAGTGTCCCTACACCGATAAAATCCTAACACACTCTTTGGTGTGCATTAAGCGTCAGCTGCCTAGTACCCTATTACAGTGCCTTCTATTGTTCAAGAAGATCTTGCTATCTACTGCTCATGTTATCAACCAAACCGCTCATTATGCCAGAAATTATTTGTCGTCCAACATCCCCATTTACTCTTCATTATCTCAATCATAAACAAAATCAGTTGGTTTCTGTTTCATGTTGACTGATGTAGGATGCCTCAGTGCCTACCTTTCAAAATATCTCTTCCTATCGAATTCAACATCTTATCTAGGAAGTTGATCCAGAAATCCATCAGTACCCGGATACTTGCAGACATCAGTGGCAGGTATTCTTGTGTTTGATCAGGAGTCTTCATCATTGGCTCTCGGTCGAATTATTCTACGAGTGTTCGACTTCAACTCATTTTATTCACACTTGCTAGATTGTACTGTGCATCTTAGGGACCATCATCATTATCAGTGGCCACCTTCACGTTTGTTAACAGTTTTCATTATTGACTAGTAATCAGACAATTTCTCACATGTTCAACGACAGTTCCTTCATTCACCTGTTGAGGAATATGCAGTTTAAGTGAATCGACAGTAAGGACCTTGGGGAAAAGGTTACATCATTAAAGTTGTGTTCCCTTCCCCAAGTTGCGATATTTTTTATGGAGACAGCTTCTTCAACCTGATCCTGTTATGACAGACACTCCCACATTGTGCTTATTAGTGGATAGATTCTTCATATCTCTATTCTAGAGAAATCATGTTGTTTAAGCTACTGAGCATGGGAATGCCCGACTCAAGGCAGATACTATATTTTCTGACATATGTTGTTGTTTCAGGTTTTCCTCAGTCTTTCAATCTCTTTATCTCTACTACACACATTTTAAATTATTTCGGCCATTGTCTTCATCTCTAACCTCACACTTTAGGGGGTATCTGTTATAGTTCAAAATACCTCCTCATTAGCTCAGAGGAGAATAAATATGGAAGGAATACAAAGACCTAAACTAAACCTATTTCTGCCAAGGTAACGCCTCACTATAACAACACAAGAGCGTTATAACGCAGCTGATCAGTGGATAGGCCGTGTTATTGACTAGGGAAATGCTCTATTTACACTAGAGGGAAGATTTACCCGTGTTTTAAGTATGAAACGGGAAAAACCCGCGGAGAATGATTTGAATCTCCATCTTTTTCTCATAAGAGAGTCAGTACAAAAAGGAAACTGCAAAGCACTAATCTCTTATTGGGCCTTACCATAAAAAACTGAACTCTCAAGGAAGGCAAAAGCATGGAGGTTGAGGAAACATCTTGGTTTTTTCTATTCAAAACTAGTGAAAAGAGAAGGGAAATGATTTCTCTCTCCATCTCCTATAAAATGGATTTGAAAGCTCTTGGTTCAAGGTCAAAGGATTGTCAAAGTTTTTGAATACTTGTGAAGTAGAGATCATTGTTGTAGTGTGAAGGTCAAAGGTCAAAGAGGTTCATTGAGAACTTGTTGATCAAGACATCACCACTTTGAGAGATAAAGAGATTGGAAGGCTGAGGAGGGCTTGGTACAACCGACGATTGTAATCCTCCTTTTTATAAATCAATAGAACTGTATCTGTTTTGTCCATTCTATGCATTGATATTGTCATTATTATTTAATTACTTATATAGCATAAGATTAATGGCTTAGATGTGAATAGTTTAAATGTTTATTATATATTGGCTTAATTGATAGGAAATATATGTTATGGTACAAATTACACGGGTGCTTTAATTGATTGTAGGGCCAAGATTTGGAGCTGGTGAAAGAGAACTCCTGCTTCGCTGCCTAGTGCTCTCCAAGGGACTCCAAGATCATTAAAGAGGTAATATTCTATCTTATTCTATCAAGTTGTTTTAAGTTAATATGAACATGTATGTGACATATTTGTGAACTATACAGCTAATCTTACTGTCTGCCTCGGGCACCAGAAATCCCTGAGAGGGATATTCGATAACCAACAACCCAAGCATTTTACCCTATATCACTGGGCTACATCTGCCGGTCCAAGGCTCCCAATGGGCATGTCCTTGATATATTATGATGCTCAAATTGGTAATATAGTGAGAAAAATGCATAAAAAGACCAAACCAGTTGTGAAAATGAATTCAGAACATAGAAATAAGCTAAGAATGACTCTGATTTCACCTAAAACAGTGAAGTGTAGTCCAATGCAACTCCATTTCCTTCAAGGCCTTGATGGCTCCCCAAGATTCTCTGAAGTAAAAATGGCTAAAATACATCTCTGATGGATCTGAAACCTATTCAAATGGCTCCATAATGCTGAGAGTACCAGAAATAAAATAAAAAAAAAAAAAAAAAAAAATCGCTCCAAACGGTTCAGTAATGTGAAATTTATGACCAACTGAAGTTTTGTCCAATCTGGCCTAAAGAAAATCCACTAAACTTGGGAGAACTAGAGATAAGGCCGCTAATTTTGGCAAAGGCACATAGAAAGGAGGGCTCTGCCCAAACTATCGGAACCTTTTGCATTAACATTTATTGTTAGTGGGCGGGGTCATATGGACCATCGCCCAACCGACCGTCATAACCGTGGAGTTAACGGTTTACAAACCGTAGCATTTAACCTCACGTATCCTCTGCCGACTTCCATGTGAATGCAACTGTATCATCGTAACGGTCGGGGTTTTGTGTTATCCGTCGGGCTAGGCCTAAGGTTCCACCAGGAGGTCATATTATAAGGGGGCTGGCCCCCTTTACCGCTGCCCACACCTTATACAAACTTTATATATGTAATGTATCCATAGTATGTTAAGAACCGTCATGTGGGCAGGCCGGTCGGGCCTATGGGCTAGCAGTCACCCTACCCGGGTTCGAATCATGCCAACTCCAAAAAAAAATTGCCACACCAAAATCTTCAGTTCTGGGGCCACGTGGCGGCCTCTGGGCCTGCCATGTGGCAGATATTGATTGGCCAACAAAACACAATCAAATAAATCCTCCAATATACGAATGACAAATGTCGAGCCATGATTGGTTTTTGATGGAATATTCCATGCAATATTCTATGGAATATTTTTGGAATATTTTGTGGAATATTCTTTTTTAATATTTTTTAATCAAAGTCAACCCTGGTCAAACTAGTCTTTTGCATAAAATTGCGAATTTTCAAACTTGAATAACTTTCACATACAATATCATATTTGAGTTTCGTTCACAGCATTAGGATCATATCGGCGAGGCCTATCCTATCGTTCTAGTTTCAAACAATTCTGAGCAATTCCAATTTTGAGCATTTTCTTCACTTAGGACATGATCACCTGATCACACCTCCCCATTGGGAAGATTTTGGACCCCAAAAGCCTTCAATTATCTGTTAAGAAGATGAGGGTATAGGTCCCTCACCTTTTCCACCTTAGTCCACTTTGCCTTACTCGATTTTCTGCCTTTAAGACCAACCCAAACATAATCAACATTTCCCCTCCTTGAAGTGCATGTCCTTTTGTCAAGGATAGCATCCTCTTTCAACTCATCCAAAAATTCTGGCGAGAAATCCTCTATGGATGGCAGCTGAATGTCACTTTCATAATCAACAATTAAAGGAGGTTCATACAAACGTAAAATTTCCACATTCACAACGGAATACATTTGCGTGTATGAAGGAAAATCTAATTGAAAATCATTATTTCCAAATTTTCTAAGGATCTTGAATGGACCATAACGAATAGGCTTTAGCTTTTTACCTTCTCCTTGCATTCTTTCTTTACTAATATGCAACCATACCTCATCCCCTTCTTGAAACTTATGATCAATTCTATGCTTATCATGCCTCTCCTTGTACTTGCCTTGAATTTTTTCAAGATGTTCTTGAACTTTCTCATGTATGAGCTAAATTCTTTCAATGAACATGCAATATTTGTCAGTGTCACTATGACCATCAATGGCCACATCCTTCTCAAGAATAAAATCTAAAGGTGACTTAGGCCAATACCCAAAACAAGCTTCAAAAGGTGAAGTATTTCAAGAAGTGTGCTTGGCCCGGTTGTAAGAATGTTGAATGTAATGCAAATGCTCATCCCAAAGCTTGGGATGCTTGCTGCAATAACCTCTCAAAAGATGTATAATGGTTCTGTTCACTACCTTAGTTTGTCCAACAGTTTGTGGATGGAAAGCAGTACTATTCTTCAACTTGGTGTCCATCATCTTCCATAAATTGGACCAAAAATTCCCCACAAATATGGAATCCCTGTCACTAAAAATGCCATAATCAACCCATACATGTTGAAAATATAAATCAGCAGTTTTTTCAGCAGTTATAGATTTCTTACATGGCATAAGAATACAAATCTTGCTGAAACGATCAACTAATACATAAATATAATCATGCTTCTTTCTAGATAATGGTAGCCCTCCAAAAATCCATTGAAACACTTTCCCATGGTCTAGAAGGTACCAGCAATGGCATATATAAACCAAGCTTCCTATTTCTAGGCTTTCTTGTAATACATAATGAACAACCTCTAATGAAACGTGAAACACTATCTACCATGTGAGGCCAATAACAATACCTCTGTAAATGTGCCACCGTTTTGCTTACCCCGAAATGTCCAACTATGAGAGAAGAATGAGCCTCTCTCATGATGCTTAGTCTCTCCCCCTGTGGTATACATAACTTGCCCATATGAAACCGAAAATTATTATGCAAATGATAATCATTCTCCTCGACATGATTCCCTTCACTCAAGTTAGCATACACATCCTTAAAAACAACATTTGATGCATATTGTTCTATGTAGCTCTCATGTACAATAGAATCATTCTTAAGCAAAGTACTAGCACTAATAACAGGCCTTGAAAGCATATTAGAAACCTTGTTGTAAATACCTTTCTTGTACCTTATTACCAAGTGAAATTTTTGTAGGAAGCCCATCCATCTGAAATGTCATGACTTCTACAATTTACTTTGTGATTGCAAGTACTGTAAAGGCTGATGGTTGGTATGAACAATTGTTTCTTTTCCCATCAAATAGTGTTTCCATTTTTTGACACTTTTTACCAATGCATACAACTCTTTATCATATGTAGGATAATTCACAACAGCACGATTAACTGTCTTAGAATGAAATGAAACAGGCTTACCATGCCGTAAGAGAACTACACCCATGGCGTAATCACTAGCATTTGTCTGAATCTCGAATGGCTGTCTCAAGTTCAGTAATGCAAGGACTGGAGCTGAACTTATCTTCTCTTTCAAAGACTCAAAATCTTTCTATTTCTTGCCTCCCCATTGGAAAGCACGCTTCACACTAGTCACTGCATGCATAGGAGCTGCTATGGCAGAGAAGTTAGAAATAAACTTCCTCCAATACTGAGCTGCACCCAAAAAACTTCTTACCTCTGTAACGGATTTGGGAGTAGGCCAATTCACAATGGATTCTACTTTGGAAGGATCAATTCTCAAAGTTCCTCCTCCTATTATGTGTCCCAAATAAACCAAAGAAGTCTTTCCAAATTTACACTTTGACATTTTAAGAAATAACTAATTTTTCTTCAAAATATCAAGTACTTTCTTAACATGCATGACATTCTCTTCTCTAGTCTTGCTGAAAATTAAGATGTCA
The DNA here is from genome assembly GCA_034641835.2 of Pinus albicaulis. NCBI lineage: Eukaryota > Viridiplantae > Streptophyta > Pinopsida > Pinales > Pinaceae > Pinus > Pinus albicaulis. Next base: position 746,634,965 of record CM076583.1, read on the forward strand.
TCTAAGTAGAAAATAAAGAAATCATCAAGAAAAGGACGTAATACATCATCCATTACCCACATGAAAGTTGCAGGTGCATTGCATAAACCAAACGACATAACAAGCCACTCAAAGAGTCCCTGTTTGGTTTTAAATGTTGTCTTCCAAATGTCACTTTCTGCAATTCTAACTTTATGATAACCACTATGTAAGTATAACTTAGTGAAATATTTAGCATCTTTCAGCTGATCCAACAAATCATCTATCCTTGGAAGTGGGTAACGATTCTTTACTATTATTTTTTTCAATGCCCTGAAGTCCACACACATGCGCCAAGTTCCATCTTTCTTTGGAATCAACACTATTGGTGACCCACATGGCGAAGTGCTTGGTATTATGAATCCTTTATCCAACAAGTCTTTAATTTGCCCGTTTATTTCAGCATTCTCCATGATAGACAAGTAGTACATGCTGATGTTAGGAAGAGGACAATCTTGATGGAAATGGATCTCATGCTAAATCTCCCTTTTAGGAGGTAAACCTGTCGGTTCCTGAAACATTTGATGTTGTGAATCAACTACATCATATGAATCTGATTTAAGCTTGGAATCACAATTTTCAAATGACTCGTGATTCATATCAATCTTGGTCTTTACCATAAGAAGGAAAAAACTATTGCTAGAATTTACTAGCCTTTTTACCTGTCCCGCATTTACTATCGCTCTATTTGTCTTCTTGCGATGTGCTCTGACAATGAAATCCTTGCCATATTTAAAGAGATGATATTTATTTTCATGGCGATGGAAGATCACTTTCCTGTCAAACAAGTAAGGACTTCCCAAAAAAATTCTTGATATATCAAGTGGTACCACATCAAGTTCAACTATGTCAGTAAAGTGTGCAGTTATGGTGAATCTCAATATGCACTTTCTTGAGACTTGTAAGTTTGCATCCTTGCATATCCACCCAAGAGGATAAGGCTTTGGATGTGGAATGGTCTCAAGTTTTATTTTTTTGACCAAGTCTTCTAATATGAGATTTTCTTGTGACCCACTATCAAAAAGTGTGTCAATTTTAGTATGTTTTGAGACTACCCTCACATGGAACAATTCAATTCTTTCTTCCTCATTAGGAGCTTGTACATGACAGTTTGAAGTACTAGTGCTTGCTTTAGTTTCAGTTTCCTTTCCCTTCATACTTTTCAAACCCAGGGCTGCAATTTTGGTTTCATCCCCTGAATCATCACCTATATCTTGAGGTGTAGTTGTAGTAGCTGCAGTTTTCTTCTTTCCCTTGTTTTTGTTAAATTGGTTTCTTTTTTCCAGATGTAATTTCCAATAGTTTTTCTCTTCATGGCCCTCTCTTGAAAAATGTTTACAAATGAATTTTTCACCCTCTTGTTTGATAGATGCATTCTTTTTACCTTTTCCCTGAAATTTTTTATCTTTGTTCTTCCCTTTGAAAGGCTTGTTTCTACCCTCATCAAAAGTGTTTTTCCCTCTAGCCTCTAAATGCATAGCTTGTAGACAAACTTCATCTAGACTAGTAGGATTAAACATAAGGATAGTATGTTTAAGGTAACTGTGGAAACCACCTATATATTTTAGCAAAGTATCTTCACTTTGTAAGTCTACCCCTAATAAGAGTGCTCTTCTCCTAAATTCCTGGGATAGTCTTGCACATTCTGTCCCTTAAGCTATCTAAAGTTTTGCCAGTTCGTTATAGCCTTTTGAAGATGAGCTAAAGGATAACATTTCTTCCTGATTGCAGTATTTAATTCAGTCCATGATAAAGTAATCTTACAATGTTTCTTTATTTCATCCTTGGTCTTGGCTTCCCACCATACCAATGTTGCTCCATCCATTCTTAGTGAGGCTAGTTGTATTTTGGTGTCGTCATCATGAAGGTTTGGAATCCTTAAATAAACTTCCAATTGTATGATCCAATTTTCTAATTTCTCTACATTGACTTCACCGTTAAACATGGGCAATTCAAATTTGACATCAAGCTTTAAAAATGGATTTTTACCAGTGGTTTTTGACTTATGTGACTAATTTACCAAAGTCGAGGAAGACGACGTCGAGGAAGAGGATGACGATGGAGATGGTGGATCACCATTTCATCCATGTCCTTTCTTAGACTGATTATTACTCTTCTTTCCTCTCAAGGAACCCTCTCCTTCTTTCTGGTTTTTAGACCCTTCTCCAGCAATCCTATCATTTCTTTCTTGATAGAGGATCCTTACCATTTCAGTCATATCCAAGAAAGATTTCCGGAATACCCATTCTTCTTCCTTTGGATCCATCTCGTCAGGAGACTCTCCTTCTCTTGAAGACATGCTTGAAGCTACTTCTAGGGATCTTGAAGGTGGTTCTCTGAACCTTCTTGGTTGTGGATTAGTTTGTGCACTAACCAAGTTTCCTTCACCTCTCTTGAGTTTTAACCTAGTAAGCATCAAAACTTGCAAACAAATGACTTAATATTTGCACAAATCAAATGCTAAGTAAAAAATCTAGCTTCTAAGGCTCTAATCCTGAGCTTTGATAGCAACTGATTTGAAAATGAAAGTATTTGTTTTGTTTTTCAAAGTATTCATTTCCATTAAATTAAGTGTGAAAAGTGTTTGGATAGTCTTGCAAGTGAAACAAAGTGTTTTTGATAACTGTTTATGAATTTTGGTGTGAGGGAGTGTTGTTTTAATTTACTGTTTAACAAATTTAATCTGAATAACACAGCATAATAACTTCACCATAAACACACAGCAACATGATGAGGCAATTCACCCCTCTTGGGCTACATCTGTTGGGTCCAAGGCTCCCAATGGGCAATTCTTTGATATATTATGATGCTCAAATTGGTAATACAGTGAGAAAAAGGCCTAAATAGAACAAACCAGCTGTGAAAATGAATTCAGAACATAGAAAGAAGCTAAGAATGACTCTGATTTCACCTAAAATAGTGAAGTGTAGTCCAATGCAGCTCCATTTCCCTCAAGGCCCTGATGGCTCCCCAAGCTTCTCTGAAGTAAAAATGGCTAAAATACACCTCTGATGGCTCTGCAACCTGTTCCAATGGCTCTAGAATGCTGAGAATACCCAAAATCAAAAACAATTTCACTCCAAAAGGTTCAGTAATGTGAAATTTATGACCAACTGGAGTTTTGTCTAATCTGGCCTAAAGAAACTCCACTAAACTTGGGAGAACTAGAGATAAGGCCACTAATTTTGGTAAAGGCACCTAAAAAGGTGGACTCCGCCCAAACTGTCGGAACCGTTTGCATTAACATTTATTGTTATTGGGCGGGGTCACATGGACCACTGCCCAACCCACTGTCATAACCGTGGAGTTAACGATTTACAAACTGTAGCATTTAACCTCACGTATCCTCCGCTGAATTCCATGTGAATGCAACTGTATCACGATAACAGTTGGGGTTTTGTGCTATCCGCTGGGCTAGTCCTGAGGTTTCACTGGGAGGTCATATTATAAGGGGGCTGGCACCCTTTACCGCCGCCCACACCTTATACAAAATTTATATATGTAATGTATCCATAGTATGTTAAGAACCATCATGTGGGTGGGCTAGTCGGGCTTGTGGGCTGGCGGCCACCTGACCCGAGGTCGATACTGATTGGCCAACAAAACACAATCAAATAAATCCTCCAATCTGCGAATGAAAAATGTCAAGCCATGATTGGTTGTTGAAGGAATATTCCATGGAATATTCTATGGAATATTCCTAGAATATTTTGTGGAATATTATTTTTTTAATATTTTTTTAATCAAAGTCAACCCTAGTCAAACTGGTCTTTTGCATAAAATTGTGAATTTTCAAACTTGAATAACTTTCACATACAGTATCGGATTTGAGTGCTGTTCACGGCATCAGGATCGTATCGACGAGGCCTATCCTGTCGTTCTAGTTTCAACCAATTCTAAGTGGTTCCAATTTTGAGCGTTTTCTTCACTTAGGACATGATCACCTGATCAATGAATATGGTGGAGCCTGATATCATGGAGGAGCGGTTAGCGCAGCTTGTGGCTTTGGAGGAAGATCAATTCATTGCTAATTTCCATCAACAGGAGTAGAAGGCTTGGGATAAGGCATGGCATGATTGACATATGCGACAAAAGACCTTTGCAGAGGGAGAACTAGTGCTACTGTATGATAGCTAGTTTGTGAAACACCCGAGGAAGTTACGATAGCACTGGCTAGGGCCCTATGCCGTTAAAGAAATCACGGATGGAGGAGTTGTTCGATTAGCCATCCTACGCGACGATATGCTACCCGACTATGTCAATGGCAGCCGGTTCAAACCATATCAGACCAAATGACTATATGGCCGGTGTAGCTGTATAAAATGGGCTACACCCACTAAGGAAGGTAAGAGCGGAATGTACCATGATATGCGCAGGGCGTGGCCACTGAACTCGATGACTGGAGGGATGCGCGGGAGGCGTAGGAGAAGTGTTAGAGTGCAGAAGGAGCGCAAGAAGCACAGAGGTGCGCTGGGAGCATAGGGTTGCAATGGGTGCACAGGAGGTGCGAAAAATAGCCATTGGCATAGTAAAATCAAGTAAAAAGAAAAATTTATTGTTAACAGGAGCGGGTGGTCGGCATTTAATGAGGTGATTTCTAGAGATTTTTTACCATTTACTTGATGGTAAGTTCCAAGTAAATTTTACCCAACTGTTGGTCGATCGCAAAGGCTATAAAACGAGGAGAATAGATCAGACAAGGGTTCTGTATCACTTGAATAGATTGTACTTGAAAAGTTGGTGCTCTGTACGATTCTGTGTCATTTATGTTTTGTTGATGTCTAAGCACGCTTCCCCTGTGGATAGTAGCCATCCAGAGTTTGTTTTTTGTGCCAGAATGAAGGCCACTAATCCTACTGAGCCTTCAGAACCAGTGACCTTGGAAGAACAAGAAACCAAGGAAGTAGTTGAGATTGAATCCGATGCCAAAGAGGTTATCTCCATGCTGAACCCAACCAAGAAGAATAGAAAGGAAAAAGCTCAATGTTTAGGAGAACATGCGAAATAGGTTGGGGTGAAGCCCTGTACTTCCCTGAGAAATGTAAAATCTCCACGAGCGGCACCCCAGGCATGCTCTTCTTAGGAAGAGGTCCAGCCCACCGCACCAATCAATTGGTTACCGCCCTTTTTTCGGCCACGCAGGCCCTCAATGCACACTCCAGAGAACCTCGATGGCCTGATCACCTACCTATAGATGTCGTTGACCCTGGGAGAAATTCCCATCATTGAAGACCTTTTTGGAAGGCTCCACGAGATAAAATTTGATGATCATGACTTGGCCAATTTGGCGGCCTTCCCTGAGTTGGAACTCGAGTTATACCTTGATAGCATTCAAGAAGAAGATGGGATAAAGATTATCCCCATCAGGGAAACTTTTAAGCATGGAAATTTATTTTAAAGTTTAGAAACCTTGGCGAATATCACTAGTACATAATATAAAATTTGTAAAATTTTGACAATATTTTTGTAAAAGTAATCAAATTTCTAATAATTTTATATAGTCTCTATATAAAATTTTTGGCGATTTTGAAGGTAAAACAATTTTATACTATAAAATTTGGGCGAATAATTTTTAGAAAAAAAGGAAATTAACGAATCTTTGTTTTTGAAAAAGCATCGAAAATTAGCCCACTTGGGAATATTAGCCCCTAAAATTTTCCCTGATCCCCATGCGCTGGGTGCATGGATTGGCCGAGTCTGGGCTCCTGAACCTATTAAGGATGCCACACTTTAGCCACTACAACATCACAGATCATCTGGAATGTTAGTTGCTCGCCCTGGTTCTTGATGGTTGCCTATGGATTCAGGATTGAATCCCCATCGATGCTGTGCTCATTCATCGAATTATTGGTCTTCCCATGAAAGGACCAAACCCCCTGGAATGCGTGGGCAAGAAGTATTAAGGGGAGAGTGTTGAATACGTGTGCAAACCTACCATGTGGAGCAGAATACTCGAGGTTTCATAATCAAGTCCATCAGTGACCCTGGTACGTAGTTGGGTACCATGTTGTTGGAATTCAAGATGATGCAAAAATGCCAGGTCACCACCATCCCTGCATATGTGATTCAGTTGGCAGGCCAATGAGGGAAAGAGGTCTATTTCAATTGGGCCCAATACTTGTGCGACGAGTTTTTCGCCAATGTCCCAGAATACTAGAAGCAGGGGCGAGCCTTTTGCTATTCCTGGTTGTTGTTCCTCATTGCATTGGTCACCTGGGAAGCACCTGAGGAATCAGTCCTCCCTGAACTCACCCAAGAAATGTGAGAAGGGGCTCGATACATGAAATTGTGGGACTCTAAGGATGTGTAGCGCGACGAGGACAACCAGGTCTTATTGGTCTTGTTTCATAGTGGGCTCATAGCAGCCATCAACTCTCAGCCACAACGGTCACCAGCTATCTATGATAAATACAAAATCATCGCCGCATTCCAGGTGACTATGAACCACGTCCAAATTTGATCCCTCAAGGATTCTGCGTGGGTTTTTCTCCCTTATATGGTTGCGACGAAGAAATTGACAATGTAATTATGCTATGGCCTCCTCACTAGAAGCTTGGCTTCAAAACAAGCGCGAAGGGCACTGAAGGAACCATCACAACGAAAGTAATCTCACCTATCGTCACCAAGGATACCGGAGGACCGAGCAAGAGTACAGGGAAGGGCACTGGAGCGGCATCACAAAAGGGTTCGCAGCCTGGTCAGAGTACAAGAAATGGCGTCGAAGTTGCATTATAGAAGGATTTACAGCCCGATAAGAGTATGGGGTGTTAGCCACCTATAAAATTTGTTATATCAAAAGGTGGCTAAATCATTTTTGGAGCCTTCAAGAAACAATTTTTATTGCAAAAATTATTATCTCTTGAAGACTCATGAAGACATCATGCTCTTTGTTTAAATCTTCACTGTTGTTTCCCTTTTAAACTCAAAAATTCTGTTGTTTTCATGAAGAAAAGACTGTTGTAAAAATCCCTTTCTCTCCACTTTCCCCTCCCTCCCCTCAAAACTAACCTTCATTTTATTCCCTTTTTCCCCATGAAATTGTTCTATTTTTTATGTATTCCTCCTTCCCCTTCACAAAATCCCTTTTACAAGGTTTAAAACTCATTTTTAAACTTTGCCGAAACCCCCAAATCCATCAGAAAACCCTGAAGAAATCATAAAAATACACTTTTTTGTATTAAGGCTTAAGCCCCTTTAGGCTAAGACCTAAACCACTTCCCCACATATGCCTTGGCTCTAGAACCAAGTGCTGAACCCTTTTGACACTTATCGCATCGGAAAAAAACGAAGAATCCAAGTCTTTTGGCCTTTATAAAACTTCCAATGTGATTGGCCCTCTTATACATAACTCCGGATCCCTTGTTTTCTATGGAAAGACCAAGAGTTAAAGGTAGAAAACACTTATCGCATCGCAGCATTTTCTGCAAGTGCAACACTTTTTGTTTCATAAAACTCTGATGCCAATTGGCTCCATTGTTTATAAGCCTCAGCCTTTTTGCCGCTTCATATAACCCTTGGGCTCGCAATCGGGTGCTTAACATATTATACAAACCATTCCTGATCACTTTTTCCCTTTGTAAACACATAAAACCCCTTTTTCCTAAGTTTTTAACTAAACGCACCAGTGAAATATTTTTTATTAATAAACACCATTGATATTAAAACCCGATCAATGATCCGTGCGATATCACATCAGAGAATTTCTAATGGGTAGATTGAAAATCCCGCACCGTGCTTCCGATGTTGATTCGCCCTTATATATATAAAGCCCCGGTCCCTTTTCATTTTCCACATATCCACAGGCCCCGCAGACGAGCGGCAAAACCTCATATATATAATCCGCCCGATGCAATAAACCTTTGTTTTCCATAAACTTTTGATTTTTTATATTATAATGTGGTCCCGCTCGTTCATTGGTCAAAGCCCTTCTCCGTCGTTGATCTTGGGCCAATCCAATGGCCAGCGCTGTATCGCATCGGAGATTTCCATTGGCACATTGTAATATTTTATTGCTCCCCTTCCAATTGGCGGTCCCCCGATCCATCCTCCACTATCGATCTGATCTGCAAATCGATGGCCCACAGTCAATCGCATCGACGCTCCTCTATCCATTGCCTCCTTTGATCGCGAAGCTCCGATTGCATCTGGGTCGTCCATGTGTCCAGATTGGACAGTCTAGATTGCATCTCCCGACCTTGGTTAAAAGCAGATCTCAACTGTTGATCTCTGCAGATCAACAGATCTTGTTAAAACCTTTCTCCACCTTGTATATTATTTCGTTAACCTCTAAGATCAATTTGAGCTGTCCATTTCATTCATCCAATAGCTCATATTAACCCCGACAGGCCTGATCCCTATGGGTCCTGCCTCCCTCCAGATCTGATCTCCGCCGTCAATCCCTTGATGAGACGATCCATAATAAAACCACCCTACCTTTTATCTACCGCGCATCTAGTCTATATCCCTCTCACTCTTCACTGTTAGATTTGAGACCCCAGATCCAACGGATAACGTGCATTCTCGCGTAACTTCAAGAATGAAGGTTAATTTCCCAAGGGCTGCGCGATATAAGTTGTTTTCAAATGCCACATGTCAAGCGGGAACGCATATCATGTTCAAAAAGGTGAAACTACCTATCCCTCTATTTTCCATGAAAAACCCGAGTTTTTTCCTCCCAAAACTGCCTTCCTCATTCTGTGTTATGTTTTATTGCATGCGCTCCTCGCCGTTGATCTTTGCAGATCAACGGCTCAGATCTAATCTAGTCATACACTATCACCTTTTGCCTTCACCAAAGGGCCTTCAATGAGAAATCAAAACCATTGATCTTTGGGTCCAAACTGATCTGACGGCCCAGATCCTTTCCAGAAACCCCAATTTCCTCTTAACCTTTATCACTGCTGATTAAGGTTTTAAACCTGTTTCTTTTCATTTTTTTCCTGTATTATTATAATGTGCCTCCATCGCATTGTATTGTTACATTTTCTCCCAACTGTTGATCTCTGCAAGATCAACGGTCCCAACTTAAAGTCTCCACCATTTTCTCCCATTGCTCTCCTTTTGACCCCCACGAACAAATCTCCATCGTTGGATGCCCTCATCCAACGGCCATGCTCCTACCCGAAACCTCCAAACTACTCTTTACCCAATAATGCAGGATTTTCTAATTTTTATTGTATTGTGCAGGATTTAAAATATTTTCAAATGTTTAAAAGAAAATTAAAGCCAAGGATGACGATCCTCCAGGCTTTCATTTATTAAAGAGTATCCGTCTTGCAGGGTTCGACTATCATGTTTCATGAGTGCCTCATGAGAACTAATGCCAATCTAGAAGCCTTGTAGATACTTGCACATCAACAAGACACAGATAATTTAAAAAAATCGAAGAGTATCAGTGTTGAAGACCTAACCACGACAGGATTGAAGATTAAAGGTTAATTCCACAGTTTAATGGATTACGGCTAAGATCGACTATCAAAATCCTTATCCATTAAATTAGACACAGTTAAATACAAATCAATAATATCTATCAGAAAAATAGCCTCCATTGCCACATAAGAGGCTAATTGATTCCTCTCAGCTACCTAATGCCACCTGTAGCCTCAAAAAATTCAACAGACGGCCGAGTGATGACCAGAACAGAGGATATTTTCCTCAATACATTCGATCAGTTATTCCACGCCAAACAGAGTTATTTTAAAAGATGACACAGAGCCTAAAAGTCAACAAAAGCTTCCACTGAGCTTAATTCTTAATGTATAACAATTAATACAGAAGAAATATCGGTAAACTTCTCCATCGAGCCCCTCAAAGGACGATAATCATTTATCTATATTAATTGAACCATGGCAAATATTTTATCCCATCCCACCTCCTCATTTCTTCTATAAATACTTCTGTAGGAGATGAAACAATGTTGGTTGCAGAAATTTGAAATATACTTGTGCTCGAAATTTCTACCTGTAAATAGTGTTAAAAGGCTCTTGAAGCTCTGTTTTTGATAGAATACTTAGGATGAGAAGTGAAGATGATTGCTGAACTAAAACATTGGACCTAAAGACGGTAACTGGTTTTACATCAATAACAAGCTGTTTCTTGGGATCCTGGTCTATATCACTGGTGAAGTGCTCCTTTCTGTGTAATTGTTTTCCTTTTGTGTATGCCAATTTGTCCATCAATTCTCTGATAAAGAATAACAAGCATAGAGTTAGGACCTACTGTTTACAATACCCTTCTCTGAATGATAAGATTTATCTCAATGTTTTCCTCCAATTTGTTTATTTAAGAATGATTCAATACAGTTTAAACAGTTAGGAATGTTGGCGTTCCCTCGTCCTACTGTTTGCCTTAAAAATTATTCTTGAATGTTATTTTCATGGTTTTCTTATTAAAGTTAGACTAGAAAAGTGATGGTGTGCCCTGTTTTCTAGCTTCTTTCTCCAAAGGTAGATTCTGAAAGTTTCCCTAAGTGTTTGCTGAAAGCAGATTAGTTTTAAAAGTACCTTATCTGATCTTAAGTTGCATTTTGTTTCTATTATGTGTTTTCATACTTTCTGAAGGAAATTATGCGGATTAATGGATTTTTGTCTATTGAATCGTTTTAATACGAACTTGCCCGAGAAATTTATGGTGAGCCCTGTTCTTGGTTGGTTTTAAACAGTTACTTAAGAGGCTTTTCTTGTTTGGACTAACTATAAATCCTTGTTGAAATTATTATCAGTTTCCACCCCTCCAACACTTTATTGTTTCCATTCCATATTTTTAATCTCAATGATCTTGTGATATAGATGACTTGCCCCTTGGATGACTCTTGAATTTTTTGCTCAATTAAACCCTCTTATGACTCCATAGCCAAATGGACTAAAAACCAACATTATATATATCTTTTTAGCCAAAATCTTGTTCTGATTGCTTGCAACTTCACACCTTTGAAACTCTTTCCATTTAGGACTTTCCACTCAAATAATAATCATGCTCAACCATCCAAAACAAAAAAAACCCTCAGACTTCATAAATATCCTAATATCATTACCCAAAAGCTTTAAAGATAAATCCATCTTTGCACTTATTGGAGAGATCCCTCTCCAGATTTAGGAGGGCTAGATCGTATAATCCCAAAGTGGCTGAAATAGTGTTCTCTCCGCAATTTGACTTTGCCAATCTTGAAAATTACAGGGAGCTAACATGGGGAAGGGCTCAGACGCCGCAGCACAGATGGATGCGCAGTAGGACCTCGAGACCGAAGGTCAGGAGGTGGGAGGTAGCAATTCCCCCCGAGGCACGAAGCGGACGAGTGAGTCTGTCAAGGGGTCGCGCAAGAAACAACGTGCCATTTGGCTAGAACAAGGTAGAGGAGTTACACTGACCGAAGATGATCTGGATCAGATTGCAGATGCAGTCACCTTGGCGGCAGAAGAAAAATGGCTAGCTCTCGAGGATCAACAAAAGGCTGTGGCTGATACACTTCATGTAGGTATCTGGGCTTTGCAACTCCAAGAAGATACCTTGTAGATCAGCATGACCTAGGCGAGGCCACACCCCACAACCAATATCATAGTCATGGTTATAGCCGAAAGTCATCCCTGTCTGCTGCCTGGCGCAACCCTCATAATGAGTTCCCTTGACTTAGGTGTGCAATTCCACGCTTGTGCAGGAGTGTAGTTAGATCTAGCTCGGTTACCTCATGAGTCATTGCAGCTACTCCACATTACACTCTTTGAAGAAATCTGGCATTGGGATCACTAAGTGCACCATCATCTCAACGTAGCTGAGAAAATGATTGAAGAAAAGGTTATTGAAGTAGCTCAGGCCCAGGCCACATGCACCCTTGCTCAGGCCCAGGCCGCGTGCACCCTTGCCACCGCGTAGTAGACAGAGCTAGAACATTTAATTAGTAGACTCTGCATAGACATTACAAATGAAATACCATCCATGGCTACCCCGAGCCAAGATTGAGGGGTTGTTCGCAGCATTAAAAGCCTCTAAGATGGAAATCTAGGTAGTCAAAACCCAAATGGAGCAGCGGATCGCAGACTTGCAGGCCAAGTTGTAGCCCAAGACACTGCCAGAGGTGTGGGCCCAGCAAGCTACGCTAGTTACCGCAGCCACAAATGTGATTACCAGATAGATTGCCCAGGGTGCCCAATTACTGGATATAGCCATGTAGTTATGGACTAAAGTATAGCATAACCTGATCCTGCGTGAAATCAACCAGGACCTATGACAGAAGGAAGAAGCGTTTGAGCAGATCGAAGCCACGATGCCTACTCTAGTTCCTGCTCAACGATTAGCACGACAGCGGACTAGCCATTCCATTCGGGATGATATCGACGAACTCTTCCAGAAGAAGAACACTCTCAGTGACCATCTTAAGCCATGGGTTGATGAAGCCCTCAAGCTCTCACAGGAAATTGATGTTTTTGTTAAACAATTGAACCAAACTCTGGAGAGCGTCACCTTTGCAACATAAGGACCGACTTCACGGAAGCTAGTGGATATTGCTCATAACATTGTTTCTCAAAGTGAAGGAGGGCTGCCCCCACTAGTCGAGGTGGTCAAGCTACTGCAGGCACAGGTGGGGACCCCACCGTCACAGTTACTCGTGATGATTCACAAGATTGTGTTGGGGGATTGTTGTAACAGAGTCCCCTAAAAGCTGCGAATTTTGTATAATTTTGTATATTTTTGATATTATTTAGTCTAGTGCAGGGGTTTTGGGGTGGGTCAAAGCCCTGAATGTAATGGAATGGGTCAAGGGTAGACCAATGGTACACAAACCAAGGTTTGCGGGCCATTGGAAGCACAGGCTAATTCGATATAAATAGATGAACCTTTTTGAGTCTTAAGGTAGGAAAGAATTAAGTCGGATGCTAAGTACGAATTGTTAGATATTTTTTTAGTCATTAGGGTAAGGACTCTTGCTGGCTGTGTGCACGGAGATCCTCAGCCTTGCTGTGTGCGGACCCTACTGGTTGTTTGCGCAGGCTATGTCGGATTTTATTAAGTTTTGGATACTAATATATGTGGATATGGTTAAAGTACTTTTGTGTTATCTGATCTAAGGTATTTCTATTGATGCGAACTATTGGATCTGTTATGAATGATGTTGGTTATCTGTTTATGCTATGAATCTGTCTATGTTATGGTATAACTATACTATGTTGATGATGTGTTATAATGATATGTGGTGATTACTGCTGATACACAGGTGGATGCAGAGTTATTAACTAGCTTTGTGCATGATATCAAATCTGTATATTGCGATTATACTGTTAACAGCCCTATGAATAGATCTATTTGGTGTGAACTTGATAGGCTATGAATGCAGATCTACTTGACTTACCTACTCTCTCTCAGGGTGCAGAAACCTGGTTCCAACACCCCCCCATACTGCTTCGGGTGATTCTTTGGCCTACGCAAGTATGTCACTGCCAAAAGGGCTAGTAGTATAAGGGTTTGTTGGCAAAACTTAACCTCTAAACCTGGGTCAAGACCCCTCAAGCCAACAAGGGAGAATTCTAAGATTAGAGCCATCAGACACTATGGAATTAATGGCATCACCCTTACCTGTCAAATGTTTCTAGCATATATTTTGCTTTGAATTTTGTGCGATGGGACAGAGAGTCTAAAGTCATCCTAATTTTACCAGGGTTTTCTTCAGCAACCCACAAAAATACCAAGTGATTATAGCAGGTGTGACTTTCACCGTTTCCACTGACATCATTGAAGTATAAAAATGGATACCCAATGTGGGTGAAAAATGGTTTAAGACTAAGGATTTGGATGCCAAGTTGTATGCGCCTTATCTCAAGGCACCTTACAAAGATAACGTCAACAAGATATTTTGTATTGGTAAATTTTTGAACAGGTTTTCTCCCATGATGAGAATCATCATGAAATACTTCACTTGTGAGGGAATATTCTCTAGATTATAAAACTATCACATTAGGTTGCTCATGCATTTCACTAGGGTGAAATTTCTCAACCTTCCCTACTACTTATACAAAAGCATTCATAAGATGGCTTACATAGTGAAAAATAGAGATTATGAGCTTCAAATGAACAAAGTCTTCCATCACACTCTGATTAAAATAATTGTCCTTCACCACCTCAATCACTTGAATATAACACGGGAGAATTCCGTTGAGGCAGATGTCTTCACTACAGCACCAAGACAACTTGCTACACGTATTCCACCACCAACATCAATTCCTCACAAGAAGACTAGGTTATCTAGCAGGGATATAGTGAAAGAGACCAAAGAGACCAAATAGGTAAAAGAGGTCAAAAACTACCAGAGGGAACCTAGGAAACTGTCTTCTCCATAGATTGTGGAAGGGGCCTTGCCTTCTTCATCAACAAAATAGGGATGACAAAAGCAGCGAGAGGCAATTGTTCAAGAGGAGGAAGACCTTCATGAGGAAGCAAGAGAGTTTGACTTGGTGGAATTGGATTTCCAAGATGGTCATGAAGCCTCAAATCTGATTATCAAAGAGAAATATGCCACAATTAGAGAGTTGTAGGAAAATATGGCTAGAGCACAATTTTTCATATCCTTCCTTGAAAAAGGAAACAAGTACCTGAAAGATAAACAAACACTCTTGGAATTAGAATTTCTAAAGGCCAAGAGGCAAGAAACCAAAGGAAAAGAAGTGATGGAAACTGATGAGTCTGACCATGATGAGACTCAAACCACCAAGAAAATACCAAAAACAAGAGGTCTTAAGAGAGCATTAGAGAAAGAGAAACATGAGGCAAAACAAATCAGTTTTGAGGAAATAATAGAAAAGGAAATCAATGATGACTGAGAAGTGTGGCTTGACAGAGTGAACATCCACCTTGAGAAGATCCTCCATAAGTCCAACAAGGAAAATGAGATGCTCAGACACATGGCTAATAGATACACCACTATAAATAAGATTTGCAACATCAGGATCAAGTAATTGAAGGATAAACTCAAGAAAACCCTAGTCAAGAAAAAGGAGAAGGAAAAACTTGAGTTACTTGTTAATGCCTCCTTGGTTGCTTGAGACACCTTATCATCACTTCATCCACCAATTTTGAAGATTTTTCGGCAATTTTTGAATTTTTTGGGCACCTTTGTGATATTTGACAGACTTTTTGCACAGTCAGCCTGCAAAAAGCACATTGTGGGCCACACTGCAATTTTTGTGGAGGCCTAAAAATGAGAAAAGGTTTGCAGATTTGGATTAAGAATGATTTCTACATCAAATTTTGACTATTGGCACTCAATAAACAGAGATTTTGATAGGTGGAAATTTCCAAAAACCACTAAAAAAACACCTTTCTACCTCCTTTTTGGGCCTCTCTTTGTACTTTTTGACTAGTCTTGGGAGATTTCATTTTTGAGGAGCCTCACTCCATATGTTTTAGAGCTGGAGGAAATGTTTTACTAGTAGACTAGAAGAGCTTTCCAATGAGCCATCTTGGGCTCAAATTGGACTTTCGGAAGGCACTCAAAAGTTGATTTGAAGGCCCATAGTGTGGTTTTTACAACACGCTGCACTTTTCCCAAGCACGCTGCGCTTTTTACAGTTGACTGATTTTTTTCAAAATTTTCCAGTTTTCTCAGTTGATTAATGGATTCTAAGGAGATTTACTAATTTAATTGTAAAATGTAAATGTAATTATGTCATTAGTATTTACTAGAGGTAGATACATTAGGTAAATATGTAATTTTGTGTCAAAGTGAATCAGTTCCATCAATGATAAGGATGAGTTTGGTGACCAACATAGTCATTAGGATTCTAGTTGAGCACTTTGGGGATCAGCTCCATAGTTCAGGGATTCAAACCCTGAGAGTGGGAGAAGTAGTGTTTGGTCTATATATTTCATTTCCTTTCTCATTGCAAGGGTTGGATGCTGTAGAATTTAATCATTGAACACTAGTGTAATCAAACTTTTGGCAGGAAATAATAGACTGAGTTGCAACTATTTTGGTGGGGTTGTTGTGGTAATGTGTTTTAAAAAATTTTCTTCTCATGCTTGAAAAAATTTGAATGTATTGTGATATCCATTTCATGCCATCTCTGAATGTAATTAACTCCTAGGTCAGATAGACAGAATTCATTAGCTTATGCTCTTTTTTGGAGGAATAGTTACAGGTTTGTTTCATCTTCTTCTAATTGAAAAGAATTCATGTTTCCAATGCTCTTTTCTAAAACCCTTGCAGTATAAACCACTCCATCAAGATACCTTAATGTGTTATAGTGCTTACCTAGCTTGCCCCATCAGATCTCTGCAATTTTGATCATTATTTTCCCTAACCTAGTTCTTCCTTGACATATTCACCATTCAACACCTCAAAATAAATCAATCAAAGCCATAGTGCTACTATACCTAGCCTAAAATCCTCTTGATGCAGTAATCTTGGCTATGATTTATTGGAGAGATCCCTCTCCTGCCTAGTAGGGCTACCTACTTGGAAAAATATTGGTCTATGGTTACCTTTGCTAGTCTCTTGTTAGCCTCGGATATCCGATGGAGTGATAACATAAAGTTTATTAAATGGATCTCAAATCATTGTTCCTAAATGGAAACTCACAAGAAGAAGCATACATTGAGAAGAAAAAATTATTTCAACTATCAGAAGAAATAGGTCAAGTGTGAAGGTTAAAGAAAAATCAGTATGGTTTAAAACCAAAACCTCAGGCCTGGTACTCAAGACAAGAAAAATACCTGCAATAACAAGGTTTTAGGAGAGTAACAACAAAAAAAATCTCTATATCAAAGATGAAAATGACAATTTGTTGATCATTGTTGTTTATGTTAACGACAAAATTATTTGGAGTGTTGTTGATTCCATGAGTAAAAATTTTGTAGTCAATATGAAAGAAGATTCTAAAATGTCTATGCTTGGGGAACTTTAATTTTTCGTTGGATTGTTCCTCAACAAAAAAAGAAAGGAATTTTTATATCTCAAACTAAATATCTCAAAGAAATACTAAAGAAATTTGTTGTCGAGGAATGTGAACCTGTTAGTATGCCCATGGTCACATGTTGTAAACTAAGTAAGGATGATGAGTCTCCAAAGGTAAGTTAGACTATGTACAATTCTATGATTAGTAGTCTTATTTATATCACAACCTATAGAATGGACAACATGAAAGTAGTAGGACTAGAAGGAATTTTTCAGGCAAATCTAAAGGAACCCATATGCAAGAAATTAAGAGAATTTTCAAGTATTTTCAAGGAACACTAGATTTTGGCTTATGGTATCCAAAACTGATAAGAAATTTTTTTGCTTAATTGTTGTACAATAAATCGTAAACAAGGGGAACGTAAACTAATGAGGTACCAACAAAATATATGCTGAAATTTGTTAGCCATCTATAATTTTTGTTGATATTAAAAAGATGACTAAATAGTGATTTTGGATCTCTAGAAACAGTATTTGAGAAACACTGTGAGTTATAGAAATCTCACTGGCTTCATCATCCTAAAGTTAGAATATTTCTCACTAAGATTTCCTGTCCTTTTACCTTCTCAAAAGTTCACCCTGCTTCTCCAAAGAAAACTCCATTTTTTAGGCCTATTTCCCTCATTCATTCCTCCACTAACACCCTCATTTATCCCTTCCCCCCCCCTCAAAACCCCCTAAAAAATCCCCCCTCATTCATCATTTTTGTCTAAAAAACCCTTAAATAATGTAAAAACCCTCCTTACATTGTTTAAACTTTGATTTCTACCCTATTAGATCCTCTCAAAACCTTGTAGAACTCTATTTTTATGATAAAAACCTACCTTTTTGTTAAAATTTCCTTTAAGCCCCTTTTCGGCTTAAACACATCCCCTTCACCCATACGAAACTAAACCCTGACCTACCGCTATTCCCTTAAGCCCCTCTCCTTCTCAGCATCCAGTCCCCTTACTTCCCATAAAACCATGACCCTTTTCCTATTCCTAACCCCTTCTGCCATATAATTACTCCTTTGCCCTTTCATTTTATTTAAACCCCCAACTTTATAAAAAACCCGCCCAAACCTTTGAAAAAAAATTAAAAATATGGGCCCTCTTCTCTTCCCACCACTTAGTTTGTCATGCAATATCCACCATTGATCAAAGGCCTTCAACCCAATCCAATGACCATCGATTCTCCTCCCTTCATCCCGCATATAACCCAGCCCCACACTAGACAACAAACTCCACCACATCATCACTCTCGGGCCCCGCTCTCCATTTAACCCCTTGTCAAATAAAAGCCCGCCACCTCTCCCAAGGTCTAGTCCACAAATCTGCACCTTGCTCCCACAAGCCCTCCACACCATCGATCTCACCTCTTGAGATCTGACAGTTCACACTCATATTGCATAGGAACTTGCGTCGAATTTTAACGGCCCAGACCCGCAAAAAAAAAGTGGTTTTGGCCAGCATACACGTCGAGTGATCTATGGAATCGCGCAGCCCTGGGAAAATAACAATTACTGCCCAATTTCCATGCGATAAAACACCGCGATTTTCCCAAAACTGCCTTCTTCCTCTCGCGCCAAAATTCAAATTTCTTCGTCCTTCCACCTGGTTCTGCATACGAAACCTTTCCTCTACACCATTCCTTCTTCATTAATCACCCCCGATGCTCAAAAACCCCAAAAAATACAGTTTAAACCCCTCCCGCGGGATTTAAATTAACATTTTTTTATGGTTTTGCAGGTTTTCTAATGGTGGACAAGGGCCCAAAATCCCCTCCCACAATAAAAAAGTGACTAATTAAATCCCTGGATGACGATCCGAGAGGTGAATTTGGATAAAAAGAACCACAAGACTGCATAAAAGGTTAACCCTTGATGACTCATGATCATCAATGGGTTATAAACCCTTCGGCCACAATGAATAAACCTTCCCTACACGCAGAACAAACAAACAAAGTAAAGAACAGAAGGATTAAGGGGCTAAATTAAGATTAAAGGATAAAGCAGAAGATTAGCCCTCAAATATAGTGATTAAAGATGAAAGTCACAAGCTTAAAACAAAGAGATAAAGGACAAAATAGTCATGAAGAAGAATGAAAGATAAAGGCAATAAGACAGATTAATAAAGAAAAAATAGAGATCAGAGGCCTTATCACTAAGTTTAATGATTAAAACCAAGGCAGATAACCCAAAGACAACTTCAAAAAACTCAACAAAGAAGCAATTACTTCTCCACAGACAAAGTTTCCACCTACAACATTATTCCTTTCCATAAAGGCATCAAGCAGTTATTATCACAGTCAGAGATGTTTTAAAGAAGCTCAACAGTTATTACAAAGTTATTACCAAGCCTTAAAAGTCAAATATTTCAACTAAAATAACTCAGAGGTTAAGACAAAGTTATTATTTCAGAGTAACTCTTTCAGATATTTTTGCCTTGGGCCTTGCATGGTCTCAAAGGTCAAAAATCATTAAAATCTGTAATAAATAACATTTAGACACCCTATATTGGCAGCACCTCCTCATTTTTCATATAAATATTTCATATGAACTTCATTTTAAATGTTGGTTACTTGATGGTTTTTGAACTGATTTTTGCTGCTAAGCTAGTTGAGGAATGCTAGAATGAACTGAAGAAAGCTCTGAGTTGTAGAGAGATATTGTACATGGAGTGTTGTAACTGGTTTGATGATCAATAATACAAGCATGTTCACAGGATCCTTGAGCTATATCAATGGTGAAGTTTTTCTAAATTGTTATTGTTTCTCCTTGTGTTTTTCATTATGTCCATATTTATTTGATAAATAAGCATAAGCCTTAGATTAGGATTTGTTATTTCAACACCCTATTTCTGTTTGTATTTATTTATGTTTATGTTTTCTTCTGCAAGGTCTGATTAGGATATTCTTAATTTCCTTCTAGTTACATCTAGCCTATTGTCTTGGAAATGATTCAATAGAGTGAAACCAAGGAATTTTGGTGAGCCCATGTTCCTTTGAGTAAGACTTGAGATATTGTTTTTAAGACCTTTCTTTAAAGTATACTTATTAAAGTCTAAAACTAGAGAGGTTTATGGTTTGCCTTGCCCTCTGGTATGCCTTGAAATGTTTCTTTGAAGAGTCTTTAAGAGTTTTTCAAAAGAAGATTAGATTATTTCTGTTTGATCTTAGGCCACTCTTATTTTTTTCTTATATGTTTTCTTGATCTGAAAGTAGTCTTTTGATTATTGGATTGTTTTTTGAAAGGTTTCTTATTAAAAGTTTTTCCAAAGAGATATATGGTTTTCCCTATCATTTGGCTTGCTCCAAACAGTTACCTTAAAATGCTTTTCTTGTCTAAGTAGAGCTAGAATATTCTTAACTGACTATAGCTTTGCTACCTTCACAACTTATTATTGTTTGATATCACAACCTAATCTAAACAATCCACTTGATATAGTTAGCTTGCCCTATGAATGCCGTTGCAGAGTTGATGAGAAATTAAATCTTTTTCTGACTCCATAGCCCAATGGATTCATGTTTACCCACATTCTATTTGTTCAGTTGAAACATTCAATCAATCAGTCACACCATTTATTGTTCAATCTGTCATTTAATCCAACCAAAAACAAACAAGTCCTTAGAACTTCATAACTATCCTAAAACCTTAAACAAAGAGCACAAAGATGTATCAATTAAAAAACCTTTATAGAGAGATCCCTCTCTGAATCTAGGAAGGCTAGGTCCTAGGATTCCAAAGTGGTTCTGATGTGGCCCCTGCAGTGTTTTTTCTTGCCACTCTTGCAAATTACAGGGAGCCAACATAGTGGCGACCATACTGGGGAATACTGAGTAATAAACATTTCAGAATCACTCAAACCTTAGAAATCCTCATTAGTTTAAAATGAATCAAGTATTGTCTAAGAATGGTTTTTGATTGATGATGGTGGACAACAATCAGTCATAAAACAAGTAAAATCTTCCACTTGGTGACTCCAATGATTTTTCATTTGACTCCACTAGGAAACTTACCCTGTCATCAAAACATTAAACAATACCTAGTCAAGAATACTGTGTGGATCAAGTATCTCTTTGTACAGTTCGGTTTGTGTCTTAAGAATTTTATACCCCTAAAAACCTTTCTGACTTGTTGGGACCAAATCCTGGCTTCTAGAAGAATCCATACTAGATCCCATCCTGACCCAAATCCTCCAGTAATAGTTGACAATCCTAAAAACATCCTTAGGAAGTCTCCTACATGTAAAAACCCAACTGTTGACAAACCAATCCATAGAGCAATTTCTTTCCCTTAGAACCTTATAAACTTGCAAAATACCCAAGTTGACTTACCTCATACAAGAAGCTTATCTAGAACCAAGTCACAAAGTGGTATAGATTAGATAAACCTTTAGCTTATAGATTCACAACAAAGTAGTAGTAGGGAAGCCTCCCCTTCCACTCCTCTTGATTTCTATTTTCTCCATAACTTTGGCTTCTCTCATCCTAAATCTGCTCAACAACACTTAGCTGGTCCAAGTATTTTAACTACACCCACCCATACATCCATTGTTCAAACCACTCTGCTTCATCACCTTCATCCACTTGTTAACCCCCCATTGTTTCCACAAGCTCATATCATGGAAACATGGTATGCTCCCTTAGTCCTTCCTTTACCTCCAGTTGCTCTACCATAGGACTATCAATCCAAGATTTCATTATATGATGCTAGAAGTTTTACTATAGTTCAACAACATGTGGATAGAATGAATGAATACTTTGAAAGACAAGAAATAGATGATGAAAATGTGAAACTTGTTTGCTCAAAGCTTAGGGGGAGAAGCAAGAAAATGGTTCAAAATATTAACCCCTAACAGTATCAATGATCTTCCTACTTTTCATCAAATTTTCCTAAACAAGTGGGAAGTCAAGAGAAATCCCCTTCAAATCCTATTAGAATACAATGACCTTAAAAGAAATGATAGAGAGAGTGTCCAAGGTTGTTGCACTAGATTCAATAGTGTGTATAATGCACTCCCTCCACAAATGAAACCCCCACAAGGATTAGCCTTAATGAAATTTCCTGAAGGATTTGACCAATACATGTGTTATCAATTAAGGGAGAGAGAACCCCTCAAATTAGAAGATATGCAGAAAAGGGAAGTAAGTGTAGAAGCTAACCTAAATGCTAGAAGGGCTAGATTGAATTCAGAGAAAAAGGTCATCTACAAAGATGAAGCTGGACCCTCCACATCAGATTCAAAAATTGATAGTTTGGTTAGAACCATGGAGATGATAATGGAGAGAATAAATATGAATGAGAGAGCTTATCCTAAAGAAAACCAAACAGCTCCTCAAAATAAAAATAAAAATCAGAACCAAAACTTTAAAAGGAACCCCCCTCAAATTAGACAAAGAGGCCCTGATCAGAAAGTCAAACCTCCTTTTCAACAAAACTATGCTGATGAAGATGAGGGAGTGATTGAAGAAACAGAGGGAAATCACATAAAATTATTGGGAGTAAACAATGAGGATATTGTTTTCCTCAATGAAGAAGAACAAGGCATATTTACACCCTATGATGAAGAAAGCCCCGAATCTGAAGATTACAAGAAAGGATTTGAAAATGCTATAATGGAATTACAAAGAAAATATGAGCTTAGGAGTAAAACGAATCAAGATATTCCCAAAAAGAAAACCTCTGAAATTTCTATTAGAACAATTCTAAAAACATTTCTAAAAAGAAACCAGAAAACAACAAAACAATCACTGAAAGTTTTGACAAAAACAAAGGAAAAAACAACATAATAAATGAAAAACATGGTGGTAAGAAAAGTAGCACTAGCAATTCAGCTAATGCTCCTAGTAAAACTATTTTAACTGCTATTCATAATAAAAACTGGCAAGCTGAATTTGCTGAGAAAAAAGTGACTAAGAAGGATGATCTAAACATTTCTAAAGCTCAGATACCTTTTAGAATACAGAGTGAAATTTCCAAAATCAAGATCCCTATCCCTCTCATTGAATTAGTCACCCAAGATGTATATAAAACCCAACTTTTAAGAGCTTTGAAAAAAGGAGAACAAAATGATTCTGTTAATGTAACTGATGACAAGCCTGAGCTTCTATTTGGACCATAAGTAGAAGGGAAATTTCAAGAAGGAGATGTTCCTCCCTTTTATATCAGTCTAAAAATCCATGATAATATTTTACACAATGCCATGCTTGACTCAAGAGCCTCCCACAACCTAATGCCAAAAGTAGTGATGGAGATACTAGGCCTTGAGATAACTAGACCTTACAAAGATTTATACTCTTTTTATTCCAGTAGAGTTAAATGTCTAGGCCTAATCAAAGATTTATGTGTAAACTTAGCACAAATACCAGCCAAGAGCTTAGTGATGGACATTGTAGTGGCTGATATACCTCCTAAATATGGCATACTCCTTTCAAGGTCATCGGGTGCTAAACTCCAAGGTACCCTACAAATGGATATGACATATGCAACCATCCCTGTCTTTAGTAAACCAAGAAGACTATATAGGGAAACACACATGAAATACATGGTTAGTAGTCAAGAAAAACTAGACAACTCCCCACTTTATTCTATTCACATAGACCTTGACTCATTCATTCTTTACAATGATGAAAATCTTAACGAGCAAGGAGAAGGAGATCACAAACCAGAAATAGGAAAAGAGGGAAGAAAGAAAAAAAAGGTAAAACAGTTTTCTAACTCAAAACATCACAACAGACATGATGAAGATCATAGGCACCAAACCAACCATCAACACAGGGATGATTATGAAAAACAAGATAAAACTCAACATAGTGAAAACCTTGAGGAGAAAAATGAAAATGAACATGGTGCAAATCCTAAAAAACAACATAGTGACAGTCACAATGAATAGGACAAAGAGGACATAAATGAATTCAATAGAAAATCTGAAATAAAACCTCTTTGGAGTATGAGTTTTGATGGGTCTTGTAGTAAAACTAGTTCAGGAGTAGGCATATGGGTACATAACACAGAAAATAATGATGTTGAGGGCCATTCATACAAAGTAAACTTTCGATGCACAAATAACATAGCTGAATATGAGTCTCTCCTCTTAGGACTGAAATTATTGAAAAAATTAGGAGCCAAGAGGATAATTGTTCATGGAGACTCAGAACTGATTATTAAACAAGTGAATGGATAATATATTGCTAAGCATCCAAGATTACAAGCATATAGAGATGATGTTGTTGACCTCTTGCAAAAAATCAAAGAATATGAGCTTAACTTTGTCCCTAGAAACCAAAACATCCCTGCCAATGGTTTAGCATTTTTTTCTAGTACATGTCAAAAACCTTATGAAAGAAAATAATACACAGTCCAAGTTAAATATAGACCAAAAATCCATAATAATATCAAATATTGGCAAGTATTTGAAGGAGATAAGCAGATAGAGGATTTCCTACAGTCCAGAAATGGGTTTGAAATGATAAATTCAGACTCAAAATATGTAGAAGACTATCCTACTGAGGAAAGATCTTATAAAGAAGAAACTCCTAACATTGCTGAGATAAACATTGCTAATATAAATCTGTTAACTAAAGAACATCCACAGAAAGCAGAGTTGAGCACTAATTTAGAACAAGAAGATTTTGAAGTGCTGCAATCTAACACTAAAAACTTGCCAAAGGGACTCGTGCCTCTAGAAGAATTGTTTGACTTTAATGATGTTGCCAAAAAGCCAAAAATGGACCCACTGAAACTGAATAGAAGAGTGCAATATAGGCAGTAAAGAAAAACCCAAGATTATTAAATTATCCAAAACACTGCTAGCTCATATAAAACTGAAATATCTTGAGATTTTTAGAGAATTTTATAATGTTTTTTCTTGGATTTATGAGGACCTAAAATCATATGATATAAAGATAATTCAACATAAGATACCTCTCAAGCAAAACTAGAAACCTTTTAGACAAAAATTGTGCAGAATAAACCCTATGCAATTACCTCTGGTCGAGAAAGAGATAAAAAAAATGTATGATGCTGGAATCATAGTCCCAGTAAGATACTCAGATTGGGTATCCAATCTTGTATCTGTGAGGAAGAAAACAGTTTAGATAAGGCTTTGTATAAACTTTAGAAACTTAAACAAAGCCTCTTTAAAGGACAACTACCCCTTGCCTAAAATGGATCATATCTTGCAGAGGGTAGTAGGTTCTAAGAGAATTTCTTTGCTATATGGCTTTTTAGGATATAACCAAGTGTTGGTACATCCTGAAGATCAACTTAAGACAGATTTTACTACACCTTGGGGTACTTTTATGTATGTGAAAATGCCTTTTGGTTTAATGAATTCTGGTGCTACATTCCAAAGAGCCATGGATATTGCTTTCTCAAAAGAGATGGGATTCTTCATTGTAATATATTTAGATGACATCACTGTCTATTCCAAAATAGATGAGGAACACCTTTCTCACTTAAGAACATTCTTTGAAAAATGTAGAAAGTATGGTTTATCCTTAAACCCCGAGAAAAATTTATTTGGCTTCCAAGAAGGCAAACTTCTAGGCTATATCATATCTGAAGAGGGAATAAAGATAGACCCAAAAAGGATTGAAGGAATATTACAAATCAATCATCCTAGAAATATAAAATAACTACAATCTCTCATTGGAAAGATTAATTTCTTAAGAAGGTTCATACCAAACCTTTCTAAACTCCTTAGAAACATAAAAAACATGCTAAAAAAGGAAACATGAGTTAAATGGACCATTGAAGCAAAAAAATCCTTTGAACTGGTTAAACAAGCACTCACCCAAACACCAATTCTCATTAGCCCTGATTTTAACAAAGATTTCTTCATATTCTCATTTGCATCAGAACACACAGTTGTTGCTGTCCTACTTCAGAAAAAAATAAAAGGACAAGAGCAGCCCATTGCATTTTTCAGCAAAGCATTAAGAGATGCATCTCTGAAATACAACATAATAGAAAAACAGGCTTTTGCCTTAGTCAAGGCCTTGAAAGATTCCAGAGTTTACATTTTACACTCACACATCATTGCTTTTGTTCCACACACAGTTGTCAAGGAAATTCTGACACAAGATCCTGATGGCAAAAGAGGAAAGTGGATTGTTCTTATATTAGAATATGACTTGGAAATCAGACCCACCAAACTGGTCAAATGACAAGGACTTGCAAAACTTATGGCTGAATAAAATCTTAAAGCCTTAGATATGAATATGGTTTATGTTTTAGAAGAACAAGAAGAATGCACAACCCTTCCTGTTGAAGAAGTATTTAAGAATTCACTTTGGTATGCTGATATTTTGTATGTGCTTTTCTACCTTAATGTTCCTCCTGGTTTATCTAAGACAAAGGAAATATTTTTAAAGTTAAAAGCTTTAAATTACTGCATTATAGATAAATGGTTATATTGGAAAAATGCTAGTGGCATATTGCTTAAATTTTTGCCTGAGAATGATGCAGAAAATATCAAGCATGAGTTTCATGAAGGGGAATGTGGAGGACACCTCTATTGGAAAACAAATTTCAATAAATCCTTAGAGCTGGCTATTATTGTCCCACCTTCTTCCAAGACATCCATAAATTGGTAGTTGCCTGCCACAAGTGTCTAATCTTTGAAGGCAAAAGAAAACTCTTACCCTTACCTCTGCATCCTATCTTTGTTGAAACTCCTTTTCAACAGTGGGGCCTAGACTTCATTGGGGAAATATATCCTTCTTCATCTTCCCAACATAAATGGATCCTCATAGCAACTGATTACTTTACAAAATGGATAGAGGCCATCCCATCTAGAACTGCTACTGATCTAGTCATCATTAAATTCCTTGAAAACCATATTTTGTCTAGGTTTGGTTGTCCTAGAAAGATTATCACTGATAATGTAGCTTCCTTTAGATCCAAGAGAATGGTGGATTTTTTCCACAAATATCAGATCACATTGTGTCATTCCACAACTTATTACCCTCAAGGTAATGGGTTGGTAGAATCCTCAAACAAAAGTTTGATAAACATCATCAAGAAGTTTCTAGAAGGAAATCAAAAATCATGGCACAACAAACTAGTACATGCATTATGGGCAGACAGGTTAACATGCAAGAAATCAATTGGAAAATATCCCTACCAGCTAGTTTATGGAGCAGATGCAATTTTTCCAACAAGCCTAGGAGTGCCAATCATGAAGCTGATCCAGGAAGTATAGTCTAAATGAAATGACATGATAAGAAGGATAAATCAGACTATACAATTGCAGCAAACTAGAGAAGAAGTCTACAATAAAACACAATTAGTACAAGAAAACATCAAGAAGCTATTTGACAAAAGGGCAAAAGCAAATGATTTCAACATTGGTGACAAAGTGCTCAAATGGGACTCAAGAAGAGAAGACAAGGGAAAGCATGTTAAGTTTGAAAATCTATGGAAAGGTCCCTACATTATCCATTCTACTAGAGGCAAAAATGTATTTTTCTTACAAGAAATATATGGAACACAACTTTTTGGAGGTCTTGTCAATGGCAGGATGCTAAAACATTATTTCCATTAAGATGCTTAAGTCTAAAAGCTCTATCCATTGTATATAACATTGTTTGGAGAAAAAATCAGAGAAAAACGAATACAAAAATAGAAGAATAAAGAAAAAGAGGGCAGAAAAAGAAAAGGTACAGTCCCATACCAAAAAAGAGTAAGTTCTGAAAGTGTGCAAGTCCAAATGCCACTGCTTGAGTGTAATATCCCAAAATAGGGATTGCACATCAAGATTGCTGAAATAACGCACTTTTGAGAATTTAGTGCACTGAAATGAGTTTTCAGCTCCTAGATCCCTTAGATCAGCTTATATAAGATCTAAATCCAAAATTAGAGAAAAAACAAATCAAACTAGGTGGGTTAAACAGATCTCCCCAACCTAGTCTAGCTGGGAAACACCCAGAGAGAGGGGCTACAGCTATATGCAATGACTGCTTCAGAAAATAATGTAGTTCCACTAAAGAAAAGAAATAGGTTGATATGGAGGTTCAGAGATCAGATTTATAATATCAAATAGGATTTACATTACAGCCCATACATTGTACAAGAGAAAGTATAAGGCTATACAGGAAAAATCCTCAGAAATGAGGTGCTATAGCCATAAGAAAAGTCTGCATAAACTTGACAGCATTATTTTAAGGGGATGGAACAGTAGTTTATTAATACTCAGATCTAGAGTAGATCTGTACATAAAAATATAGATCTAATTTAGGTATGTGTACAAGGAAGGCTCATCTATACATTCCCCTTGGGGTTTTATGCAGAGCATGAAGCACAGAGAGTAGATCTAAGATCTAGAGTTGCAGATCTGCAGAAGTATTCAAAAATTTATGAATCATAAAATAGAACAGTAGATTAGATCTGAAACCAACATGTATTGGATGGCCAATCCATGGATCATCACAGTGAGAGAAAGAATCCTAACATCGGATATCTCTCCTCCAAAATGCAGAAAAAACACCTTGCAACTGCAACCTTGAAAATAACATAGTCCAGGGAGAGAGACTGTGTTGTAGGCTCTGAGAATGATTTGGCCTGATGCCAAAGTCTGGATCTGAAGCTCAGTGAGCTAATGCACTCTTCCAGGAGGTTAAAAGACACACTCACTGAGAAGAGGCACTAGTGTATTCTAGATCTGAGTAGATCTAGTGTCTTCCACTTGCTGCAACTCATAAGGACAACCCAACCCTCAACAGGATCAGTGTTGTAGGTGTAAGGTGAAGCTTGGCCCAAGCCTGATAGTGGACAAGATGGAACAAGTCTCCTCCAATAGTTGCTCAAGGGAGGAGGTGGGAATCCTAAACAGGAAAACCCAGAGAGGAGTGTCTAAACAGACAATACCTTCAGAAAATAATATCTTCAACAACCCCTTTGTTAGGGTCTCCATAGTTTGCAATATTGGCAAGAAAAAATGTTGTAGAGCCTACATCAAAACCACTTTGGAACCTAAGGATCTAGCCATCCTAGATTCAGAGAGGGATCTCTCTATATGTGCGTTTCAAAGATATTTCTTTATGATTTATGATATGATATTAGGCTAGATATAAAGAACAAGGGTTTGTTTGTTTTGGTTGGGTAGGATATCATTAAAATGAAGGAAGTCTATATGAAGGGTGAAGGTGTGAGTAAATTGACAGAATTGTTTAGCTGATAGGATAAGGAACATCATCAATCCATTGGGCTATGGAGTCATAAAATGATTTAATTGCACATCAAGTTTTAAGAGTGGTCCATGGGGAAAGTCATCTATGTCAAAGGATCTCTTTAAGTTGATTTTTTGGGATGAAACATCTAAAAGTGGTGAAAGAAGAAAAGCTAATAACCATTTAAAATTCTATTAACTTCACTAAATAAGAAAAGCCTTTCAAAGTAATTGTTTGAAGAAAGCCAAAGGACAGGGCATACCATAGACTTCTTTGGGCAAAATTTTAATAAAGCACACTTTTCAGACAACAATCTAGCAACCTAACAGATTACCTTCAGAAAATAGAAAACATATAAGAGAACAAAGGGTAGCTTCAGATCAGGTAAGGACTTTGAACCTATCCTTCTTTCAACATACTCTTAGGGAACTTTTCAAAGCTACTGTTGGAGATAAACTAGAGGACAGGGCTAACCATAGACTTCCCTAGTTCAAATTTACTTAGCAGAATTTTCAAGAACTTTCAAAGACAATATCTCAAGTTGTACTCAGGAAACATAGGCTCACCACACACTTCACTGGTTATAGTCTATTGAATTATCCTCAAAGCAACAATTAGTAGAAAACATAAAGATAAAGATTTATCAGTGAGAAATAGGGTACTTTGCAGTAAATCCTAATCTATATTTGTTGTTCTTTATCAGAGAAAGTGGAAAGTATGGAAAAAATAAGAAAAAAACAATTACAGTAACAAAAACATCACCATTTGACATATACTAGGATCCCACAAATCAGCTTGTGTATTTGATGTTCAAACCAGTTACAATCTTCAAGTCTAGTAGGTCTTTACAGCTTCAAACTTCTCATCTCGGCCTACCTTTCTTCAATTACAAAACAAAGCTTCAACAACCTCAAAATCTATTTACATTCAATAAGTATGCAACCAATGATAATATTGTCTTCTTGAGAAGTATTTATAGATGAATGAGGAGGTGGAGTGAAAATAAGGGTTATCTGTTTAATTAATACAGAGTAAGTGCTTCTCGACCTTTGAAGGGCCAAATGGAGAAGTTATCTGATGTTTTAACTCTGCTAATTGATTATTACATTAAATTTCATAAAATTCAGTCACTTTTGTTGACTTTGGAGGCTTTTGGTAGGCTGGCGATTAATTCTGAGCTGTCTCTTGGAAAATATCTCTGACTGTGCATTAACTGTGTATTCTTTTGAGGCAATTTAGCTGGTAGGTGGCATTTTGAGTATTAACTGCGTCACTGATGTGGCATTTGGAGGTTCTCTTTGTTGATATATCTACTTAATACTTTAAAACACTGGTTTAACTCTGATTTTGTGCTTTAAGGCTGATCATGCCTTCTTTGTTCTTCTTTGATATTCAATTGTTCTTTTGCTGACTTTTCAACTGATTAATCATTTTTCTTTTGTATTCTTCAACTGAATTAGGCTTTGGTTTCGTGCTTTAAGCATGTTCCTTTAATCATCTTTAATCGTGATTTACCCATAACTGTAGGGTTAAGCTCTTTTAATCTTCAATCTTCGCTTTAGCCCTTGACTTTAAACTCAAACCTTCAATCTTTAATCTTTGTTTCTTCGCTGTGTGTGCAGGTGGCTTTGGCACTTTGGAGGGTTTATAGTGTAATCGATGTACATCAAACACCAATTAACCTTTGAAATTGAACCCTTTCATCTCTTTTTCTCCTTTGATCAGGCCCTGAGGATTGTCACCCTTGACCTTGTCCCTTTATTGGACTGTGGGATGACTTTATACTATGAAACCACCATTAAACCTGCAACAAGACACAAACTATTATAAAAAACCTGCGAACTATGGATAAAACTGCTTTGGAGGGTTTAGCGGAGGTGGAGGAGCAATGTAGAGGAGGTGAAATGCAGGAGGAGGAGGTTCTGTGAAGAAAACCTACAAAAATAGGGTTTAACATTGAATTTGGCGCGAAATATGGATTGGCGGTTTCAGAAAAACCGTCGGCGGTTTTCACGCATGAAATAAGTGGTAAGTAGTTTATCATAAAATGAACGCAATATCATTTATTGCATGACACGTGTCCCTCCAAAACCGCTGATTTCGTGTCCAAGTTGTGCGTCAAGGGATTTCGGTGGTCGGAGTGCATTAACCGTTCGATCTGCGGGGATGCAGATCGACGGCGGTAGAAGAGCACGATGATTTGAAGTTGCTCGGTGGATGGAGTAAGTGGAGGCCAGGTGGCAAGAGAGGATTGGGGGAGCGGCAGGGTAGTGGGAGGTGGGCCATAATGCTGGCGTCAACTCCTTTGTTTGGTAGCGGGAGTGTTATGAGTGGGGTTTTGAATGGGAAGCTTAGCAAGAACCGTCAGATTAGAGGGATTAACAACATAGATGTGTTTATGGGGATGGATGAAAAGGGACAGTCGGGAGAAATAAGGGGGAGAGGAGAAGCATGGTGGCCATTGATATTTATAGATCTCTGATGGGGAAAATATATAAAGGGAAATGCATTTTTCAAGGGGCGCGGGGGAAAAAGGTAATGGAAAGGGGCCGGGGACAAGGTGGAGGTATGTCCCCATGGAGGAGCAAGGGACCGGGAGTGGAGAAAAGAAAGGGCTAAGAATCAGCGCGGAGAGCTTGAATGCTTGGCCGTCCGATCAAACCCGATTGATGGTTGCCATCACATCGAGAGATCGGCCAATCGGCATAAAAAAGGTAAGGGGAACAAGAAATTTAAAATGCTGATGCGCGATGCACGATGGGGTTAAGGCCTTGGTCGTGGGCATAGGGTTTCGTGGTGGAAAACAATGAAAAGGGGGCTTAAGCCAAGGGGCTTAAGGCCCTAAAGGGGCGGAAGAGGTTTTTTAAAGGTTTTTATGTGTTTTTTATGGGTTTTTGGTGTTCCGGATGAAGTAAAAGGATTTTAAAACCAAAATAGGAAAGGGTTAAGTGGTTTTTAAAGGGTGTTTTGAGGAAAATAAGGATAAATGAGAGAGGAAAGGGGGATTTTTACAAGGAAAATGAGTGATATGGGGGCAGTTTGTGAAGATGAAATGGGGGGAATGAAATGATGAAAATGGAACCTTTAGGAAACAGTTATTTCTTCGGGAACATCAGGATTTTGAAGGTTTTGAAGTGAAAAAATCAAGGAAATGGAAATTTTTGGACAAGGAACACAAAGAGGCTACAAGAAGTCACAAATTTTGCAGGAAATTTTTTTCTTGAAGACTAAAGACTTGTTTTAGCCATCATTTGCTGAAACAAAATTTACTGATGGCTAATGGTGGCTCCACTGGGGGATGGCGGCTCCTTGGAGGTGTCAAGAACTTCAGAAATTGATCTTTGAAATGTAGACATGTGCCTTATCCATTGACATCATTTTCTTCCTTGATCATGCTGCTTAGAAAGATGTTTAGTACTTTGTATCAGCAAACAAATTTCTCCCAAACATTATACCTACACAACCTACTTTTCCTAACATTTTTTCTTCATAAGGTGCACTTGGACTTGCAAACCTTTGGACATCAAAATTTTATTCTTTTATTGAAAGCAAGAAACTATTCTAAATCTACCCTTATTTCTTTCATGAGTTCAAATTAAACAGTTGAACTCATAAATTCTCTACCTAAGCTACTATCTGCCAGGATTAAACTGTCTGACAGATCTTATTCTCTATTTTCTAAAGCAGAAATTTAAACACAGTCAAATCAGGATTAAAATATTTGATTTTTCATGGTGTCTATGGTTGTATGTACAAGCTGCACATAGAATTTATTTGCAGAAATTTTAAAACAAAATTGTGAAGGCTTAAGATCTGAAAAAATAAAATACATCCTTCATTCTTTCTTTCAACTCTGGTTTTAATCTATTTAGAGTTGTTCCTTTCCTAATATTTCTTGGTTAATATTTTAAGCATGTTTGAACCATTCTTTTTATTTTTCTTTGGCTCAGATTTTGGTATAATTAGAGCCATTTCTTTCTATCCTAATCTAATCTACTGATTAAACAATTTGGCAAATCTGATTCACTAACCTATCAATAGCAAATTGAAATCTATTTAGTCATGATTAGGCTGTATGGCTAAATAGTAGTGTTCTTTTAAGTAGTGGCATTTAGGCTTGCACACTTTCAGATTTTTCCTTTCTTTTTTGGCATGGGGTTGTACCTTTATTCTTTTATATCTGCCCTCTTTTTCTCTTTTTCTATTATTTTTTTATTTTCTCTTTTTCAAATTCAAAGCAGAAAACAAAAAACTAACTAAATGCTCACAAGCTGAGCTTTATTGCTTTCCTATCTAACCTATTCTAACTTGGAAATATTTACATGTTTTAGCTAAAAAACTCTGTTTTCCAATATATTCATTTAATCAGATGGTTCCATGACTGGCCTTTGCTCATCTCTTTGAGCATGCTGGACAGACATGGCCACTCCCATCTCTCTTGTCTTTTAGTAGCAGTGCTAAAAAATTTCCTTGGTTTTTGCAACAAACTGCTCTTAACAACATTTATTCCTTCTTGAAATATCTTCAAGAAATGAGCATAGGGATCTTGAAATAAAGCATGGTTGTGAATATTTGGAAGATAGGTTCCAACCAGGATTACCTTTTCCTCCACTGGATCAAGATTAAGATTCTTTTGAGAAATAAACTCTTCCTCATCTTCATTATGATCTGAACTGGAGGACTCATCATATTTGGCAGTGATGTCCTCTTGTAGTCCTGGTATATTCTGATTTAGTGGATTGAACTCTGTGAAGAGGTCATTATATTATTGAGCAGTGGTCTCTTTGATTACCTCAACCCTTTCAGGAGAAGGTTCTTTATATTCATCATGCTCAAGAAATCCTTCATGGTTTTCCTCCTTAACCTTTGAGCTGAAAGACTGTTGATTCCTAGTTATGCGAAAGCTATTTCTGATGGATTGGATGTTCGAAAAATACTAAGAGGGGGGGGGGGGGGGTGAATCAGTATTTAGTGCAGACAATAAAAATAAAACTTTGATATTTCCTTCTTAAAAACCCATACGCTACTTTCCTGAATTAAAATCGCGTATATACGCGGATATCGTTTACAGAACTCGCGTATATCCAGTGAATTAATTATACATTTAATTCATGAATTAGAAAATTACATTAGTCATTTATCAGATGTTCAGAAAATAGTAAACAGGTGCAGAAAGAACAGAGTAATCATCACACACAATCAATCACAGATGAACACCAGAATTTTTAGGTGGAAACCCAATTTGGGAGAAAACCACCGCTGCTGTCGTCTCAGACTTCAATCTTTGTTATTAAGAAAACTTCTTACAACATGTACTGGCGCAGACTCATACCAGCACGCAGGCACCCACCTGCAGAAGGCTACGACCTTCTCTCGTTTACCAACCTTTCCTGGAAGGGAGCAACAACCCCCTGCTCTCGTTTACCAGCCTCTCTTGGAAGGGAGCAACAAACCCCTGCTATTAACACCAGCCTCTCCTGGCAGAAAGCTTCTACTTTCAGACTGAAGGCTTCAACCCTCAAATCCACTACATACAACGTTTCATCAATTTTCAAACTGGATCAAAACAGCTTCAACACAATCCTTCACTTATCAGCAAACGTCCTTTTCCCAAAGCATCAAACAGAACAGTGAAACCACTGTAACCAGAATAGCAGAGATAACCCAGACTTCAGAATAGATATGCAGAGTCTCAATCAGCTTTGAGCAACCATCAGTTCAAATTGCATACGCGCTTTTCTTCAAACAAACTCGTGTATATACGCGCTTTTAATAAATGAAACCCGCGTATACATATGTGCACTTTTTAGGAAAAACCTAACAGTCCATATGCTTATTTGTTTAAACAGATCCAGATTTCTTCAATATCTTCAATAGATTTGCACCAGGTCTTCAATACTTCTTTTCAGATCATCCTAGAGATTCATCATTTCCAGATCTAGAGATTTTGAACCTTCATCTTATTCATGGGTGCATCATAGATTCAAATCTATCGATTAAGAACAGAGTTCAACCATACAAATAAACTTCAGAGTGAATTATCCATTTAAAGCCCAGACACATGCACACCCTTTGCACAACAATTTTCTTCTCCTTATATAGGTTTACCCTTTATCAATACCATGAGCAAAAACCACACCTCTTCCGATGATATTCGTGAACGGGGTCAAATGGACAACCCAACGCTCAATACAATGGGTCAATACCATGGTAGTAACCCCTGGTTTTACACTTTTAGAGCGCAAATGAGCATACGCGACTTGGCACGTACTTTCCCGCGTGCATACGCTACTTCCCCTAGACAAACCCGCGTATGCCTTGAGACACACACTTTTCATCATTGGTCTAGCACCTACTGGAATTCCTTTCAGCATTACATCTAAGCTGCTCTGTAGACACATCAGATTTACATCATTAACTAGTATATAAAGTCAGTTTCCATTAAGTACAACTTTCATCAAGTAGGTTGCCATCATTTTTATCAAGTGGATTGCCATCAAGGACAACACTCTGCATCATATTGCCAACAATCTCCCCCTTTGGACTTGATGGCAACCACAATGGTGTTTGATCACAACAGGTAGATACATTAAGCATAATGTAATGATAGTCTCCCCCTATTCAAACACCATGTCACTCTCCCCCTTTGACATCAAGGGCAAAGGGCGGATCAACACCAACACAAGGTTTTTCTCCGCATGTCGAAAGAAGAGCGATGTATATCTGATGTGCACTAAAGTTACCATACTCCCCCTGAGTTCATGCCAGATCTTCAAACATGTTTTTCAATGAAGTACAGGACTTTATGACTTTCCTATCACCAAGGACTCATACTTACATCAAAGATCCAACCAAGTGGATTTACAGATGAGACTCAAGTACCCAACCAAGTGGGTTTACACATTGAACAAGTCCTTACATGACTGAATATTACAATTT
Organism: Pinus albicaulis; assembly: GCA_034641835.2. Lineage (NCBI taxonomy): Eukaryota > Viridiplantae > Streptophyta > Pinopsida > Pinales > Pinaceae > Pinus > Pinus albicaulis. The sequence continues at coordinate 746,671,014 of CM076583.1, forward strand.
ACATCATAGGTCTCAACATGACCTTTTCATCAAATTAAAAATATGACCCTTCATACCCAAGACAAAAGGATCTCAAGAGAGAGATCATAATTCAGAATCATCATAATGCCAACAATGCATTATTCTCAGCAAGGCTAATGCTCCCCCTGAATATGTGCATCCTGAACACTTTCAACAACAAATCATCAAGGCATCTTCACCCAAAATCAGAGAATGAAACAGAAATATAAGAGCCGAAATACCACCAGAGACTCCAAATAGCATCAGAGATACCAAACAGCACCATAGCTTGTGCTGAAGAAATGCTGACCCAGAAAAATTGTCAGCAACCACACATATGCGGTTTTCTGTGTATGAACTCGTGTATGTACGCGACTGTCTTTCAGGAAACCCGCGTATCCAAATTAATCTTTAGAATTTTAATCAGATCTGATCCTCTACATGGCAGAGACTACTCCCAGCTTCTGTCTGAGATATTCGAACGCTTCCCTGGGCAGAGGTTTGGTAAATATATCAGCAACTTGTTCTTTGGAGGGAACATACTCCAACTTCACCTTTTGTTCAAGCACTTGCTCACGTAAGAAATGATACTTGATGGGAATGTGCTTGGTCTTGGAATGCATAACAGGATTCTTTGAGATACTGATGGCACTTGTATTATCACACATAATGGAAATAGGAGGTGAACATTTGATTTGGAAATCTTGTAAGGTTTGCATCATCCAAAGAAGTTGAGTGCAACATGATGCGGCAGCCACATACTCTGCTTTTGCTGTAGATAAGGCAATAGAGCTTTGCTTCTTGCTGAACCAAGATACTAACCGGGGCCCCATATAGAATGCACCACCACTAGTGCTTTTTTAATCATCAACATTTCCAGCCCAGTCTGCATCAGTGTAAGCATGAAGAGTAAGATCAGCATTCTTTGGATACCATAGTCCAAAGTCTTGAGTTCCTTTCAGATATTTGAATATTCTTTTGACAGCCTAAAGGTGAGATTATTTTATATTAGCTTGGAATCTTCCAACAATCCCAACTGCATGCATAATGTCCGGTCTAGTCCCAGTGAGATAAAGTAGACTTCCTATCATAGATCTGTAATCTGGTTGGTTCACCATGGGAGAATCATCATGAGAACTGAGATTACATCCAGTTATCATTGGTGTACTTACAGGTTTGCACTCTTCCATGCCATACTTCTTCAGAATTTGCTTAACGTATTTTTCTTGTGATAAGAATATACCATCTGCAGTTTGATGCACTTGCAAGCCAAGAAAGAATGTTAGTTCCCCAAGTAAAGACATTTCAAATTCTTGCTGCATGACAGAAGCAAATTTCTGACTCATAGATTCTTCATTACTTCCAAAAATGATATCATCAGCATATACAACCACAATCAAAAGTTTATCATTTTCAATTTTTGTGTATAAGTTACTATCAACAGACCCCTTTGAAAATCCTTGTTGATGAAGATATTTGTCAAGACGATAATAACATGCCCTTGGAGCTTGTTTGAGACCATATAGAGCCTTTTTAAGTCTAAAAACAAGATTTTCATCATTTCCCAAAATGAATCCTTCTGGTTGTTCTATATAAACTTCTTCTTCTAGATCACCATTGAGAAATGCAGATTTAACATCCATTTGATAAACTTTGATTTGTTGAAAACTTGAAAAAGCAAGAAACATTCTTATGGCTTCAAGTCTAGCTACAGGAGCAAAAGTTTCTTCAAATTCTATACCTTCTTGTTGAGTATACCCCTTGCAAACAAGTCTAGCTTTATTTCTTACGACATCCCCATTTTCATTTAACTTGTTTTTGAATATCGATTTAGTTCCAATGACATTTTTGTTATGAGGTATTGGTACTAATTCCCAAGTGTCATTTTTTTCAATTTGATCAAGCTCTTCATTCATGGCTTGAACCCAACATTCATCTTTGCTAGCTTGATTGACATTGTGTGGTTCAATAGTGGATAGAAATTCCAGATAGCTAGAGGATCCTACTAGAGTCCTTCTTGTTTGTACACCTGATGCCTTATCTCCCAAAATCTGAGATTCTGGATGATTCTTTTGAAAATTTCTGGAAGGAGCCTTTTCAGATAAATCATCTTCAGGTTCTTCATTAGATCCACTGTCTATATCATTCCTATTTGATGTAGAAGGACAATAGTCACCATCATCTTCTTCTGTCGTTTGTTTTTCTTCTTTAGGGGCTGCAGGAGACTCATCAATGACAACATCAATACATTCAACAATATTTCGAAGCCTTATTGTAACATTTGTATGCTCTGCTTGTAGATGAGTAACCAAGAAGTATCCCTTCATCTGATCTAGGTTCAAACTTGCCAAGCTTTTCATCATTATTTTGCATAAAGAATTTACTTCCAAAAACTCTAAAATGCTTCACAGTAGGAGAATTACCATACCAGAGTTCATATGGAGTTTTGTCACTATTTACCCGAACATGTGCCTTGCTGAGAATGTTCGCTGCTGTATGTGCTTCTTCTCCCCAGAAAATGTCAGGTGTTCCAGAATCATCAAGCATAGCTCTAGCCATTTGTTGAATTGTTCTATTCATTCTTTCTGCTACGCCATTTTGTTGTGGGGTGCCTGCTATAGAGAACTGTCTTTTTATGCCATGTTGTTCACAAAATTCAAGGAATTAATTTGATGTATATTCTCCTCCTCGATCAGATCTAAGACACTTGATTTTTAGATCTAATTCATTTTCCACCAGTGCTTTGAAGATCTGAAATTTTTCAAATGCTTCATCTTTGTGTTTAATCAACCCAATCCAACACATCCTAGAGAAATCATCAATAAATAAGATATAGTATTATTCCCCACATGGTGGCTTTTTCCTCATAGGTCCACATATGTCAATATGAATAAGTTCAAGAGGCTTACTTGATGATCCTTCTTTGGCATTAAATTGCACTATGGTCTACTTACCGAATTGGCAAGATTTGCATATGATACTCTCTGGTAGAGTAATATTGGGAAGACCACGAACAACTTTAAGTCTGCTTGATTTGTTGATTTGAGAGAAGCTCAGATGCCCCAGCCTTCTATGCCATAGCCAATTTTCTGAAGATTTTCTCAAGTAACATTGATCTTTGCAGTTCTTCAATACATACAGGTTTCTTGGAGTTCTTTTGCCTTTTATAATAGTTTTACCTGTATCAAGATCACGAACCACACATTCTTTTGAACTAAAGACAACTTCAGTTCCTTGATCACACATTTGACTTACACTTAACAGGTTATGCCTTAATCCATCCACATACATGACATCATTAGCCTTCACCTTTTATTTTAAAAACACGGACCCTTTTCCTTTAATTATAGTAGGGGTATCATTTCCAAATGTAACTTTCTTTTCCTTTTCTAGAGCATTATATGCAAGAAGTTTGCTTTTGTCATCTGTCATGTGTCTTGAGCATCCACTATCAATGTAGCATTGATTTTCTTCACCTTCTGCAAATAACGCTATCCCACAATTTTCAACCTGTAATTCCTTCTTTTTCCATACTTTGGAACTTGAAGGAAAATCCTATTTTGGCTGGACTTTGCTCCTACATTCAGATTCTAAATGGCCAAAGTTATTGCAATAAATACATTCAACTTCATTTTGAAGAGGAGAAAATTTGTTATAGGTGTTCTTCTTTGGTTCAATATCCATCCTTTTCTTTCTTGCTTCTCTTGTCATGATGGTTTTATAGGCAACACATTGAACAGCTTTATGACCAAAATTGTGACATGAGAAACATTGTCCATTGAAGTAGAAATTTTTACGATCATGAAATCTTCTATTTGAATTTACCTGTTGGTTGTAGCTTCTTTGAAAGACATCCTTGTTAGTGTTCCTTGAGTTGTGATGATCATGCTTTACCTGTAAATTTTCTGTATTCCCTTGCTGAGTGGCTGAATGTAGTATACCAGCTGTAGCTGCTTTTAGATAATTTGGTGTTGAAGCCTGAGAGGATTCTCCGGTATATCCAAGAACTATCCTTATAAGAGGAGAAAGTTGTACCTTGATAATCTCATCTAAGGTTTCAGATCCTTTAGCAAATCTAAGATTCAGAGTCTTTTATTTCTCAAGTTCTTTTCTTAGACTTACTACTTCACATTCTAAATTCTCATTGTGTTTCTTCGCTTCTTCATTCTGCTTTTTCAGAGTCTCTATGGTAATTTTCCTTTCTTCTAAGAGAATTTTACATTCTTCTAAGCGAATTTTGAGTTGATTTTTTCTTCAAGAAAATCATTTTCCTCTAGAGCATCCACAAAAGTATCCTTTTCATCTTTAGATTCAAAAGCCATGAGAAGTCTAAGATATTGTTCACATTCTTCCTCACTATCAGAGAACCCATCACTGTCTTCATGAGTGTAGTAACTTTTCCTAGTGCTAGACCGGTGCTTATTCCTTATTGCTACTTCCTTCCCTTTTGCAGATGTTTCTTTATAAGGACACTTAGCAGCATAATGACCAACTCTTCCACAATCAAAACATTTGAAAGGAAGCTTACCTCTGAACCGTCTTGTGCCAAGTTGAATTTTCTTTACAAAATTTACCTCATCTTCTTCTGAGATATATCCTGATCCCTCTGCTTCTTGTACTTTATTCCCTTTTGTAGAAGCTCTAAAGACGGCTTCTTTGACATCAGAAGGTCCTCCTCTTCTCATTTCATAAGCAGTTAGTATGCCATGGAGTTGTACGATAGTAAGATTTTGAAGATCCTGTTTTTCTTCAAGAGCAGAAACTTTTGACTCAAATTTTGTCGTTAGTGATCTTAAGATTTTCTCAACCAAAGTAGATTCTGCTATTGTTTCTCCCATGTTTCTCATATGATTTACAATATCATCAAGATGTAAGAAGAAACTAGCAACACTCTCATCATTATGCATCCTCAAATTTTCATATTCAATTCTGAGAGTTTGGAGTTTTGCACTTTTTACCTTTGCATCTCCTTCATAACTTAGAATGATTTTGTCCCATATTGCCTTTGCTGTATTCAGCTGCATAACCTTGACAAATTCTGATTCAGTTAGACTTCCCAATAGTGCATTGACCGCCTTTGCATTTGTTTCATAATTCTTCTTTTCTGTCGGATCCGTTGGTACTGCGGCTGGATATTGATATCCTTGTTCAACAATGGCCCATACATCTACTCCCATAGACTGAAGATAGGATCTCATCCTTATTTTCTAGAAGATTAAATTTCTTCCATTAAAGAGTCGAGGCTTGATAGATGCTGTTCCATCTTGATTGCTCATCTTGCTTGATCTTCCTTCTAGCAGCTAAGCTTTTTCAGAAGGACCTGCTCTGATTCCAATTGTTGGAAAAATACTGAGAGGGGGGGGTGAATCAGTATTTAGTGCAGACAATAAAACTTTGATATTTCCTTATTAAAAACCCATACGCTACTTTCCTGAATTCAACTCGCGTATATACGCGGATATCCTTTACAGAACTCACGTATATCTAGTGAATTAATTATACATTTAATTCATGACTTAGAACATTACATTAGTCATTTATCAGATGTTTAGAAAATAGTAAACAAGTGCAGAAAGAACAGAGTAATCATCACACACAATCAATCACACATGAACACCGGAATTTTTAGGTGGAAACCCAATTTGGGAGAAAACCACCATTGCTGTCGTCTCAATCTTCAATCTTTGTTATTAAGAAAACTTCTTACAACATGTATTGGCGCAGACTCATACTAGAACGTAGGCACCCACCTGCAGAAGGCTACAACCTTCTCTCGTTTACCAGCCTTTCCTGGAAGGGAGCAACAACCCCCTGCTCTCGTTTACCAGCCTCTCCTGGAAGGGAGCAACAACCCCCTGCTATTAACACCAGCCTCTCCTGGCAGAAAGCTTCTACTTTCAGACTGAAGGCTTCAACCCTCAGATCCACTGCAGACCATGTTTCATCAATTTTCAAACTGGATCAAAACAGCTTCAACAAAATCCTTCACTTATTAGCAAACGTCCTTTTCCCAGAGCATCAAATAGAACAGTGAAACCACTGTAACCAGAATAGCAGAGATAACCCAGACTTCAGAATAGATATGCAGAGTCTCAATCAGCTTTGAGCAACCATCAGTTCAAATTGCATACGCGCTTTTCTTCAAACGGACTCGTGTATATACACGCTTTTAATAAATGAAACCCGCGTATACATCTGTGCACTTTTCAGGAAAAACCTAACAGTCCATACGCTTCTTTGTTTAAAAAGATCCAGATTTCTTCAATATCTTCAATAGATTTGCGCCAGGTCTTCAATACTTCTTTTCAGATCATCCTAGAGATTCATCATTTCCATATCTAGAGATTTTGAACCTTCATCTTATTCATGGGTGCATCATAGATTCAGATCTATCGATTAAGAACGGAGTTCAACCATACAAATAAACTTCAGAGTGAAGTATCCATTTAAAGCCCAGACACATGCACACCCTTTGCACAACAATTTTCTTCTTTTTATATAGGTTTACCCTTTATCAATACCATGAGCCAAAACTACACCTCTTCCGATGGTATTCCTGAACGGGGTCAAATGGACAACCCAGCGCTCAATACAATGGGTCAATACCATGGTAGTAACCCCTGGTTTTACACTTTTAGAGCGCAAATGAGCATACGTGACTTGGCACGCACTTTCCCGCGTGCATATGCTACTTCTCCTAGACAAACCCACGTATGCCTTGAGACACACACTTTTCATCATTGGTCTAGCACCTACTGGAATTCCTTTCATCACTACATCTGAGCTGCTCTGTAGACACATCAGATTTAAATCATTAATTAGTATATCAAGTCAGTTTCCATTAAGTACAACTTTCATCAAGTAGGTTGCCATCATCTTTATCAAGTGGGTTGCCATCAAGGACAACACTGTGCATCATATTGCCAACATTGGATTGGATGATTGCTGCTTTCGAGTTGATGATGATGAATTTCATGACACCCATCAACTGTTGGTTGCCTTGCATGATTAGTTTCTATTTGAAGCTCATCATCATCATTAGACTAATAAAAAATTGAACAATCATTAGTATAAAAAATCTCACCAATCAAACATATTGGGTTATCAGTTTGTTTTTCTTTAAGATGATCTACAAGTTTATTTTCTAGTTTAAGACAACAATATTCAGTAGGTAGATGAGCGGAAGTGTTTGTTTTATAAAAGATTTCAGAGGTTGGTTGTTTGTTTAATATTTGATCAATTTCTTCTTCTGTCAAAAGAGGAGGGATTTTTCTTTGGCTTTGGACTGAAGTACAACAGTTCTCTTTCTCTTGTGTTAACTGGTTTTGATGCTGGATGTCTTCTTGAGCCTCTTCTAGTGAATCTTCACTTGTGTTTGTAGGGAAAATTTGAGGGTTTTCTACTATTTCCTGATCTTCTTCTGTTTCAAATAACTCCTCATGATTATAATGATACTCAGTCTGAATACAAGGTTCATGAGTTGTTTCTTCTATATTATCAAGATGCCACTCTTCTCTTAAAATCTGAAATGAGTTATAACATAGAGGGAGATTCCCTATATGTGTTGATTTTTCTTCTATTTCATGTTTTGTGTCTTCTAAGTGGCTACTTGTTTCCTCAAAGCACTACTCACTATTAGTTTTTGAAATTCGGTCGTGAAGTTCTCTTAATAGCATAGTACAAGATATAGGTAGGAAATCAGGAATTTCTTGACAGCCTTCTTCATTGTTTTCTCTGTAACCTTGCTCATCATCTTCTATAAAGTCTTGATCATCATATATATCTTGCTCATTGTGTAGGCCTTGTAGTGGTTGTGTTTGCCCTTGATCTGGGAAAAGCATGGGCTGCTCTAGATCATCAATATTTAAATTAGCCTCATACCTATCCATTATTTTTCCAAACATGTATAACATTCTTTCCATTGTGTCTGATAATAGGTTTAGTTTAGCTTCTCTGTCTATACTTGAATCCATGTTTGTAAAAAAGAGGTCACTGTATATTTTCAACCATTTCAGAGTCTTCTTCCAGTGGAGTCATTTGGTCTTTTGGGAGTTGTGGAGTTGATAAGTGGAAATTTTTAGCTTTTTGATGGTAAAATGTTTTATTGTCCACCGCCATTGATTTATTTAAATACCAATCTAAAATTTTCTGGGTCTTCTAAGGTCTTAAGGATGTATAAGATGTAATTCACTCAGAATTTCCCAGTGGAGATTTTAAGAAATACCAGTGGGGTCAGCAGGCCTACTGAATACAAATAGAGTCTCCAAGTGAAGGATTTTTACTTGTTTTCAAGGTTTGGTTGTTGTTCACCGTCAACAATCAATAATAACCAGTCTTGGTGACATTTGATTCATTTAGGAATAGGGGTTCGTTGAGTTGTGAAGTTATCTATTACTCAATAAATCTCCCCAGTATGGTTGCTAGTATGTTAGGGTCTTTGTAGTTTGCAAGATTGGAAAGAACAAATGTTGTAGAGCCTACATCGAAATCACTTTGGAACCTAAGGATCTAGCCATCCTAGATTCAGAGAGGGATCTCTCTATATGTGTGTTTTCAAAGATATTTCTTTATGCTTTATGATATGATATTAGGCTAGATATAAAGAACAAGGGTTTGTTTGTTTTAGTTGGGTAGGATATCATTAAAATGAAGGAAGTCTATATGAAGGGTGAAGGTGTGAGTAAATTGAAAGAATGGTTTAGCTGATAGGATAAGTAAGGAAAAACATCAATCCATTGGGCTATGGAGTCATATAAGGATTTAATTGCACAACAAGTTTCAAGAGTGGTCCATGGGGCATGTCATCTATGTCAAAGGATCTCTTTAAGTTGATTTTGTGGGATGAAACATTAAAAAGTGGTGAAAGAAGCAAAGCTAATAACCATTTAAGAATCTATTAACTTCACTAAACAAGAAAAGCCTTTCAAAGTAACTTTTTGAAGTAAGCCAAAGGATAGGGCATACCATAGACTTCTTTGGGAAAACTTTTAATAAAGCACACTTTTCAGACAAAAATCTAGAAACCTAATAGATTACCTTTATAAAATAGAAAACATATAGGAGAAAAAAGGGTAGCTTAAGATCAGGTAAGGAATTTGAACCTATCTTTCTTTTAGCATACTCTTAGGGAAATTTTCAAAGCTACTGTTGGAGATAAAGTAGAGGACAGGGCTAACCATAGACTTCCCTAGTTCAAATTTACTTAGCATACTTTTCAAGAACTTTCAAAGACAATATCTCAAGTTGTACTCAGGAAACATGGGCTCACTACACACTTCACTAGTTATACTCTATTGAATTATCGTCAAAGAAAAAATTAGCAGAAAACATAAAGATAAAGATTTATCAGTGAGAAATAGGGTACTTTGCAGTAAATCCTAATATATTTTTTTTGTTATTTATTAGAGAAAGTGGACAATATGGAAAACATAAGAAAAACACAATTACAGTAAGAAAAACATCACCATTAGACATAGACTAGGATCCCACAAATCAGCTTGTGTATTTGATGTTCAAACCAGTTACAATCTTCAAGTCTAGTAGGTCTTTAGAGCTTCAAACTTCTCATCTCAGCCTATCTTTCTTCAATTACAAAACAGAACTTCAGCAACCTCAAAAGATATTTACATTCAATAAGTATGCAACCAATGATAATATTGTCTTCTTGAGAAGTATTTATATAAGAATGAGGAGGTGGAGTGAAAAGAAGGGTTATATGTTCAATCAATATAGAGCAAGTGCTTCTCGGCCTTTGAAGGGCCAAATGGAGAAGTTATCTGATGTTTTAACTCCGCTAATTTATTATTACATTAAATTTCATCAACTTCGGTCACTTTTGTTGACTTTGGAGGCTTTTGGTAGGCTGGAAATTAATTCTGAGTTGTCTCTTGTAAAATATCTCTGACTGTGCATTAACTGTGTATTCTTTTGTGACAATTTAGCTGGTAGGTGGAATTTTGAGTATTAAATTCCTCACTGATGTGGCATTTGGAGGTTCTCTTTGTTGATCTATCTACTTAATACTTTAAAACACTGATTTAACTCCGATTTTGTGCTTTAAGGCTGATCATGCCTTCTTTATTCTTCTTCGGTCTTCAATTGTTCTTTTGCTAACTATTCAACTGATTAACCATCTGTCTTATGTCTTTTTCAACTGAATTAGGCTTTGGTTTTGTGCTTTAAGCCTATTCCTTTAATCATATTTAATCGTGATTTACCCATAACCGTAGGGTTAAGATCTTTTAATCTTCAATCTTCGCTTTAGCCCTTGACTTTAAACTCAAACCTTCAATCTTTAATCTCTGTTTCTTCGTTGTGTGTGCAGGTGGCTTTGGTGCTTTGGAGGGTTTATAGTGTAATCGATGTCCATGAAACACCAATTAACCTTTGAAATTGAACCCGTTTGTCTCTTTTTTGCCTTTGTTCAGCCCCTGAGGATCGTCACCCTCAGCCTTGTCCCTTTATTGGACTGTGGGATGACTTTATACGATGAAACTGCCATTAAACCTACAACAAGAAACAAATTATTATAAAAAACCTACGAACTATGGATAAAACTGCTTTGGAGGGTTTGGCGGAGGCAGAGGAGGTGAAATGTAGGTGGAGGAGGTTCTGTGGAGAAAATATGCGAAAACAGGGTTTAACATTGAATTTGGCACGAAATATGGATTTGTGGTTTCGAAAAAACAGTCGGCGGTTTTCGCGCACGAAATAAGTGGTAAGTGGTTTATCATAAAAGGAATGCGATATCATTTATTGCATGACACGCATCCCTCCAAAATCGTTGATTTCGTGTCCAAGTTGCGCATCGGGGGATTTCGGTGTTCGGAGTGCGTCAGCCATCCGATTTGCGGGGATGCAGATCGATGGTGGTAGATGAGTGCAATGATTTGAAGTTGCTCGGTGGATGGAGTAAGTGGAGGCCAACTGGAAAGAGAGGATTGGGGGAGCAGCAGGGTAGTGGGAGGTGGGCCATAATGTTGGTGTCAGCTCCTTTGTTTGGTAGCGAGAGTGTTATGAGCGGGGTTTTGAATGGGAAGCTTAGTGAGAACCGTCGGATTAGAGGGATTAGTGGCATAGATGTGTTTATGAGGATGTATGAAAAGGGACGGTTAGGAGAAAGAAGAGGGAGAGGAGAAGCATGGTGGCCGTTGATCTTTACAGATCTACAGCGGGGATGGTGCGGGTTTTAACAAGTCTGGTGGGGAAAATATATGAAGGGAAATGCATTTTTCAAGGGGCGCGAGGGAAAAAGCTAAGGGAAAGGGGCCAGGGATAAGGTGGAGTTATGGCCTTGTGGAGGAGCAAGGGACCGAGAGCGGAGAAAATAAAGGGCTAAGAATCGGCGCGGAGAGCTTGAATGCTTGGCCATCCGATCAAACCCAATCGATGGTTGTGATCGCATCGGGAGATGGCCAATCGGCATAAAAAAGGTAAGGGGAACAAGAAATTTAAAACGCCGATGCGCAATGCGCGATGGGGCTAAGGCCTTGGTTGTGGACGTAGGGTTTCATGGCAGAAAACAATGAAAAGGGGGCTTAAGGCCCTAAAGGGGTGGAAGAGGTTTTTTAAAGGTTTTTATGTGTTTTTTATGCGTTTTTGGTGTTCCGGATGAAGTGAAAGGATTTTAAAACCAAAATAAGAAAGGGTTAAGTGGTTTTTAAAGGGTTTTTTGAGGAAAATAAGGATAAATGAGAGAGGAAAGGGGGCTTTTTACAAGGAAAATGAGTGATATGGGGGCAGTTTGTGAAGATGAAATGGAGGGAATGAAATGATGAAAATGGAAACTTTAGGAAACAATTATTTCTTTGGGAACAACAGTATTTTGAAGGTTTTGAAGTGAAAAAATCAAGGAAATGGACCTTTTTGGACAAGGAACACAAAGAGGCTACAAGAAGTCACAAATTTTGCAGGAAATTTGTTTCTTGAAGACTAAAGACTTATTTTAGCCATCATTTTCTAAAACAAAACTTATTGATGGCTAACACCCTTCATGCTGCTCGCCTCTTCCTTTTATAAGATTGGAGTCTTGTCAAACCCTAAACCACCTCATTAGTTTAGCCCCTTTCACATGTAGAACCTCCATCTAGAACTACACTGTGCCTCAAGGAGGTTCAATGCATCCAGGCTGCACTATGGATATGGTCATGGTTGACTTGGTCAAGTGATCAACCTCTTTCACACTTCAAGTGTGTTTTATAAAATGGCCCAGATTTAGCCATGTTCACATTGGGCATTGATTTATTTTTTTATTTTCAGGAGTTTTACATGTCCTCCTTTACATTTTATTCATCAACATGAAATGAAAAAGAAAAACAAGGCAAAATAGAATATTCTCATTAGCTTGGGCTAATTGGGAATATTACATTGAAGAGAAAAGCCTTATTCAGTCATATAGCCTAATCATGACTAAGTGAGTTTTAAATTTCTGCTGATAGGTTAGTGAATGAATATTTTCCAAACTATCTAAACTTGGCTTATCAGTAGATTAGATTAGATTAAGAAAAGAAAAATTGGTTCCAAAGCTCAAAATATGAACCAATAAAGGAAGAGAGGGATAAAAAGCAAATTCCAGGTTTCAACCCTCCAATTTTTGTGTTAAATTTCTGTAAAATAAATTTTGTATGTAGACTTGTACAAAGTATCACTACTTATAACAAATCAGACTGTTCAATCCTGATTTGGCTGTGTTTTCAATTTTCTGTTGTAGATTAGAGAATAAAAATCTGTCATACAACTTAATCTTAACAGATGGTTAGAATAGGTAGAGAAATAAAAGGGTTCATCAGTTTAATCTGAACTCTTGGATGATATAAGTGTAGAATTTGTTAGTTTCCTATTTTCAAAAAGAAATGATGTCAGGGGTTGGCTAATTCAAATGCACCCAATGAAGAAAAAATGTTATAATAAGTAAGATGGGTAGGCAGAAGTTGAATTGGAATTAATCATGTTATGATTCAGATGCTGCAAATCACAATTCCAAAGCAGTGAATCATCAAGTTAAAGGAGCTATGTCAAGGTGAAAATCAAGGCACTGGTCTACTTCTTCCAAAGATTTATTTTCTGAGGTTCTTGACACCTCCTAAAGGAGCTTCCCTCCCCAATTGGAGCCACTGTTAGCCATCTATCATTTTTGCTGATATTAAAAAGATGACTAAATAGTGATTTTGGTTCTCTTGAAATAGTATTTGAGAAACATTGTGACTTCTATAAATCTCACTGCCTTCATCATCCTAAAATTTTACTATTTCTCACTAAGCTTCCCTGTATTTTTACCTTCTCAAAAGTTCACCCAGCTACTCCAAAGAAAACTCCATTTTTTAGGCCTATTTCCCTCATTCATCCCTCCACCAACACCCTCTTTTATCCCTTCCCCCCCCCTCAAAAACCCCTAAAAAATCCCCCCTCATTCATCATTTTTGTCTAAAAAACCCTTAAACAATGTAAAAACCCTCCTTACATTGTTTAAACTTTGATTTTTACCCTATCGGATCCTCTCAAAACCTTGTAAAACTCTATTTTTATGATAAAAACCTACCTTTTTGTGAAAAGGTCGTTCAAGCCCCTTTTCGGCTTAAACCCAGCCCCCTCACCCATATCACTCTAAACCCTGACCTACCACTATTCCCTTAAGCCCCTCTCCTTCTTAGCCTCCAGTCCCCTTACCTCCCATAAAACCATGACCCTCTGCCTATTCCTAACCCCTTCCACCATATAATTACTCCTCTGCCCTTTCATTTTATTTAAACCCCCAACCTTATTAAAAACCTACCCAAACCTTCAAAAAAAAATTAAAAATACAGGCCCTCTTCTCTTCCCACCACTCAGTTTGTCATGCAATATCCACCATTGATCAAAGGCCTTCAACCTGATCCAACGGCCATCACTTCTCCTCCCTTCATCTCGCATCTAACCCAACCCCACACTACACGACAAACTCTGCCACATCATCACTCCCGGGCCCTGCTCTCCATTTAACCCCTCGTTAAATAAAAGCCCACCACCTGTCTTGGGCTCCACTCCACAAACCTGTGCCTTGGTCCCGTAAGCCCTCTGCACCATCGATATCACCTCCTGATATTTGATGGTTCACACTCATATCAAGCAAGATTTTGTGCTGCAGTTTAACGGCCCAGACCTGCGCATAAAAAACGGTTTTGGCAAGGACACACGTCGAATGATCTATGGAATCGCGTAGCCCTAGAAAAATACCACTTACTGCCCAATGTTCGTGCGATAAACCACCGCATTTTTCCCAAAACCGCCTTCTTCCTCTTGTGCCAAAATTCAAATTTCTTCGTCCTTCCACCTGGTTCCACATACATAACCTTTCCTCTACACCCTTCCTTCTTCATGAATCACCCTTGGTGCTCAAATACCCTGAAAAATGTAGTTTAAACCCCTCCTGTAGGATTTAAAATAACGTTGTTTTATGTTTTTTTAGGTTTTCTAATGGCAGAAAAGGGCCCAAAATGCCCTCCCATAGTCAAAAATTGACTAATTAAACCCCTGGATGACGATCTTAGAGGTGAATTCGCATAAAAAGTACCAGGATCCTGCATAAAAGGTTAACCCTTGATGACTCATGATCATTAATGGGTTATAAACCCTTTGACCACAATGAAGAAACCCTCCCTACACGTAGAATGAACAAACAAAGTAAATAATAGAAGGATTAAGGGGCTAAATTAATATTAAAGGTTAAAGCAAAAGATTAGCCCTCAAAGACAGTGATTAAAGATGAAAGTCACAAGCTTAAAACAAAGAGATAAAGGAAAAAACGGGCATGAAGCAGAATGAAAGATAAAGGTAGTAAAACAGATTAATAAAGCAAAATCAGAGATCATAGGCCTTATTACTAAGTTTAATGATTAAAACCAAGGCAGATAACCCAAAGACAGCTTCGAAAAACTCAACAAAGAAGCAATTACTTCTCCAAAGACAAATTTTCCACCTACAGCATTATTCCTTTCCAAAAAGGCATCAGGAAATTATTACACAGTCAGAGATATTTTAAAGTAGCTCAACAGTTATTACAAATTTATTACGAAGCCTTAAAAGTCAAATATTTCAACTAAAATAACTCAGAAGTCAAGAGAAATTTATTATTTCAGAGTAACTCTTTCAAATATTTTTGCCTTGGGCCTTGCATGGTCTCAAAGGTCAAAAATCATTAAAATTTGTAATAAATAACATTTAGACACCCTAGATTGGAAACACCCCCTCATTTTTCATATAAATATTACATATGAGATTCATTTTAAATGTTGGTTACTTGATGGTTTTTGAACTGATTTCTGTTGCTAAGGTAGTTGAGGAATGCCAGACTAAACTGAAGAAAGCTCTGAGTTGCAGAGAGCTATTATACATGGAGTGATGTAACTGGTTTGATCATCAATAATACAAGCATGTTCACAGGATCCTTGAGCTATATCAATGGTGAAGTTTTTCTAAATTGTTATTGTTTCTCCTTATGTTTTTCATTATGTCCATCTTTCTCTGATAAAGAAACATAAGTCTTAGATTAGGATTTTCTATTTCAGCACCCTATTTCTGTCTGTATTTCCTTATTTTTATGTTTTCTTCTACAAGTTTTGATTATAATATTCTTAATTGCCTTCTAGTTACATCTAGCCTTTTGTCTTGGAAATGATTCAATAGAGTGAAACCAAGGAATTTTGGTGAGCCCAAGTTCCTTTGAGTAAGACTTGAGATATTGCTTTTAAGATCTTTCTTTAAATTACACTTATTAAAGTCTAAAACCATAGAGGTTTATGGTTTTCCCTACCCTCTGGTCTGCCTTAAAATGTTGCTTTGAAGAGTCTTTGAGATTTTTTCAAAAGCAAATTAGATTATTTCTGTTTGATCTTAGGCCACTCTTATTGTTTTCTTATATGTTTTCTTGATTTGAAAGTAGTCTTTTGATTGCTGGATTTTTATCTGAAAGGTTTCTTATTAAAATTTTGTCCAAAGAGATCTATGGTTTGTCCTGTTCTTTGGCTTGCTCCAAACAGTTACCTTAAAAGGATTTTCTTGTCTAAGTAGAGCTAGGAGATTCTTAACTGACTATAGCTTTGCTGCCTTCACAACTTATTATTGTTTGATATCAAAACCTAATCTAAGCAATCCACTTGATATAGTTAGCTTTCCCTATGAATTCCCTTGCAGAGTTGATGAGCAATTAAATCCTTTTATGACTCCATAGCCCAATGGATTGATGTTTTCCCATAGTACATTTGTTCAGTTGAAACATTCACTCAATCAGTCACACCATTGATCCTTCAATCTATCATTTAATCCAACCAAAAATAAACAAGTCCTTAGAACTTCATAACTAGCATAAAAACTTAAACAAAGAGCACAAAGATATATCAATTAAAACACATTTATAGAGAGATCCCTCTCTGAATCTAGGAAGGCTAGGTCCTAGGATTCCAAAGTGGTTCTGATGTGGCCCCTGCAGTGTTTGTTCTTGCCACTCTTGCAAATTACAGGGAGCCAACAAAATTGATTTAATTGGTTAACTATAAATCAAAGCTAACAACATTCTCATATAGGTTATTTTAACCAAACATAAACTCATTCCTCATATGTCACACGAAATAAATAAATATTTAATTATAAGAGACATTCAATTAATGAGCATCAAAGGAACATGTAATCAATTCGGTAAATGAAACAACTAGATTAGAAAATCACATGATGTTGGATGTAAATTAATCCAACTAAAGAATACCAGTATAAGTCTTGTAGTTGCATACACAACTTCTGGTGGATCCCTACGTCCTTATTCTTATATACGAGGCCACTTATTCTATTCAATAAAACATTTCAACTCATAGAAACATAAATAATCATAAGCAAGGCAAGTCTCTACTCAATACATAAAGCATTTCATTTAAGCATTTAAACATATATATATATATATATATATATATATATATGAACTCATGATAATTCACACATTCACATAGCTACAATACTACAAGTCCATCCTAGCTTAGAGGGCCATGCTTGACTAGGAGTACTGTAGGTTAAAATAAATTTCACATGACGATAAGAACCATTGAGCAATGTCTTCATATATTAACCATCTAAAATGGAAATACATAGTTTCAGAATGACAAAGATGGGAAAAAATAGAATTCAAAAGTATAATCATGGTAACCTTGTTCAACCAATTACAAATATATATATATATATATATATTCTATAAGAGCTAAAATTCATACCGATAAACATAACAAGAAATTGTAACTATGCAACTAAATATTCCAAAATTACAACAAAGGATGCAATCGTAAAACTAAAAAAACATACATATAAAATTATAATCTTAAATAAGAATATTATTTGGAATTTAAAATATTATCATATACAAAGATCAAAATAGCTTCTAGCTGGATAGGTTATTGGTGTAGATTTATAAATGGTTGAATTGGATTGTTGTGATCGTCCCTCCTTCTGGTAACACTAAAGATGACCTCTTATGGTAACTTGAGCTTAAAGTACATGATCACTGTGTTCTGGTAGTTAGTGGTCATCCTTCCTATAGCTTGGGAAAAGAAACCGCAATTTCCCAAAGTAGTCAGGTGGCCGATTACAATTAAAATACAAATTAATTTAGGGAAAATAATGCTTAATAACTATATATATTCACCTTAACACTCGAAGTTTGTTAGAAGCATAAAAATAATAAGAAAATAAATAATGTATAGGGAAATGTAAGATGAAATAGAGGTAATTGGGTCTCAAAGGGTGTTTGGGTGGTACTTTGGGAAAATTGAATTTGTTACCCATCATCTCCCCCATGCCAAATTTTTTTCATGTCCTCATGCTCAACTCCCTCGAATACTTGAACTAAAAGATCAAAATTTTCTAGACTTCCTTCTTATTTGTACTGAGAATATTTAAGATTCATACAATTATATTGCTGTATCATGTGTTCACATTTAGTTTTCTAGGATTCTTCTTGCTTAACCAGAATTTGATTTCAAACAACTAGTTAGTCTCAAATTTTCCTCAAATTCTCATTATGCTTTATCAAGGCCTAATTTTACAATTTCAATTAAAAAAATTGGTTTTTAAACTTTTTCATCTTGTTCCAGAGCTTCTTCATTTTAGACCACAGTTATACATTAAAATACCTCCTCATCAGCTCAGAGGAGAATACTATGTTTTTGGTTGAAATACCCCTTTATACTAGCCTATATAAGACTATAATACATGTTATGTACCATGATGACCATGTTATCTTAGTCTATAAAAAATTTTCCTCTTAATATAACTTGCGTTACCAAATCTATCACTCAGTCAAGAGTGTCAAAGTCCAGTTAAATCGAGCTCTTTTCCTCGTGACTGAGTGAGAAATCTAGTAACACAAGATAGATGAGGAGGAAAAACCTTTATAAACTAGGATAACGTGGTCCTCATGGTATATAACTTGTATTATAGTCCTATATAAGCTAGGAGAAAGGGGTATTTCAACGAACAACATAATATTCTCTTTTGAGCCAATGAGGAGTTATTTTCATGTATAACAACCACTTACTGGAACTAGGTTTATCTGTTACCTCCTCAGTAAATTATAATTCTTTAGGTGTATGGGTATTATATGCTTCCTTTGATTCTATTACTCCTTTATAATCCTCTTGAAATTTCTCTTATTTACCCTCAGAAATAATTGTTGATCCTTCCAATTTTATCTGTTTGAGCTACAATGGTCTGTGCAACTCCACTGATTATCCAAGTTGTGTTCCAACCTGATTTTTACACGCATCTAACTAAAAAGCTAACACTTCCCTCCTATCATCCTTCTTATCTTTAGGATCATCAAAAAATTTCACATAAACTCTAGGGTTTCCTAACACCAGTGGTTTCTCCTCTATTTCAACTTGAGGAGTACTCAAAACCTAGGTCTCCTAAGTTTCTTGAATTTCAAGATTATCAGCCACTTGAACATTATAAACACACTTATACCTGGTATTGTCATTCTTAAGGTAATTTTCCACCATATTATGTTCATCATCATGCATAGACTCATATTCCATAACCAAATTTTCAACCTCATTCTCCTTTGAATCATAATAATGCAAATTGAACAAATTACTATCAACAAATTTACATACCTGAGTCACCATGCCTTCTACTAAATTTGGGCCCATGACTAGAATTAGTGGAGTTGATTCTGGTTCAACCACAATATCCATAGATTCATTAATGGAATGTGGTCCTACAGTAATGCTTAAGGGAGTGGTTCCAAGTCCATATGATCACTCTAAACTCACACTTTGATGATGCAATGAATGGGTATGCAGGAAATGGGGAACCACCACCTCATATGACTCTTGTCTAGATCATGTCCTTTTCTCTGCTCCTCAATTCTTCTTTTTATTTGTTACAGATGTTGTGCCCTTTATGATTTTCTGGTAGCTTCTTTTCTGAGGCCTTTTCTCTTCCTCCACTGAAATTACTTCCCCCTTGAGCGATGATTTATTCTTTTAATAAACATGTGTCTTCTTCTCCTCAATTAGAAATTCGTTCATTTCACTCACTAGGGTATTTTTAGTCAGTAGAGGATCCCTCTTCATCACCAAATAGGGTCCCTTTTCCCACTTCTAGCGCTCCGTAATTCCGAGGCTGAAGACAGAATCCAGGAGGCAACATCAAAACCACTTCGAGCCTAGGATCTAGCCCTCCTAGACTGAGAGAGGGAACTCTTTGTTAGATATAGCTTTGTTGATTTGGAATTTTAGGCTAGTTAATGGGTTTAGAGTTTGGATTTTGAATTTTTTTGGTGGGGAAAGTGAGGGAAAAATGTCATTGGTGAATGGAGTAAAATGGCTGGAGTAATCAATTTGCAGAAGTAATCAATCATGAGTGAAGTAGGGAAAGCTAGGTGTATTACTTTGGATATTTGAGGAAAAAATGGATTGGGAAGATACAAGAAGAATGGAATTCAGTAGAAATTGAGGAGAAATTAAGAATTCCTCAATTAGACTAGAATGTAAGGTTCAACAAAAATCAAGGAGAAATTAATAATTCCTTGATTTGGCATCTATAGAAAACATAGAATATTGTAAAAGAAGCTAGAATAGGATGTTCTAGTAACAAATTATATTCATAATTTTCTGTTCTACAATTAGAATTCAGAAATAGAAAGAAAGTAAAACAATGGATAACACATTAAACAGGAGAAAAATTCACCATTTGGTACACCACGTGAATCCTAAAAACTTCTCTTGTATTACTTTCAAACAGTCACTGAAAACCCATCGAAAACATTTACAGAATTGAACCGTTTCTCATTACAAATTTTCCCAACCCTCCCGTAATATTCCCAATTAGCTATAAGCTAGTTCAAATATTAATTTTTGTTTTTTCTTCTTAGTTTCAGGAATAAGAGGGTATGGAGACCCATAAATCTCCTTAGTAGGAATAAAATCACTACTAATGTGAATGGAGATAATTTTAATGGCTTGATTAAGCACCCTGGTGTGTGAGAAGGGGTTGGGGCATGTAGACTGGGTCAACCTTGACCAAATAAAAAATGTTGGTATGGAAGGAGTGGCATTCATTGAGGAACAACACATTTTTGGAGGGAAAATCCATGCATGGAAGTAGTGGCTTTAATGGGTGGAGCCCAAGGTGAGGAATCTCACCAAGCATATAAGGAAGGGGATGGAAGCCATCATGAGCATGTTGTTGATTATTATTTTGATATGGTCTGTATGACTAGTTGCTCTCTTTAGCTGTTTAGCAAAGACTGCAGTGCTATTTAACACAAGGGTGTTCGTGAGCGAGAATACCACCTTCAACCTTGGGGGATTTCAAGTACCCACTTAGGAGAAGTATACGCACTATATTTCCACATTCTGGCATTAGGCCAAGATCCATATTTCTTCTACAACGCAGTTTCTGCATAGGCTTGTGTTGTGTTCCAAGGTGCAGTAGTGGAGAGTTGATTTGCGTGATTTCTGAGCTAGATTTCAGTGGAGGAAGGTTTCCTTCCATTGGAAGGCTAGTAAAGAAGTCCCTTGAGCCTTATTGTAGCATTTGGCACCAGGCCACATTATTATTTTACCCTACAGTGCAGTTTCAGTCTTAGACTGTGTTATTGTAGGGAGGAGTTGCAGGGGTGGTTTCTATACACCATTTGGGGAGATGGTTTTCCAGTGAAGGGATCAACCTTTCATCTGGAGATTTTATTGGGAGGAGGCTTGATTCTATGCTAAATCATATCAGCCACATATTTATAGTGATTTACTTGCAGTGAATCTTCAACCCTAGGGCTTTGGTTCATCTTTTGTATATTGGGGTATTTTCTGAAAACCCTCTTGGGTTATTTTTGGATGTTGTTATAGAGCCTAGATATTTATCTTCTATATCTCTTGAGGCATATATCAGCCATTTGTATCATTTTATGTTCATATGGGGTAGATGTGCTCATCATGACTGCACTGTAGCAGCTTTCCAACATTCTGTGTATTAGTAGTACCTCACTTTTGAGAGGGTTTATCTATTGGAGGCTTGTTGGTTCTTGTTGTATGATTTTTTCCTCATTGTATTGCACTATTTTTCTACTGATATGACTAATAAAATGACTCCATATTTGTCTCTCATATTTATTCATTGATCTATCACTGCTACTTTCCATTGTTATGTCTTATATTGCTGCTTTCCCCATTTGGGAATATTATAGTGGTATCAAAGTATAATATTGGCTCAGCCTGTGCATATTAAGCTAATATGTCATTAGAAGAAGGATATCCTCTCACAGATAGAGATAAGAGGTATCTCAAAAGAAATCGGAGATATGATTATACAGATGATAAAGAAGACAAGGGAAAAACTCCCTTATTAGGAGAAGATGAGGAGAAGGAGTTTCCTAAGCTTCTTCTCCGAACTATGCAAGACATTGCAAGAGAAATAAAAGAGATGAGGATGGATAGACACAAAGAATCCCCGAAAGGGTTTCTACATGGAGAAGGTTCTATAATTTCTCATCACTGGAATGATCAACCAGTGAAGCAACAGACTTCCCAATGCTCTACAATGCCTACATTTTTAGCAGTGGGAAATGGAGGGCTTCAAGAATAAGAAAATCTTGAAGAATATTTTCTTGAGTATGAGTCTCAATCTTAGAGATTCAAGGACCATTTGACATTTCAAGAGTTCTGTCAAATTAAGAACAATAGGAGACCCCGACATCACAATAGAGGTGGAGGATTCATACAAAATCATGATCTACACCGGACTATGGGAAGATTTTTCTTACCCAATTAAGATAGGTCATCAAAATGCACTTCCAAATCATGGGTGGAGAAGCTAGACATCTACTTCCAACTGAACTAAGTACCAAATATGGAGGCCATCAAAATAGCAGCGCTACACCTTGAGGGTGAGGCACATGATTGGTGGTTTCATGAAATTTATACATTGGGTCTGTTAGCCCCCTATAAATTCCTTGACAAGAAAACAGGGGGCTAAATTGTTTCATGATCCTTCAAGGAATGCATTTCTCTTGTAAACACATCATCCTTGAAGCCTCTCCATGTTCCCTACCCTTTGATATTTTCCCTCTGATGTTCTGGAGTCAATAAGCCTCACTGATTGTAGGAAATTGTGCTCCAAAAGGCCTTTATTTGCCCCTTGTATCCCTGCAGAATGTCCCATTTTACCCTTTTTTCCCCTTTGTCAAAGTTTCCCTTTTTTCCCTCTAAATCCCCCCAAAACCCCCCTTAAATCCTACATTCACCCCTTGTTTGGTCTAATTCCCCTTGTTTCCCTCTATCGTTACCCTTTCTTGGCCTCAAAAAGCATTAAAATGGGCCCAAAAACCCACTTTCCACCTTATGATAAGGCCTATCCCCTTTCGGCCTAGCCCCTTAACCACTTCCCCACGTAACCCAGTGCTGGAATTGAGCGCTTAAACCCCGGGCACTAATCGCAATCACAACCATCTGTTGAAGCACATTTCTTTGTTAAACAAAAAAATTCCGATGCGATTGAGTTTGGTCTATAAGACCTCTGCCATGATCTCCACCATTGATCTATCACCCAGATCGGATAGCCCGGTGCTGATCACACTCCCGCCCTGATCGCAATCGTAAACTTCTGTCGTGCCACTCCTCCGCTCCATCCGATTGCGATCCTTCGATCACATGTGAGCCGTTGATATTCCCGTCGGATCGGACGGCCCAGCTCTAATCACATATCCACCTCCATCGCAATCGTAAGTTCTAAATGTGCCACCCTCTGCCCTTTGCGATTGCGATCCGCCGATTTAATCTTCGCCGTTGATCTGTCACTCAGATCTGATGGTCCAGTGCTAATCGCACCATCGCCCCGTCGCCTCTCTCCATCTCCCTCCGATTGAATGTGAGCCGTTGATCTGGTCCCAGGATCCAACAGCCAATGCTCAATCTCCCCAGTCGTATTCGCAAAGTTTAAATGGTGCCACCCTCTGCCCCTTCCGATTGCGATTCCCCGATTCAATCATGACCGTCCGTTCAAATGACATCGAAGACCCATATTGCATCGCATCTTCCTCCGTGTTTCTTCTATCAGACCTTCCCAAATAGTTCACCATTAAATATCTGCCATCTTTTGATCTCCTCTCGAGATCCAACGGTCTATGTTGAATCGCCCTCCACCCATGCCGGGTCCCACCACTCACGATCATATTCATCGCACTTTCATTCATTTCTTTACATTTTCGTCTAAGTTCTAAATTTTGCGATTTACATTAAATTTAATTTTTCACATCGAGTCTATGCATTCCACCCAGCTTTCATAAGTCGTCTCACTGTGTAATCTCCGCTGTCAATCTTTGCCACTAGACCACGATCAAATGGTCCACGCGCATTTCTCCATCAAAACCATATTAGTCGCGGTTTACGCCATATCACTACATTGTTCACCATTGGTTCATTTAAAACCACCACTTTACCACCGCCATGCTATCATTCTCCCTGTCCTCCATAGCCATCCTCCCCTATGCATGGATTTCATAACAGAGTTGTGTGTTTTGTAGGGTATAAGCAGAGGACAAACGCCATGATTCACAATCTCTGTACAGTTACAGAGAAATAGGGAAGGACCATTTTCAAGAGCTGAACTCATGAAGAAAGGTCTGAGAAGATGTATGACAAGGCTCGCATTAAAGGAACAAATTTTAAACTCTATAAAGTCTTCCCCAGAGCCATTAAAGCATAGATTTCGCAGTCAGAGGCAAGCGTGGAAGCGGTAAAGAGTATCAGTGGGAAAAGCAGAGTGTTTAAGGCCTGCAATGGAATATTTTGAGCCTTAATCCAAGTATTTCAAGGTAGAGTACCAGATCAAGACATCATGGATCTCTCAGAAGGTCGAATGCACAGGAAACTATGTCATCAGGGCAGCTACATCAACAGGACATCCCTACCCGTGAAAGGACAAAGCACCCATATTGTTCCCTTATTTACTGTGTTCCTTAGAAGATTTCCACCCTGACGGAACAATCCTATGCTACCAGAGTATTTGCTATGTAGCATGCCAAACCTCAATCTGTCTTTTGTTTATTCACCAAAAAGTACTACAAAGTACTACAGCCAGAGTGCATTAGATCCATACCGGAGTAAATGGAAGCCTGAAGAAGATCATTCTTTCACCAAAGAGTGTCAGAGATAAATGCACAGAGTTTAAACAGAATGGGCTTCGGCCATCTTTATTTTCTGAGTTTAATGCTTCATTTAGTGTTTCACCTACCTCCTCTGCTCTCTTCAACTATAAAATTCAAGAAGGAACTCATTGTAAGGTTGTTGATTGATTATCAAAGAATTGCAAGTTGTTTCCTTTGAGACATGTTCTCTGTGTAAAGTTTGGAAGATAGGCTGAGGAAGATGTATTCAGACTGAACTTTCAAGTTGTTGGCAATGTTGTACTTGACTGGTGTTGCTCTTAATATGACAAGCACATTTCTTTGGATCCTGATTTAAAGCAGTTGGTGATGTTTTTCTGTCTCTGTATTTTAATTCATTTCATTGCATTTCTACTGGCTTGCATCAGAAATTTGGCATAGGATTTACCCTTGTTAGGTACCCTATGTTTCTGCTCTCCTTGCCTTTAATTTTTCTCTGCTATATGTGTATCTAAGGATTGATTTCAATTAATTTAACCAGTGTAGTGGACGATATTTCCTGCTAACTGATGTATGAATTATTGAGGTCAGTGTTTCAGATGTTCTTGTTGAGGTTTAATTGAATGAATTGGGAACACTGGGAGGTCTAGAACTCTATCTTTATCTCACTAGGATCCTTTTCAATTAATCGAACCTTTCTAAGATCCGTCAAGCTGGAGGCCGAAGCAATGAGAGTTCAAAGTCTCTCTCTGATCTCAGGTTTTCAACTTTGTGTTCTAAATATTTAATGTTCTTTGTCTGAAGAGTTAGCCTTTGGTTTTCAGATCACAGGTGTCCAATGGCATGTCCTGCCCTTGGATCTGATCTCTGAAGGTCACCTTGAGGTTTCCTTGCTTTCACCATTCTCTCTTACCATTTCATATCACACAATCATCTTTAAGATCCAATGCTTTAGATGACTAGCCCAACTGAAAGCATGCATATTGAATAGCAAGTAAACCCTTTCCTGACTCCATTGCCCAATGGTATCAAATGTCCCCTGAATTATCTCTCCTTTTGCCTAAATCTTCTTTTCTCAGCCTTGTCTTATATTGAACCCTTCTTTCCTGATTCTCAGCAACCAAACATACAATTAAACAAACAAACTCTGAGCCTTATAACTAGCCTAACACCTTAAATTTTATCTTCAAAGTCATATACCTTTGACAATCATAGAGAGATCCTTCTTTGGACCCAGGAGGGCTAGATCCTAAGGTCTGAAAGTGTTTGATGTTGTCTCATATTTTGGTATTGCCGACCTTGCCAAAACATGGGAACCCCAACATAATGGCGACTCCGCTAGGGAAATTCTGAGTATTTCTCACCTTACTACATCATAAGAGCCTCAGAAAATCTAGAAACTCTGGTTAGGTTGGTAGTGAAACACTTCCATTTGCAATTCTCTTTCTACACCATTTGTTGTGTTTCTCCAATACTCTTAGACAGAGCCTAGAAAGGGCCAGGTAGCCTCCGGATCTCACACTCTTTCAGAGGTGACATATCTGGTAAATTCCCTCCAATTCAATCTCTGGTTAGAGTTTGCTGAGTTTGAGATATTCCTAAAAGGGGACATCTCATAGGCACTGTGGTGGACAGTGTACCCTCCAGAAGCACCCTAAACCTTCCACCTGGTGACTCCATAGCTCCTTAAAGATCAAATACTCCACTGGTGATTAGTAGGCCTACTGATTATCTTGGTTTCACATAAGACTCCACTGGAAGACCAGCCTCTAAAACAACATCAACCACAAGATAAAGGTAACAAGTAGGGTTAATCTGCCTTGTTGGAGAACAACATTCTGGCTTTCAGAACCATTCACACAAGATCTTATCCTAACCCAAACCCACCTGAAATAATTGACAACCCTGAGAGCATCCTCAAGAGATCTCCTACACATAAAAGGCCAACTATTTCCAGCCACATCCATAGAGCTGACTCTGCTCCAGAAGACTTTACAGCTCTATCAGACCCATATTTTGACCTAGACCTACCAAACAGACTACCAATAACTAGGTCATTCGGTGTTCTATACCAGCTAGACCTCGAGCTTCTCGGTTCACCGTCTCATAGTAGTAAACACATTAGGGAAGAGAGACCCATCCATCTACACGCCCTGATATTCACTTCCTTCAAAACTTGGGGCTCTGCCACCCTAAATCTGCTCAAAAGTCTTTTGCCGGTCATAATATCCCTACCATCCATATACCAGCTGCTCAAGTGAACCCTCTACCTCCTCAGAATATCATCATGGCAGCCTGGTATGCACCTCTAGTTTTATCTCAGCCTCTGGTACCTTTACCCAACGATTATCAATCAAAGATCCCACATTTCACTGCCAAAGAGTCTACCATGGCCCAGCACCATGTAGATAGGATGGAGGACTCTTTTGACTACATGGAAATAGATGATGATACAGTCAAAATGAGAATATTTTCCCAGAGCTTAGGAGGTGAGGTGAAGAAATGGTTCAAAAGCCTACCTCTTAATAGTATCCAAGACCTCCCTGCTTTATATCAGACCTTCATAAGCAAATGGGAAGCCAAGGCCAATCCTCGCCAAATCCTAGCAGAATACATGAACCTTAAAAGGAACGTAGGAGAGAGTGTCCATGATTACTCAATGAGATTTAACAGCATTTACAATGCTCTTCCTCCACATATGAAACCTCTCTAAGGTATGGCTCTAGTGAAATACCCTGAAGGCTTTGATGCTGACATGGCCTACCAGCTTAGGGAGAGAGATTACAACACATTGGAAGACATGAAAAAAGGAGCAGTGAGTGTAGAGGCTAACCTGATTGAGAAGAAGGCAAGATTGAGAGCTGAGAAAAGGGTAACATATAGGGATGACAATGTAGCTTCCACATCTGACCCCAATTATGACCGCATATCCAAAAACATGGAAAAGCTACAAAAAATGATGGAAAAAATGGTTGTCTCAGTTAGTAACCAAAACAGAAATCAAAACCATAACCAGAACCAAAACTTTAGAAGAAACAATGCCACTCCCAACAGACAAAGAGAATCAAATCAACAAGTTATCCCCCCATTCCAAGAGAACTTTCTTGATGAAGATGAGGGAATCATCGAGGAGTCTGAGGGAAACACAATAAACATGTTTGAAACAGAAGATTCAATCCATAACTATTATATAGAAGAAGATTAGCCCTCACCCTCATATTGGGATGAGGAAAGATTAGAATCTGAGGATTACAAACTTGGATTTGAAGATGCTATCATGCAGGTCAGAGAACAGTGCAAACTTAGGAGAAAAAAGATCCTAGATACTTCCAAACCAAAAGCTTCTGAGATTACCATCAAGAAAAGACCTGAGAAACCTTCTAAAGTGACTGCTGAAGGTAACAAATCAATAGCTAAAAGTTCTGGGAAGAACAAAGAAAAGGACAACCAAAACAGTGAGAAACAAAGTCAACCAACTAGTAGCACTAGCACTGCAGTTAGTGCTCCTGATAAAACTGTCACCAACACTATACATAATGAGAATCAGTACACTGATTCAGCCACCAAGGTAGTGTTTAACAAAACAGAGTCGAAAATTTCGAAAAGTCAGTCCACTTTCAATATAGAGAGTGAGATTGCGAAAATTAAAATCTCTGTCCCACTCTCTGAGTTGGCCACTTAGGATGTATATAAAGGCCAAATTTTGGAAGCTTTGAACCTAGGTGAAATTAGTGACACTGTCAACCTGAGTGATGACCAACCAGCCTTTTTGTTTGGTCCAAAGATTGAAGGGAAATTTCAGGAAGGGGTAGTTCCCCCTTTTTATGTCAGTCTTAATATCCATGATAAGATCCTTCACAATGCAATGCATGAATCTGGAGCATCCCACAACTTAATGCCTAAGGTAGTAATGGAAAGGTTAGGCCTGGAGATAACCCAACCTTACAAAGACTTATATTCATTTGATTCTAGTAGGGTAAAGTGTTTTGGCCTAATCAAATATTTATGTGTGAGCCTTACCCAGATTCCAGACAAGTGCATGGTCATGGATGTTGTCATGGCAGATGTGCCACCCAAGTATGGCATGCTATTATCAAGGTCCTAGGGAGCCAAGCTACAGGGTACAATGCAGATGGATGGGGCGTATGCCACAATCCCTATTTTTAGCCAACCTAGAAGACTGTACAGGGAGGCACAAATGAAGTTCCTTGTTAGTAGCCCTGAAAAGCCTGAAAATTCTCCTCTGTACTCTGTACACACAGACCTGGACTCCTTTATCTTCTAAAATGATGAATCTTTGGGAGAGCCAGAACCAGAACACATAGATGCAAACAGAGGGTCTAAGACTACAGATTTTAACATAATGGCCACTCTAGACTTAGAGGAAAACGAAGGAGAAATCCTTAGATGGTGCACTGAAATAGAGATTCAGACCAAACAAGGAATCGACTGTAATCAGCTAGTTAGTCACCCCTCACAAACTCATATACCACACGAGCATCGAAACCCTCCACAGCACAACGCAAAACCCATAATACAACAAACCAGTGAAACCCACGATAGGGAGGGAAATGACGATAAAACGAAGAATGGGCCCCTGTGGGAAATGAACTTTGATGGGTCATGCACCAAGAGAACTGCTGGGGCTGGGGTGTGGCTACATAACATAGAGAGTGACTACGTGGAGAGCCATGCCTGCAACCTGCATTTCAAATGTACAAATAATATTGCAAAGTATGACGCTCTTATCTTAGGCTTAAATCTGTTAAATAGAATAGGAGCCCGTAGGATAGCCGTGTAGGGAGACTCTGAGTTGGTTATAAAACAAGTGAACGGTGAATACACAGCCAAACACCCTAGGTTGAGAGCATATAGGAACGATGCCGTAGATATATTGAAAACATTTGTTGAATACGAATTAGTGTTTGTTCCTAGGATTCAAAATGTCATTGCAAACGGATTAGCTTGCTTAGCTAGCTCATACCCTAAGACTCCAAGTGACCAGCAAATCATAATACAGACCAAATTCAGACCTGCAGTGCCAGATAACGAAAAATATTGGCAGGTCTTTGAGGGCGATAAACAAATTGAATATTTCTTGATGGGCAGGAATGAGTTTGAATTTTCTGATTTAGACTCGAAATCAGATGATGGCTGCCTAAGCGAAGAGCCCTCAGACGATGAAGAACCACCTTGTAACATAGAAATAAATACTTTGAACGAACAGATTGGAAATCCAAACGAAAAATATAAAAACACAGATAGTGAAGAAGTAGAGGTGCTGCAGACCAAAGATAAGAACATACCTCGAGGTCTGATGACTTTAGAAGACCTTTTTGACTTTGACGATGTAGAAAAAAAGCCCACTATAGAGCACGCCGATTCTGACGTCGAAGAATGCAACATAGGCACTAAAGATAAACCCAAAATGATTAAGTTGGCTAAGTCTTTGCCGGCAAACATGAAAAAGAAATACATTGACTTATTCAAGGAATTCATTGACATTTTTGCTTGGAGCTATGAAGACTTAAAGGCCTATGACACGAACATTATACAACAAAAAATACCTTTGAAAGAAAATTAGAAGCCCTTTAGACAGAAACTTCGCAGAATAAACCCAAAGCAATTGCCTGCAGTTGAAAAAGAAATTAAAAAGATGTATGAGGCAGGCATAATAGTTCCTGTGAGGTTTTCTGATTGGGTCTCAAACCTTGTAGTTGTGAGAAAGAAAACAGGTGAGATCAGATTATGCATAGATTTCAGGAATCTTAATAGAGCCTCACTCAAAGACAATTACCCTTTGCCAAAAAGGGAACATATTCTTCAGAGGGTAATAGGCTCAAAAAGGATGTCGCTGCTAGATGGTTTTTCAGGTTACAGCCAAGTCTTAGTAATCCCAGAAGATCAACTCAAGAAAACCTTTGCCACTCCATGGGGCACCTTTATGTATGTTAAAATGGCCTTTGGACTGATGAACGCTGGTGCAACCTTCCAAAGAGCGATGGATATAGCTTTTTCCGATGAGATAGGGCACTTCATTTTCATCTACTTGGATGACATAACAGTCTATTCCAAGACTGAAGAAGAACACCTAAAACATCTGAGAAAGGTCTTTGAAAAATGTAGAAGGTTCGGTCTATCATTGAATCCTAAAAAAGACTGTATTTGGGCTACAAGAAGGTAAGCTTCTTGGCCACATCATATCTAAGGAGGGAATCAGGATAGACCCTCAAAGAGTTGAGGGAATACAACAAATCACACACCCAAGAAACATCAAAGAATTACAGTCCTTTATTGGGAAGATCAACTTCTTAAGGAGGTTTATTCCCAACCTAGCTGAACACCTTAGGAATATGACAAACATGTTAAAGAAAGGTGCGGGAGTTAAATGGAATGTAGAAGCCAAAAAATCTTTCGAATCAGTAAAACT
Source organism: Pinus albicaulis (assembly GCA_034641835.2). NCBI lineage: Eukaryota > Viridiplantae > Streptophyta > Pinopsida > Pinales > Pinaceae > Pinus > Pinus albicaulis. Next base: position 746,702,060 of record CM076583.1, read on the forward strand.
TGCACTCACCTGGGCTTTTATCCTAATCAGCCCTGATTTCTCAAAGGATTTTATGATTTTCTCATTTGCATCCGAGCATACAGTAGTTGCAGTTCTACTGCAGAAAAATCCAGAGGGAATGGAACAACCCATTTCCTTCTTTAGCAAAGCACTGAGAGATGCACCCTTGAAATACAACATAAAGGAAAAATAGGCCTATGCCTTATTCAAGGCCTTGAAAGACTTTAGGGTTTACATTCTACATTCCCACACCATAGCCTATGTGCCTAGCGTAGTGGTCAAAGATATCTTGTCCCAAGACCCATATGGGAAGAGGGGCAAATGGATTGCTGTGATCTTAGAATACGACCTTGAGATAAAACCCACCAAACTGATAAAAGGTCAGGGCTTAGCTCGACTAATGGCTGAATCAAATCTACAATCCCTTGACATTAACATGATAAATGCCTTGGATGAGCAGAAAGGATTGCCTGATCCCACTGTTGAGGAGAAGTTTCAGAACTCTCCTTGGTACTCTGATATCCTTTACATGCTCTCAAACCTCAATGCCCCCCCTGAACTATCGAAGACCAAGGCCAAATTATTAAAGATAAAAGCCAGAAGCTATTGCATAATGAATGAAGGCTTATACTTGAAAAATCCAAATGGCCTATTGCTTAAATGTTTGCCTAAGTCTGAAGCAGAAAGGATTAAACAAGAATTCCATGCAGGAGAGTGTGGAGGCCACCTAAACTAGAAAGCCACTACAAACAAAATACTCAGAGATGGCTACTATTGGCCCACACTCTTCAATGATATCCATAATATGGTAATTTCCTGCCACAAATGCTAGATTTTTTAAGGCAAAATAAAACTCCTCTCCTTACCTCTACAACCCATAACCGTTGAAGATCCCTTTATGCAATGGGGCCTAGATTTCATAGGAGAGATTCACCCCATTTCTTCTGCAAAACACAAATGGATCTTAACAGCCACAAACTACTTCACTAAGTGGATAGAGGCCATACCTACTAGGAATGCCACAGATTCAGTCATCATTAGGTTCCTAGAGGGTCATATCCTCTCCCGGTTTGGTTGCCCAAGGAAAATAATCACTGACAATGTTGCTGCTCTTGGATCCAAGAAAATGGTTGATTTTTGTCACAGGTATCAAATAGCACTTGTTCATTCATCTGCCTATTACCCACAAGGTAATGGCTTAGCTGAATCATCAAACAAGAGCCTAGTGGCCATCATCAAAAAGCTATTAGAAGAGAACAAAAAGTCTTGGCATAACAAGTTAGTGCATGCCCTATGGGATGACATGCTTACAAAAAAGAAATCCATTGGCATGTCACCATACCAGCTTGTTTATGGAATAGAATCAATGTTTCCTACCAGCCTTGGGGTACCAGTGATCAAGCTGGTCCAAGAGATCCAGACAGAAGAAGATAGTATGGTGAGAAGGATAAACCAAACAATTCTTCTCCAGCAAACAAGGGAAGAGGTCTATAACAGAGCTATCAAATTTCAGGAAAATATAAAGAATTTATTTGATAAAAGAACTAAGGCCTCCAATTTCAAAATTGGAGATAAAGTTCTGAAGTGGGACTCAAGGAGAGAGGACAAAGGAAAACATGGAAATTTTGACAGTTTGTGGCAAGGTCCCTACATCATCCAGGCCACTGTGGGTTCAAATGCCTTTTTTCTACAAGAGTTAGATGGTACTGAGCTGTTTGGGGGTCCTGTCAATGGCAGGATGCTCAAAAACTACTTCTGTTGATTTCCAATTTCCAGTTTCCATTTCCATTGTACATACCATTGCAGTGTTTTGTTTTCAAGAAAAAGAGAAAATGTTCCAAAAAACAAAGAAAAAGGAGAGGTCCAGACATGCTCAAAACATGGACCTCTGAAGTGCAAAGATTGGTTCTAATATGATCAAAACCTGAGCCAAAGAAAGTAAAGATAGTTGGTTCAAACATGCCCAAAACCTGGACCAGCAAAGAAGAAAGAAGAATCAGCTCTAACAAGCCCAAAATCAGAGCTGAAATGAAGAAAAGAAAGTGACTCTAACAAGCTCAAAATTTGAGTCACAAAAGAAGAAGGATACTTCAAAACTTCAGATTTCAAGCCTTCAAATTTTTGTTTTCAGTTTTCTGTAAGTTTCTGTCCATGTGCAACTGTCTTTATGCCTTGGATCCACAACAAACTAGACTGTATAATCCTAGTTTGACTGTTTTTAAATTTCTGTTGTAGAATATAGAGAAGAAATCTGTTGGATAGTCTAATCCTAGCAGATATTGGATTAAGTAGAGAAGCATATGATACCAACAGTCTAATCTGGTCTCATGGAGTGATAAGGGTAGAATTAGAATAGGTTTATTTTCTGTTTAGAAAAATAAATGATGTAAAGGGTCTGATAGCCCAAATGCACCCTAGAAGAAGAAAAAATGCTAGGATTGTAGGATGGGTAGGTTGATTGTTTGGGTGATTTTTCTGCTAATTGATGTCTTCACAATTGTGGCAACTGAAAACCAAAGAAGAAAGGTGGCTGAAGCGGCAGGCACCTGGCCTACTCCAAAGATCATTTCTAAATTCTTGACTCCTTCAAGAAGAAGCCATTCCCATGCGGAGCCACTGTTAGCCCCCTATAAATTCCTTGACAAGCAAAAAGGGGGCTAAATTGTTTCATGAGCCTTCAAGGAATGCATTTCTCTTGTAAACACATCATCTTTGAAGCCTCTCCATGTTCCCTTTCCTTTGATTTTTTCCCTCTGATGTTCTGGAGTCAATAAGCCTCACTGATTGTAGGAAATTGTGCTCCAAAAGGCCTTTATTTGCCCCTTGTATCCCTGCAGAATGTCCCATTTTACCCTTTTTTCCCCTTTTTCAAAGTTTCCCTTTTTTCCCTCTAAATCCCCCCAAAATCCCCCTTAAATCCTACATTCACCCCTTGTTTGGTCTAATTCCCCTTGTTTCCCTCTATCGTTACCCTTTCCTGGCCTAAAAAAGCATTAAAATGGGCCAAAAAACCCACTTTCCACCTTATGATAAGGCCCAGCCCCTTTCGGCCTAGCCCCTTAACCACTTCCCCACGTAACCCAGTGCTGGAATCGAGCGCTTAAACCCCGGGCGCTAATCGCAATCGCAACCATCGGTTGAAGCGCATTTCTTTTTTAAACAAAAAATTTCCGATGCGATTGAGTTTGGTCTATAAGACCTCCACCACGATCTCCACCGTTGATCTATCACCCAGATTAGACGGCCCGGCACTGATCTCACTCCCACCCCGATCGCAATCGCAAACTTCTGCCATGCCACTCCTCCACTCCATCCGATTGCGATCCTTCGATCACATGTGAGCCATTGATCTTCCTGCCAGATCAGATAGCCCAGCTCTAATCGCATCTCTGCCTCCATCTCAATCGCAAGTTCTAAACGTGCCACCCTCTGCCCTTTGCGATTGCAATCCACCGATTTAATCTCCGTCGTTGATCTGTCACTCAGATCCGACGGTCCAACGCTAATTGCACCATCGCCCGGTCGCCTCTCTCCATCTCCCTCCAACTAAATGTGATCCGTTGATTTGGTCCCAGGATCCAACGGCCAGCGCTCAATCACCCCAATCACAATCGCAAAGTTTAAACGGTGCCACCCTCTGCCCCTTCCGATTGCGATTCCCCGATTCAATTGTGACCGTCCGTTCAAACGAGATCGACAGCCCATATTGCATCACGTCTTCCTCCGTGTTTCTTCCATCGGACCTTCCCAAATAGTTCACCATTCGATCTCCGCCGTCCATTGATCTCCTCTCGAGATCCAACGGTCTAAGTTGAATCGCCCTCCGCCCATGCCTGGTCCCACCACTCACGATCATATTCATCGCACTTTCATTCATTTCTTTACATTTTCGCCTAAGTTCTAACTTTCGTGATTTACATTAAATTTAATGTTTCACATCGAGTCTATGCATTCGACCCAGCTTTCATAAGCCATCCCACTGTGTAATCTCTGCCGTCGATCTTCGCCACTAGACCACGATCAAATGGTCCACGTGCATTTCTCCACCAAAACCCTATTAGTCGTGGTTTACGCCATATCACTGCATTTTTCACCATTGGTTCATTTAAAACTACTGATTTACCACCGCCACGCTATCATTCTCCCCGTCCTCCATAGCCATCCTCCCCTATGCATGTATTTCATAACAGAGTTGCGTGTTTTGCAGGGTATAAGCAGCAGACAACTGCCATGATTCACAATCTCTGTACAGTTACAGAGAAACAGGGAAGGACCATTTTCAAGAGCCGAACTCATGAAGAAAGGTCTGAGAAGATGTATGACAGGGCTCACATTAAAGGAACAGAGTTTAAACTCTGTAAAGTCTTCCCCAGAGCCATTAAAGCATAGATTTCGCAATCAGAGGCAAGCGTGGAAGCGGCAAAGAGTATCAGTGGGAAAAACAAAGTGTTTAAGGCCTGCAATGGAATATTTTGAGCCTTAATCCAAGTATTTAAAGGCATAGTACCAGATCAAGACATCATGGATTTCTCAGAAGGTCGAATGCACAGGAAACTATGTCATCAGGGCAGATACATCAACAGGACATCCCTACCCGTGAAAGGACAAAGCACCCATATTGTTCCCTTATTTACCGTGTTCCTCAGAAGATTTCCACCCTCACGGAACAGTCCTATTCTACCAGAGCATTTTCTATGCAGCATGGTAGACCTCAATCTATATTTTGTTTATTCACCAAAAAGTACTACATAGTACTGCAGCCAAAGTGAATCAGAGCCATATCGGAGTAAATGGAATCCTGAATGAATTTCAGATGTTCAGATGTTCTTGTTGAGGTTTAATTGAATGAATTTGGAACACTGGGAGGTTCTTTATCTCACTAGGATCCTTTTCAATTAATCGAACCTTTCTAAGATCCCTCAAGCTGGAGGCCAAAGCATTGAGAGTTCAAAGTCTCTCTCTGATCTCAGGTTTTCAAATTTGTGTTCTAAAGATTTAATGTTATTTGTCTGAAGAGTTAGCCTTTGGTTTTCAGATCACAGGTGTCCAATGGCATGTCCTATCCCTGGATCTGATCTCTGAAGGTCACCTTGAGGTTTCCTTACTTTCACCATTCTCTCTTACCATTTCATATCACACAATCATCTTTAAGATCCAACGCTTTAGATGACTAGCCCAACTGAAAGCCTGCATATTGAATAGCAAGTAAACCCTTTCCTAACTCCATTGCCCAATGGTCTCGAATGTCCCCTGAATTATCTCTCCTTTTTCCTAAATCTTCTTTTCTCAGCCTTGTCTTATATTGAACCTTTCCTTCTTGATTCTCAGCAACGAAACATACAATTAAACAAACAAACTCCGAGCCTTATAACTAGCCTAACACCTTAACTTTGAGCTTCAAAGTCATATACCTTTGACAATCATAGAGAGATACCTCTCTAGACCCAAGAGGGCTAGATCCTAGGGTCTAAAAGTGTTTGATTTTGTCTCATATTTTGGTATTGTCAACCTTGCCAAAACATGGGAAACCCAACAGGGTCATGCCAATGTGACTGCTTATTTAGAGTTCACAAGGAGGTTGGTGGAGAGGTTTGATCGAAGAGACCTGGAGGGACCTTTCATTAGGCTAGCTAAGATCAAACAATCAGGCAATCCAGAAACTTATATTTCTAAATTTCTATAACTTTCTGTTATGCTTCCTATTTATTTGTAGCAAGGAGGGTTTATATGTTTATTGATGGACTAACAAAACCTCTACATGGGTTGGTTAAAACGACCAAACCCACTACCCTTCTAGATGCCATTGAAAGGGCTAGAGATCTACAAGATTCCTTGCCAAACACAAAGGCAACATTTCAGCAAAAGGCCACTTTTCCATCAAAGGGAAAAGATGAGAAGGCTCCTCTTTCAAAGGAGAGCCAAAACAAAGTACCACTTAGTGATGATGTCCGAAGAGACTTGATGAGAAGGAAGATTTGCTTCACATGCAAAGAATAATGGGCACCTAGACATAGATGTGTAGAAGGAAAGGAACACTATATAGAGGTATTTTCAAATGATGAGGAGGAAGAAGAAGAAGAACCAGAAGGAGGTCACAACTCTGGGATAGCAAGAGAGGATCCACCACCACTGAGAGGTGGGAATGGAGAATTTTATCCAATTGGAGGGGCCCTTACATCATTAAGAGGAGTACCCAAGTAATTGACCTTGAGGGTTCGAGGTTCCATTCAGGATCAAAGGGTTTCAGTTTTGATTGATAGTGGGGCTAACCACAAATTTATTGATGCCCAACTAGTGTAGAGGAGGGAAATACCCACTGGTGATTTTGAGGGATTTTCAATTTTGGTCCCAAGAGCTAGAACTATGTAGTGCATGCATTATGTTCCATATTTATTTGTCACCATGGGGACATAGAAATTGAATTATCACTTATTTGTGGTTGACATACTTGACACCAATGTGATATTAGGTGTGCAATGGTTGATTACTTTGGGGAGGGTCACCACAGATTAGGAGAATTTGTAGATGGAGTGGGTGGACAGAAAGAGTGGAAAAAATCAGATGATTATGGGCATGCACACATATCCCTCAAAAAAAACTTCCACATAGAAAAAAAATTTGGATTTTTTCAGTGGAAGCAAGGACCTAACAGTCCTATCATGTATGCATATGACATGGCCCATGAGACATTACTGTTTAGTGGAAAATCACCTAGGAGGCCACCTAATCAGGAGTTGGTGAGAAATTTCTCACAACATGTTTCACCACTCATAGATCCAGGAGGAGTGGGAACATTGGGAGTTCATGGTTGTAATATTCCAAAATTTTCAAACAAGAAAATTTGAATATTAGATTTTGATGCTTTCACTTAGAAGAGGAATAAATGGGAAGGAGGCCCATGAACAATAAAAATATGAATAAATTCCACCTTAATGAGGAAGGATATCACATTAGGAGTTGGGTTGTACACTTCCAAGTGTGAACAAGGGAAAAATAGAAGTGGACATAGTCAAGTTTGACTAAGTCAACATGCATTCTTGAGGAGGAAGAAATCACCCAAGTAAACTAGTCCAATGTGAACAAGGATTAGCCTAGACACACATATGAGAACCAGATTGAAGATCCCTTAGCGTGAAAAGAGGCATTGCAGGTGGATTTTTCCCAGTTGACCAAGTCAATAGCGCTGCTACAAAGAGGAGGGAAGCCAACTAGGGTAGCACAGTTTTGAAGGAGGAATCTTCACTAGGAGATCACCTCAACAATGTGTGGGGTCCGGGGTGAGGAGGCTCACCAAAGATAAAAAGAAGGGCATAGCATCAAAAATATCACTCAGTATTTAGTTATCTTTGGTCTTGTGACTACTTGCATTTTTCAACTATTTCGTTGTGGTAGCAACACTGCTTAGTGCAAAGAATTCCCATGCGGGAATTCCATCCTCTCTTTGGATCAACTTGCTTAAGGGATCAAGAGGGAAGAATTTTAGCTTCAATTAATCATTTGGATTAGTTCCATTCAGCCATACTCATCTACAGCATAATTCCCTTCAAATATTGCGTCATTTATGAAGGTGCAACAACAACAGGTTTGAACACTCATATTTTGTGCTAGTCTTTGAGGAGGAGGTGTTCATTTCCCTCTGAGAGATCTAATAAGAAGGGCCTTTGGAAATTTTATGTATTATTCAACTATTTTATGCCATTTTTAGTCATTTATAATACAAATTTGCAGTAAACTGCATTATTCTCTGCAATCCTGCTTTTTGTGCATGTATATTGCCGGAAACCCTTGCCAGGTGTCTTTATTGTTGTGTTAAAGAGGTTAAACCTCAATTTATATGCTATGTGATTAATATAAGCTCTATATAAATCTTATTTCATCATTTTCTGTAGAAACCCTCATGGGAATTACGCTCTCACCATTTTCATAAATTATGCTGTAAAGAAGTCATGGGATCGGGGTGTTTTTAAGCAATATTGAGCCGGGGAGATATGTTTAATGTAGCTAGTTTCATTTGTTTCACCTCCAATCCTAAAAGTGGGTTTTATATGGTCTAAAATAAGGGATCCAAGTCCTATTATCCATTTTTATTGTGCAATTTTCTGAAGAAAATTGTTTTATGCCCTATATTGCTACATTTCCCCACTTGGGAAGGAGAATATAGGCCATCCACTTGCTGAGGTTCTTTCTTCTGCTGGTGTGATGTTATTTTAAATCTAATGAGATTCTCTCCATTTTCATTCTAATGATTTTATGAAGCTCCACATTGGTAATAACTCAAAATATTCCCAATAGTGTAGCTTTTCCCATTCTGGGATATTACAGTGGTATCAAAGCTGCCATCTTGGTTCAACCTCTGGATTTCAGATCCAATCAGAATATAAAAAGGAGAGGAGAAAAAAATTATGGAGATGATGAGATTACTCTCATCCATTTTTAGATCTAATAAGAAAGAAGAGAAATGCATTGAAACTCCAAGAGGGTTTCAAGGAGGAGAGAGCTGTAGTGAGACCTCTAGAAGGTTTCAGGAGGAAGAATAAGATGCATGCACTTCCAGTTCTCATAGAGGAATTGAAGAGAAATGATACCACTCAGAGCAGGAGATCCTGAGTTGGTATTTGGCAGAGTACAAGTGCCAACCTAGGGCTTTCAAAGAGACCCTAGATTTTCCTCAGTTTATTCAACTAAGAGAAGAAATAAGACCCTGCAGCAAAGGAGAGATCAAAGGCAATAGATTCCTATTGTCTACATTTGATGGGTCAACTATAGAAAGAGCTTGGGCAAGGAAGCTTGAGGCATTCTTCCTACTACATCCAGTGGTAGAGAGGGAGGCAGTAGAAGTTGCAGCGCTACACCTGGAGGGTGAAGCCAATGCTTGGTGGTTCAGTCACTTAAGCCATACAAGAGTGACTTATTTTTCTAAGTTTACTCAAGGGCTGGTTAGAACCTTTGATGGAGAAATATCAGAGGAGAGAAGGCCCACACCACCATGGGAGGAGACAATTACCAGCGCTGTCACAACCTTGGAAGAGTAGCCTTCTACATCAGGAGTTAGGGTAGCCATTACATTAGAGGGAGGAGCCTTTGCAACTCTACAAGAGGTTCCCGCATCTCACCAAGGTATGGGAAGATTTCCACTTCTATTTATTGCAGCAAATATTTCTAGGAATTGTGGGAATTTGTCTTCATAGGGCCTATGATCAAACATTGTTGCTAAGGTAGAGCAGCAGGATTGCACTACGCTGTGCAAGCTTGAATGATTTGAGGAGAAAATGAACCATCATTCTCATGGACCTCTGTTGAGTTACACACAACCCTTGAGGTTGGAGTGTGATATTTTGGAGGGAGTCATGAACTTTGATGTGGAGTATGAGGCAGCAACTATGTCATGGGAGAGGCTATTAGCGCTTTCAAACAATAGAAGTAAGAGGGATTTTCCCTTATCACCTTTGGATCTTGATGGATTCAAGATGGCAGAAAAGATAAAGCCAGCAAAGCCAAAAGTTAGAAAATGGGCTGAGTAAAAGTGTCGTTATGTAACTGAAAATGTGAATGTATATGTTGTAATTGATTTTTATTGATTGTGATGCATTGGAAAGTCTCTGGAAAAGAAACAAATTCCCACTGTAATATTAATTTTAGTACCTACAAATATATTTTTTTTCTGAGTGAGCTGGAAAAGAAATGAGAAGGAAGAAGACTAAGGAGTATGACTATTCATTTCTAATTCCTTGAGGAATACTAACAGTCATAAGGGAATTTCTATAAATAATATCACATTGATATGGAGAAAGTGAGAGAGTGAGAATAGAGAATGCAAGGTTTGGAAAATTGAGGCAGAGAAGATAAGGAAGAGAGGAGCAGAAAGAGATGCTACAGAATAGAGCTGATATCTGAGGTAAATTAGCAAACATTTCTTTGGATAAATTGAGGAAGTTGGAGCTTCCCTATTAAGTTGAAACTTGATAGTTGTCAGTTGTAGCTGACTGAGGTTGGAGCCTCCTGTAGGTTGGTGCCTGCAGAAAATCGAAGGGAGTTGGAGCTTCCTTGCAAGTTGTAGCTTGTAGAATTGAGGTCAGAGCCTGCAGAAAAACAGTGGTGAGAGGGATTTGGAGCTTGCCTTTGCATCACAATAATAATAAGATGTGGTTTTCTCCCTTTGTGGGTTTCCACGTATATCTTTTGTCTCTATATGTGTTGCCTGTGTGATGAGATGATTTACCAAAGATGCTTAATGTTTGTTGCTCTCATAACAAGTTTGATGTCACATTAATTTAATACTTGCTGCAACTTATTAAGATTGTTCATATATTAAGTTTGGTTATAAAAGTAAGCTGTAAATAAGATGATGAAATTTTAAAAATCTCATGTATGTGTTAAACTGATTCACCCCCCCCCTCTCAGTTTAACTAAGAATTCAACAATTGGTATCAGAGCCAGGTTCCTTTTATACTAGTTTAACCACTGAAAGGAGATCCTAGGCCTCCAAGATGGCTAGTCAAGAAGGAAGCTCAACCAATAAAGCCCCTTTCTTCACTGGTACTAATTATGATTTCTAGAAAATTAGAATGAGGACATACATAATGTCTCTAGGAATAGAAGTCTGGGTTGTTGTGGAATTATGATATTCCCCAAAGGAAACTGACTCAGAGAAAGAAACCAAACAAGATTTTGTAGCTAACGCAAAAGCCATGAATGCCATATTAAATGGAGTGTGTGAAGCGAATTTTATCAAAGTAATGCACAAAGACACTGCCAAAGAGATGTGGGATACTCTAGAGAACATACATGAGGGAGACAAGAAGGTAAAGACTGCCAAACTTCAAATCTATAGAGCCCAGTTTGAGAACTTAAAAATGAATGATGATGAAGACATTGCTAGCTTCATTCTAAAAGTTGCAGAAATTGTTAACAATATGAAAGCTCTTGGAGAAACCATGCCAGAAAGTATAATTGTGAAAAATATTCTAAGATATCTTCCATCCAAGTTTAATCCCAAGGTGTCTGCAATAGAATAAACAGCTGATTGGGAGTCCTTGACCATGAACCAGCTACTTGGAAATCTAACAGCATATGAGATGAGGCTTCCACAGAAGAAGCCAAGTACAAGGGAAGCAGCCTTTAAAACAGAAAGAAGAAAGAAGAAGAGAAAGACATATGCTCTTGCTCGGATGAAGAAGAGGCAAATTTTTTCAAGAAATTGGATAGAGGCTTAGGTAAATACAAAGGTAAACTTCCTTTCAAATGCTTTAATTATGGAAGAGTTGGACACTATGCTGCTAAGTGTCCTCATAAGAAAGTAAGGAATCAGGCTCAAGAGTTAGAGAAAAATACATCAAAGAACTGGCAGAAAGGAAAGAAGTTCAGCAGAAAATCCTTCTATGTTCAACAAGACAGCAGTACATCTAAAGACTCAGATGAACCCTCAAGTGAATAACGAACCTCTAAATTTTTATTGATGGCCATAGAAGAACTTGAAGGACTCCTGCTAGAAGATGAAGAAGAAGAAGGTGAAGTCGACCTTGAGGGGGAGCTAAGAAGTGCTCTGGAGGAGATTGACAGACTCAAACTGAAGTGCATAAAACAAAAGGACATTCTCCTCAAGTATGTAAGAGAAGAGAAGAACTCAAAAGTCCTTATGCAGCTGAAGGTAGAGCTTGAAGAAGCCAAGAAAATAGAAGACATGTTACTTCAACAAATCAAGGATAAAACTAGAGAACAAGAGAAGCTGGAAGAAGAAGTTGTATGTCTGAGGAAGAAATTAGAAAATGCTCAGAGGAAAGTATCTACAAATTCCTCTCAAACAACAAGCTCTAGTAAGTTGAATGAAATTATGGATGCTCAAAGATCTCCTATGATAAAAATGGGAATAGGATATGAAGGAGAATCAAGTAAAAGCAAAGAAAAGGAAAACAAAGAGATTATTTTTGTTAAAGCAAAGAAGAATGATGAAGCAGCTCAAACAATTCCTAAAAAAGAAGAAACATGTAATGAGGAAGACATAGATTAGAAGAAACCTCTAGTAACAAATAATGCAATAAATACTAAGACAACAAAAAAAGGACCATATGCCCCTGAGTATGTCAAATTTGGAAGCCATCAAAGGAGATTCTTCCCTCCTATGAAGAATGCCACCTGTTATGTCTGCCACAAGCTGGGCCACATTGTTGCATATTTTCATGCAAGGAGGAGTAATTCAAACCAGCAAAAGATGCAAATAGTGAATAGACTGTCTCAAACAAACCAATGGAGAAGACAACCTTACATCAGGTATGCGAATATTTTCTATGGTTACTATTTTTATTGTAAGAAATTTGGCCATAATATCATTGAATGTAGAAAGTATGGACAAAGATTGATGATCAACACCTCAAGGAGGTTTATGAATCAAAGAAATTTTGTTCATACTCACAATTCTGCAAAAATTATGATCAAATGCTGTGTATGCAATCGAGTTGGACATATGCCTTCCAAATGTCCTCTCAGAAGAAGTAGTTCATCACCTCACAGAAGATACCAAACACAAGGGTCCTTCTAGTGGACAAAGAAGGTGAATAAATGTGACTTGGCTCTAACTGCTTAAGACTTGAAAAGCCAGTGGTATTTGGACAGTGGCTACTCAAAACACATGACTGGAGACAGAAGCAAGTTTATAACTCTTGATGAAAAGAAATCTGGCAATGTCACTTTTGGCAATGATAAATCAAGAAAAATAAAAGTAAAAGGCTCAGTTAGCTTAGACAATGGCAGAGGAAAGGCCCAAGATGTATTATTTGTAGATGGGCTAAAATCGAATTTGCTAAGTGTCAATCAAATGTGTGATAAAGGCTGTGAAGTTCTTTTTAGAGCACAAGATTGTGAAGTCAAATCAAGTACCACAGGTAAGACTCTGCTCAAAGGAGTTCGAACAGAAAGTAATGTTTACATTGTGAAAGAGGAAGATGAAGCATGTCATCTTAGCAAACTAAAGGAGTCATGGTGTTACACAGTAATTTGTCACCGTCCCTGCAATCCCCGTCCCGCACATTGGAGGGCTCATTTCGTGACCTGTGAGCAGTGACATGGCTTGAAACCACTTTCATGACATCCCTCTGAACAAGAGCTTTCATTGCCCTGAAGACATCTCCTTGTGGAAAACCCTAAAAATGGCCTTTTTTGCATTGGCGTGAGAAGGCAGTTCAGTACCCGCGCCAATGGGGAAAATACTTCAAAGAGGCCGCGCCAGTTGGCGCTCTATCCTAGAGTCGCACTTGCGGCAGCCAATTTAAGGAGTGTTTTTTAAAAATAAATGGCGGAAGTTTCGTCCTAAAAAATTCCTGGACTGTTATCTATCTTGAGTTGGGAGGTTTGGCTACGGATTTCCATAGAGAGGAAGTGGTTTGCCACCTCTCATGGAAGCTTCCTTGATGATAGGGCCAATCCCATGATTATAGGGATCCCAACTTCCCTTCCTCCATCTATAAAGGCTTGCCCATCTCCATTGTAAGCTAGTCTTTGAGTCTTCAAGTTCCCAAATTCCCAAGAGACTTATGCTACAAGAGCCTCCATAATTCCCTTAAGGCCAATTTCAAGCAAGGAGACTATCGTCAAGATCCGAAGAGAGAGGTTTGTCCCATCCTTGACAAGCTTTTCGAGACGTGTTCTGCTGGCGACCCTCCGAAGGAGAATTCAGCGTCAGAACTATGGTTGTAATTTTCCTTTGATTGATTATTAATGAACGACTATTGGTTATGGTTCCACTCTTGTTGTTTATGATGATGAGTTATGTCCTTTCTGACTGACATATAGTTGCATCTACTGGATTTTACGCTTGCGTTTGTTTGTTCTTGCATGTCGGTGTCTGGGCGGGGGGGGTATTAAGGGGTCGTGATCACCGCAGGAGGGCGAACGGGAGTGCTACCTCTTCTACAAGCAACGAGCGTTGGATTCAGGTAAGCCTTCATCGCTAGTTGGTTTTATTGCAAATTAGGAACTGCTAGCATGGACGATTGTTGCTAGACCGAATGCAGGCTGGTAGGGATCGCCTCATCATGAGGGATTTATCCTGGTGGCGAATCCGTGGGATCGTATAGCTTGTTGTTATTATGCTTTGTAAGCTACAGACAGAGCCTAAAGTTAGCCAGATAGCCTTCGAAACGCTCTTGCTCTGCAATTGCAAAGTAGATCAAATCTGATTCAGTCAATCTCCAGTTTAGTTTATGAACTGAACACTTGGAGTATTGTCTTGTCTTTTCGGTTAGCCAATTGATTCTTCTTGCTTCATGAAGCTCTTTGAAAAAAGCTCTTTCTATGACGATAATTTTTGGATAGCTTGATCATCATTGGTGCAGTTCTCTTTTTTTATTTTTGGTGGTAAGCACAAGGCGGCACGACAGGACAGGGGACGGTCGCTTGATAATGGTTGTACAGTGCAGCGCCAATTCTGTTCGCGCTAGTTGTTATACAGTCGTGCCAATCTTGTAGGTACTGGGGTTCCTCGTTTTGGGATTTCTGAAGCACTGGTCTGTGTCTATCTGGCTTTGAGCCTAGATCACATGGTTCATTTGAGTCTTGGAGGTCAGTGTTTGATGGAATGCCGGTCTTGGTTGGGAGAAATTCTTTGTTTTTTGTTTTCGAGGCGTTGCGCGTTGTTTTCGGTTAGCAGCCGCGCCAATTGGCCATTAGCACTAGTTTTCAATGTGTAGTCACGCCAGTTGGCGCTAGTTGTCAATGACAAAGTCGTGCCAATTTCAGGGTGTGTGAAAATTGAGATTTTTTCCCTAAATCCTTCACCAGTGTGTCTTTCCCTTCCGGCCTTTCCTTTATATGAGCATAGATTACATTGCTCATTTTTTGGAATGTCTTCTTTCCATGATTTCTTGATGTAAAAGGGAATGAATGCCTTGTAAATGATCTCATGCTTTGGAAGTCCTCTTTGTGTTTGACCTCATATGTATTGTCGCCTTTTGAGGGATCTCGTGACAAAGTGTTTGAAACAATGATTGCATTCTTAGTGTTTGTTTACATCTCTTTTTCATTCATCCTTCATTAAGGAGATTTGTGTTCTTTTAGTTTTCATCTCAAAGTGTTCTTTTTGTTAAAATGCATTAGATCACATTGCATTGAAAAGTATTTTTTGAGATCCATCATTGAACTTAAATTACATTGTTTAATGATTGAAAACTAGAAGTCGCTTTGAGTGCATTCTCTTTCATTAAAAGCATGCATTAAGTAGACTCTCATTTCATCGAAAAATGCATTGAGTGCATTCTTATCATTTGAAAAGAAAAGGAAATTGTGCATAGATTACAATTGCATAGTTTTCAAAAAAAAGAATTTTGCATAGATTACATTGCATTATTCGCATCGTTGAATGTTTGGAATTACTTTTGGATAGTGAAAGTCGTCTAGTTTGGAAGAATTTCATTTACAGTATTGTTGTTTGTTGCATCATTGTTTGAAAATCTTCCCTTAACTAGATAGCATTCATTGAATTGAAAGATTTCTTTTCTCATATAGATGCATTTAGGATATTTTGAGACATTACATTCGCTAGGGCCTGAAAACTGAAACGTAATTGAAGATAAACCTGTAACTTACTCAATTTTTTCATACTCAAGGTGATTGAAATCTAACGAAACACATTTAGAGGTATAGGCTAGAGACGTGTTTCTCAAGGTTTGAAACTCCAAGAGTCACGTTTCATTTCCCCTTGGCTTTACACAAAGACTAGTATGGAACAGTTCTCGTACCATCACGTATATAAAGGGAGACCCCACTAGGTTTCTATCCTTTATCCATAGGAAGCCGAGTTTGCCACCCTATACCCGTGATACACTGGACATAACATTCAGGGAGATTGCCTGCACGTACGTTAAGTCCTTGGTTGATTCCTCTTTCATTTTGAAACCAAGGTGTATATTGCAGTTCACGGTTATTTGGTACACCCTTGGCCTAGTATTCCTGAGTAGTCATTTTGATCTTATCTGACTCTTTAAATTTGAAAATATCATCAAGCACTTGTCCTTTCACGCTTGCTTCAAAACTGAAAGAGATAGAGTCATCTTTCATCCGTTTTTCGACTCTTAAAACATGAAATGGTGAAGTTTCTAAGTTTCATTGTGGTAAAATAAATCACCTGCGATCACATGCCCTTTTAGAATTTGCTTGTTGACCTTTTGATTGTGTGCCTTGTTTTTTAGCCTATGTGCGGTTTTGATTCGTTGATGGCAACTTTTCTGGAGTTCACCGACCAAGGAATCCCCTCTGAAGGGAATCTTGGTCCTTTTCCTTCTTTTGGAAATGTCGGTGCTCCTTATATGGCAACATTGTCCCTTCCTGGGTTAACTGTGGGGTTTCCTGTTTGGTTGTTTTCAACCTCTGTGGTGCCAAATGTCTCTGCTACTATTCAATCAGTTCCTCCGCCTGAAAAACATCATGTTGATTCCAAGGTGGACCTCTCCCCTTCTTCGCCTGTTTCTGCGTCCTCCTCTTCTACTTCACCTGGTGAAAGTCTGGATTCGAGTAACCAGGTGGCTAAGAAGAAGAAGAATAAGACAAAGAAGAAGAAGTCAGATAAAGGAGAGGCTAGCTCTGCGGCTATTGTGCCTAAGAAGCCTTCTATTAATGAACCTTATGACCCTCCATGGAAAGTCAAGTTCCCTTGCATGTTGTGCATGGGAGACCATTTTCTTCGAGACTGCCCTGGCATTCCCAAGGTGCTTGAAGTATGGTCCAACGGTCGTCCGCCGTTGCCTTTGGCTTCCGGGAGTCAGGTTGGGGGCACGTCTTCAACTGGTGCTGGTAAAACTCTTAAGAAACAGGGTAAGATTACTAATCCCTGTAAGTTGTGTGAAGGGCACCATGCCATTCACCTTTGTCCTTATATGGATGAAGCCAAGCGAGTTTTGGACAACTCAGCTGTTTCTGCACCATGCCTCCCGGCTGGTTACAAACAGCTTTCTTTGAGTCCTCCGCCAGCTGATCCTATGGTTGGTCAAGAGTCATCCTTAGTCAATCCCACTCCCTCGGAAATTCAAATTCAAGAATCCGTTCCCGACCAACCATTGGTCGTGGGATCGGTTGAGCTGGCCCCGTCAGCGGTGCACCAAGTCTTTTCTGTTGAGAGTGGACCTCACATCCCTCAAGTCTTTCTTGTTTCTTCAGATTCGTCAGACTTGGAGAAATATTCTCCCATCCCTATACCTCAAGAAGCTGCTCCTCTGCCTCCCGTGATGGAGGTTCCGGGGGATACCCCTCCCACCTTCGAGATGGAGGTCGTGGAGGATGCTCCTTCTTCTTCCGTAACACCAGGGGAAGACCATCTCAGTTCGATGGTAGCCCCTCCGAGTAGTTTGGTCGCTTCCTTTGATTGGAGTCGATTTATAGGATACCGCCTTCCGTCTTATGTGCCTTTCGAGATCACAGTACATGCTTTTGGTCTGGTCATACCCAGCACCATTATGGGGATGAAGGTGCGTCCGTTAGTATTTTATCCTCACCATTTATGTTTTGGTTCGCCGCCGCTGCGCCTCGTTACGCGAATCATACATTTAACAGAAGAACGAGTCAACCCTTAGGGATCCTTCCAAGGTTACCTATTACTTTGGGAGGTAAAACCGTACATATGGACGTGATGGTTGTTCCAGGCCCCTTGGATTTCAATATGCTTTTGGGGCGCGATTATACCTATGCCATGGGAGCGCTTGTCTCCTCCCTTTTTCGTGTGGTATGTTTTCCGCATGAAGGACGGATTGTGACCATTGATCAGCTTTCGTTCTTCGGTCCTGATGTGGCAGCTGGCCCACCATCATCCCTTCCTGGTTTTTATCCACCTATTGTATCTACCCCACCGTAGGTCGACTATGTGGCTACCTACCCTGTGCCTGTACTCAGTGATAGTGCCATCGTGCATCGTGTGCTGGGGGCATTAGGTCCTGACTTCCAGGATGTTTTCCTTCCATCAGGAGTGGAACTCTTGGAAGCGATGAATTCTTGTTCATTATGATGAAGTCGTTCGGAGCATGGTTCTTTTCCTGTGTCAAGCTCCTTAAAAAATGAAACCAGGTTGTCGGAGCATGGTTCTTTTCCTATGTCAAGCTCCTTAAAAAATGAAACCAGGTTGTCAGAGCAGAGTTCCTTGTCTTGTGTCAAGCTCCTTAAAAAATGAAACAAGGTTGTCAGAGCAGAGTTCCTTGTCTTGTGTCAAGCTCCTTAAAAAATGAAACAAGTTGGTTGGAGCATGGTTCCTTGTTTTCTGTCAAGGTCCTTAAAAAATGAGACAAGCCGCTCGGAGCATGGTTCTTTTCCTGTGTCAAGCTCCTTAAAAAATGAAACAAGGTTGTCGGAGCATGGTTCGTCTGCTTGTGCCAAGATCCTTAAACCATGAAACAAGGTGTCCTGAGGATAGTTCTTTTAATGTGTCAACCTCGTTAAAACAATGAAACACTTTCTTGTTCAATTTGAGTCTTTGATAAGTTCTCATAAAATCTCAGTCGAGTCTGTCTCTTGATCTCGTAACTTGAACCTTCACTCCATTTTCCTTTCATATGGATTGAAGCTTGGGGGGCATGTACCTCGAATTGAGTCACCATGCTGGGGGCATGCTTACTTTTTCAAGCATAGTTTGTTTCCGTTTCAAGCTTGCGTAAAAATGAAACCGGTTTCAAGCATAGTTTATCTTTGTTTCAAGCTTGTATAAAAATGAAACCAACTTCAAGCAGAGTTTTCCTGATTTCAAGCTTGTGTAAAAATGAAACCATTCCCATTTTACCTCTTGTGATTGCCATTTTATCAGCCTGTTTTTACCAGATGAGCCTTGGTTTTCTCATTCCATCGCCACTATCTTCTTGGCCGATCATATGCCTTCACTTGGTTGTTCTACCCATTCTTGAGGAACCACTGTGATGAGTGGTCTTGTTAGCCAACCTCTTAACCTTTACATGTTCTGAGCAGTTCCACTATCACCGGAACCAGTTGCTACCCTTTATACCACTCGTTCCTCCAGGAGGAGTCATCTTTCAGCTCTTTTCTGACTCTCTAAACATGAAAATATTGTCGAGGCCCTTGTCGTTTCGATCTCATTAAAGTGGCTGCGAATCGACATCTACCCAGTATACGTTTACCCCTTTTTCGGGCTGGGATGAATTATTTACGAAAAAGGAATACCCTAGCCTATTGCAACTAGGAGGTTTTCTCAGATATTGTTTTCTAGCTTTTCGGGTCTGAGGAACTATTTACGAAAAGGGACTGCTGGAGTTTACTTTTCTGCTGTCTTTTCAAACTCTCTAAACATGAAAAGATGCCAATTTCTTCCTTTTTCAGACTCATTAAACCCTGATGACATTGGATTTAGTCATGATGACGGTATTCGAGGCGCTCCTTCCTAGGGCTCGTTAAATGTACTAGGATGGATTCGTCCAAAGGACGGATTTATATGACAAGCATATGGTATCCTCTTCAAGCTTGTGTAAAAATAAAGAGGCACTCACTGAAATGGTGGGGAAAATGGAACCAGCATCATTGTCGTGTCGGCAGTATGTCGCTCTTGAACATGGCACTTGTCTGCATTCGTGTTGAGTTGGGGACATCTCATCTCATTTGCAGACAAGTGCCATGTTCAAGAGCGACATACTGCCGACACGACAATGATGCTGGTTCCATTTTCCCCACCATTTCGATGAGTACCTCTTTATTTTTACACAAGCTTGAAGAGGATACGATATGCTTGTCATATAAATCCGTCCTTCGGATGAATCCATCCTAGTACATTTAACGAGCCCTAGGAAGGAGCGACTCAAATATCGTCATCACGACTAAATCCAATGTCATCAGGGTTTAACGAGTCTGACAAAGGAAGAACTCGGTGTCTTTTCATGTTTAGAGATTTTGAAAATACAGCAGAAAAGTAAACTCCAGTGGTCCCTTTTCGTAAATAGTTCCTCAGACCCGAAAAGCTAGAAAACAATATCTGAGAAAACCTCCTAGTCGCAATAGGCTAGGGTATTCCTTTTTCGTAAATAATCCATCCCAGCCCGAAAAAGGGGTAAATGTACACTGGGTAGATTTCAATTTGCAGCCACTTTAACGAGATCGAAACGACAAGGGCCTCGGCAATATTTTCATGTTTAGAGAGTCAGAAAAGAGCTGAAAGATGACTCCTCCTGGAGGAACGAGTGGTATAAAGGGTAGCAAATGGTTCCGGTGATAGTGGAACTGCTCAGAACATGTAAAGGTTAAAAGGTTGGCTAACAATACCACTCATCATAGCGGTTCCTCAGGAACGGGTAGAACAACTAAGTGAAGGCATATGATCGGCCAAGCAGATAGTGGCGATGGAATGAGAAAACCAAGGCTCATCTGGCAAAAATAGGCTGATAAAATGGCAATCACAAGAGGTAAAATGGGAATGGTTTCATTTTTACACAAGCTTGAAATCAGGAAAACTCTGCTTGAAGTTGGTTTCATTTTTATACAAGCTTGAAACAAAGATAAACTATGCTTGAAACCGGTTTCATTTTTACGCAAGCTTGAAATGGAAACAAACTATGCTTGAAAAAGTAAGCATGCCCCCAGCATGGTGACTCAATTCGAGGTACATGCCCCCCAAGCTTCAATCTATATGAAAGGTAGATGGAGTGAAGGTTCAAGTTACGAGATCAAGAGACAGACTCGACTGGGATTTTACGAGAACTTATCAAAGACTTGAATTGAACAAGAAAGTGTTTCATTGTTTTAACGAGGTTGACACATTAAAAGAACTATCCTCAGGACACCTTGTTTCATGGTTTAAGGAGCTTGGGACAAGAAGACGAACCATGCTCTGACAACCTTGTTTCATTTTTTAAGGAGCTTGACACAGGAAAAGAACCATGCTCCGAGCAGCTTGTTTCATTTTTTAAGGAGCTTGACACAAGACAAGGAACTCTACTCCGACAACCTTGTTTCATTTTTTAAAGAGCTTGACACAAGACAAGGAACTCTACTTCGACAACCTGGTTTCATTTCAAACACTCTAAACATGAAAATACGCCAAGTTCTTCCTTTGTTAGACTCGTTAAACCCTGATGACATTGGATTTAGTCATGATGACGGTATTCGAGTCGCTCCTTCCTAGGGCTCGTTAAATGTACTAGGATGGATTCATCCGAAGGATGAATTTGTATGACAAGAATATGGTATCCTCTTCAAGCTTGTGTAAAAATAAAGAGGTACTCACCGAAATGGTGGGGAAAATGGAACCAACATCATTGTCGTATCGACAGTATGTCGCTCTTGAACATGGAACTTGTCTGCATTCGTGTTGAGTTGGGGACATCTCATCTCGTTTTTCACTTGCCTCCATGGGTTTGGGTGATCCCTTTTGACCTCTCATCTGCTCGTTGCCTCGTCACCATGACCTTTGAGCTTTTGATGTCAAATACTGCCAAATCCACTGTCGTGCCGTCAATATGTTCAAGAGAAGTTGACCTCTACAAATTTCAACCTTCCTCTGATTCTCATCTAATCCTAATTCACAAAAACATTATGTTCCTCTGTCTCCTGTCGATGATGTGGGAAACATTATGGCCCACCTTCGATCAAGATCACTTCCTGTCGATTTCAGGTCATTATCCGGGAAGCTGATCTAGAGACTCCCTTCTAGTACCTTGGAGCCTGCATGTCTCAATGGTAGGTTCTTCGCATTTGACATGAGGTTTTCATTATTAGCCTCCGATCGGATGATTCTGCGGGTGTTCGACATCAGCTCATTTATTCACATGCCGTATATTGTACCTGTAGTACCTTGAGGGCCATTGGCATTAATGGTGGTACCTCTCGCATTTGTTAACAACTTCCATCATTGGCTAGTAATCAGACGATGTTCTTTCATGTTCGAATTCAGCTCACATATTCGTGTGCTTGAACTTGTACTTTTTTTGGGTCGAGATGGAGCGCAAGACCCTGGATTGTGTCTGTTGTAATCTAGGCTTCGAGTTTGTGGATTATTATGATTATTTACATGACTCTCACTTACTGGATGGCTGCGACCATACCTAAGTCTATTCATCGATCCTCACTGGATGGATGCGTCCATGCCTTGGATCTGGATTATTGTATACTCTTTTATGGATGGCTGCGCCCATGCCACATATATATCATGTATTTGAGGCATCAGTTGTACTTCTCCACGCAGGTTTTCTGACGGCGGAGTTTTCAGTTGGAAACGTTCTCGTAAATCATTTCACCCCTCTCTCTCTTTCGGGCCTCATGCTTTAGGGGGCATCTGTTACACAGTAATTTGTCACCGTCCCTACAATCCCCATCCCGCACATTGGAGGGCTCATTTCGTGACCTGTGAGCAGTGACATGGCTTGAAACCACTTTCATGACATCCCTCTGAACAAGAGATTTCATTGCCCTGAAGACATCTCCTTGTGGAAAAACCTAAAAATGGCCCTTTTTGCATTGGCGTGAGAAGGCAGTTCAGTACCCGCGCCAATGGGGAAAATAATTCAAAGAGGCCGCACCAGTTGGCGCTCTGTCCCAGAGTCACACTCGCGCCAGCCAATTTAAGGAGTGTTTTTTAAAAATAAATGGCGGAAGTTTCGTCCTAACAAATTCCTGGACTGCTATCTATCTTGAGTTGGGAGGTTTGACTACGGATTTCCATAGAGAGGAAGTGGTTTGCCACCTCTCATGGAAGCTTCCTTGATGATAGGGCCAATCCCATGATTATAGGGATCCCAACTCCCCTTCCTCCATCTATAAAGGTTTCCCCATCTCCATTGCAAGCTAGTCTTCGAGTCTTCAAGTTCCCAAATTCCCAAGAGCCTTATGCTGCAAGAGCCTCCATAATTCCCTTAAGGCCAATTTCAAGCAAGGAGACTATTGTCAAGATCTGAAGAGAGAGGTTTGTCCCATCCTTGACAGGCTTTTCGAGACGTGTTCTGCTGGCGACCCTCCAAAGGAGAATTCAATATCAGAACTATGGTTGTTATTTTCCTTTGATTGATTATTAATGAATGACTATTGGTTATGGTTCCACTCTTGTTGTTTATGATGATGAGTTATGTCCTTTCTGACTGACATATAGTTGCATCTACTGGATTTTACGCTTGCGTTTGTTTTGTTTCTTGCATGTGCAGGTGTCCTGTCACGGAGATCGTGGGGATCGTGATCTGCCAGAGCTGAGGAACGGGAGCGCTACCTCTTCTACAAGCAACAGCGTTGGATTCCAGGTAAGCCTTCATCGCTAGTTGGTTTATTTGCAATTAGGAACCTACACTATAGTGTGGACGATTGTTGCTAGACACGGTCTGGGCTAGTAGGGATCACCTCTGTCTGCGGAGGGGATTTACCTCCACAACGCATGGTTATGGCATAAAATATTGGGACATCTCATCTTCGATCACATCATCAGACTAAGCAAGAAGAAAGTTGTCAGAGACATGCCAGAAATAAAAAGGCCTTCTAATACCATATGCAAATCATGTCAATTAGGCAAATAAACCCACACATCCTTTAAGGCCAAAGATGAGTTATGAACAAAAAGACCACTACAACTTGTGCACATGGACCTGTGCGGACCTGTAAGAACTAAAACACCAAGTGGAGAATCCTACTTCATGCTGATAATAGATGATTTCTCTAGAATGACATGGGTTGCGTTTCTCAAGAATAAATCAGAAGCTCTGGAAAAATTCAAAATATTCAAAGCTTTAGCAGAAAATCAGACAGGATGCAAGCTAAAATGCATCAGATCAGACAGACGAGGTGAATTCACTGATTTTGATTTTGCAGACCTATGCAATGAACATGGAATAAAGCAGCAATTTACTATTGTAGGGACACCTCAGCAGAATGGAGTAGCAGAGAGACAAAACATATCCGTACAACAAATTTCCAGAGCCATGATGCAATAAATTAATATTCCTCAAACATTCTGGGCAAAAGCAGTACACACAGCAGTGCATATCCTTAATAAATCTCACTTAAGGCCAAGCAGTGACAAGACTCCCTATGAACTATGGCATGAGAAACCAGCTTCAATCAAACATTTTAGAATCTTTGGAAGCAAGTGTTACATAAAGAATAATGATGAAAATCTTGGGAAATTTGATGCAAGAGCAGATGAAGGAATTTTTATAGGATATGCTTCCAAAAGTAAAGGGTACAGGTGTTACAACAAGACTCTTCAAAAAATAGTAGAAAGCATTGATGTGAGATTTGATGAATAACTTCCAAAAAATACAAAAGATATAGACTACAACAGTCCATCAGACAACCATGAAGAAGAATATCAAGATGATGATGAAACAAGAAATACAATAGACGATGCTGAACTGAGCTCTAAAGCCCCTTCTAGATACACTTAGAATAACCATCCTGAAGATCAGATCATAGGAGACAAGAGAAAAGGGGTCTAG
This sequence comes from Pinus albicaulis, assembly GCA_034641835.2. Lineage (NCBI taxonomy): Eukaryota > Viridiplantae > Streptophyta > Pinopsida > Pinales > Pinaceae > Pinus > Pinus albicaulis. Next base: position 746,726,443 of record CM076583.1, read on the forward strand.
ACAAGAAGGCGGCTCACTGAATAGACAGAAGAGGTATACATAGCCATGTTATCACAAATAGAGCCAAAGAAGTTTGAAGAAGCCAGCAAAGAAAAACATTGGGTGAATGCCATGAATGAAGAATTGGACCAAATTGAGAAGAACAACACTTGGGAACTAGTTCCAAGACCCAGTGGGAAAACTGTCATAGGCTCAAAATGGGTTTTCAAAAATAAAATGAATGAGGAAGGACAGGTAATCAGGAATAAAGCTAGACTTGTCTGCAAAGGATATTCACAAATCAAAGGACTTGATTACGATGAAACATTTTCCCCTGTAGCCAGAATGGAAGCCATCAGAATGTTTCTAGCCTTTGCATGCTACCAAGACTTCAAGGTATATCAAATGGATGTAAAATTTTATTTTCTAAATGGAGATTTAGAAGAAAGAGTCTACATGGAACAACCAGAAGGTTTCTCATTAATAGACAAAGAAAACTATGTATGCAGACTGAAGAAGGCTCTTTATGGACTGAAACAGGCTCCTCGTTCTTGGTACTCAAGACTAGATAAGTATTTGCAAAAACAACGCTTTAAGAGAGGTGGAGTAGACAACAATCTATACATAAAAACCCATGAAAATGAACTCCTGATTGTTGTAGTATATGTTGATGACATTATGTTTGGAAGAAACAGAGATGAACTAGCAAAAGGGTTTGCTGAGGAGATGAAATTAGAGTTTGAGATGTCCATGATTGGAGAACTTAGTTTCTACTTAGGACTTCAAATTCAACAAAATAACACATGCACATTCATCTCACAGGAAAAATACTTAAAATAAATGTTGAAAAAGTTCAAAATGGAGGACTGCAAACCTGTGTCAACTCCCATGATCACGGGATGCAAGCTGTGTACTGATGATGGATCTGTTGATATAGATCAAAAACTCTACAAATCCATGATAGGAAGTCTGTTGTATCTCACAGCATCAAGACCAGACATCATGCTAGCAGTAGGACTAGTGGCTATATATCAAGCAGCACCTAAACAAAACCACCTTCTGGCAGTCAAAAGAATATTTAGATATCTACAAGAAACAACACAGTATGGACTTTGGTATCCTAAAGGCAAAATCTTCACTTTGACAGCATACAAAGATGCAAATTGGGCCAGCTATGTGGATGACAGGAAAAGCACAAGTGGAGGTGCATTATTTTTAGGAGAAAGTCTGGTGGCAAGGTTAAGCAAGAAACAAACATCTATCTCTCTGTCTACAGCAGAAGAAAAATATATAGCAGTAGCAACATGTTGTACACAAGTCATGTGGATGAAGAAAACCCTCCAAGACATGAAGGTAAGCATTGATGAACCTATCTCAATATAATGTGATAATACAAGTGCCATAAGTATATCTAAAAACCCTGTGCTTCACTCAAAAACTAAACATATCCCAATCAAATATCATTTTCTCCGAGAAAAAGTGGCTCAGAAGATAGTAAAACTGGAGTATGTACCAAAAAAATAATAGACAACAGATATATTTACCAAACCGCTTGCTATAGAACCATTTGAATATTTGAGAGATAGACTAGGGGTAGTATCTGTAGATGCTACTCTCTGATATGAAGAGAAAGCACAGTTTCAGGGGGAGAACATAAATGAAAATATCATTCGAGGGGGAGATCAGCTAGCAAAGGAAGCATGAAACAGGTCCTTAGGATCAAAGGATTAAAGGACAGAATCTACACTTAGAGATGTGCAACCCCTAGCCATTGATGTCAAAGGGGGAGGAAGAGAAAGCAACAAGAGAAAGGGTCCTAAAAGGAAAACAGAGAAAGTGTATTTCCATCAATGCCAAAGGGCGAGACTGTTGAAAATGTTGTCATTGACGGCAAAGAAGGCAGCAGATGCAGAGACAGGCAAAGGACAATAGCAGAGGCAGAGATGAAACGGTCGAATAGTAGAGGCATAGGTCGAGCAGCAGAGGCACAGTGAAAGCAGAGGCAAAGATAGAGAAAGGAGATAGAGCATCAGAAGAGGCAGAGCAGAAGAAGCAAAGCCGTTATCAAAGCAGTGAAATGTTTACAAAGGATTGGGAATAAACCTGTGTGTTAGTGGAAATGTGCGTTATAATAAGCGGAAGTGTCATGTTCAGGCATATAACAAAAACAATATGGGTTTATATATAACATAGTTTGAACTGATATTATATACAACGAAAACGTGACTATCTTTATGAAACAGAAAGAAATTGTGAGAAGAAGCGGAACCACAAGCGGAGTGAACAGTAAAGGCGGGTTTCCGGTTTTCATTGCACCACCTTCGTCGGGCAAGCGGTATTCAAGATTTCGGAGCGATTCCATACGCTGTCTGACACGTGGCCTCAAGTGATTTCGGAAAACCGCTCTCATCGCGCATTATTGTTCGTGCATTTAAGGCAAGCAATATCTGTCGGATCAGCTGAAGCAGCACGACAGGCTTATAACCGTTGGATCGTGATCGAAGTTACACAGAGGTATGTTAAATGCTGGGGCCTGAAAATTATAAAGGTTAGTGCTGGGACTTAATCTACGCCAAGGTTTATTTATAGGCTTTAACATTTGAGTTAGGAAGGATGTATATATATATGTGTATGGATACATTACGCCTAATGAAAAGGCCGAGGTTATTATTGCCGGAAGTCGGGTTTAATCAAAGTCGAAGTTTATATTCCAAGGCATGGATCATTATAATAAACCGAATGGGTAGAAGAGGTTATTAACCTTTGTGGGACCCCCCTATATATTATTTCGAGAATATTAACCCAAGCGGAAAAGTACACATACATACATACATACATATATATATACATATATATATACATATATATACATATATATATACATATATATATATATATATATATATATATATATATATATATATATATATATATATATATATATATATATATATATATATATATATATATATGCAGCACTTTATATAAGTATAGTGCCTTTTTAAACAAAGAGAAAAGCATATATATATGCGCAGTGCACTATATACGAAGTACCATAAGGTGGGACCTTCATCAATTGCATCGGAAAAATGTTGGTAGCAGATCATATGAATAGAAATTTGCGATTGTGATTGAGTTCCGGACCCGATGGGCATATAAACTGCAAATCATACATATTTGAGTTCAAGTAAAAAGTGATTGATCGCACCGGAGCATTGGAATATAAGAATATCGGAACATTCAAATACATGATGCGATTGCGATTGAGTTCCGGACCCGATGGGCATATAAACTGCAAATCATACATATTTGAGTTTCGGTAAACAATGATTGATTGCATCGGAGCATCGGAGTATAAGAATATCGGAACATGCAAATACATGTTGCGATTGTGATTGAGTTCCGGACCCGATGGGCATATAAACTGTAACTCATACATGCTTGAGTTCCGATAAACATTGATTAATCGCATCGAACCCATCGCATCGTCACGTCCAAATGAACATTGTTTCATCACATCAGAGAAGGAGCAGAAGATCGGAACATGCAACTGGAAGTTGCGATTGCGATTAATCGCATCGCATCGGAGAATGATGCAAGTTCGGCGAAGTGGGCCCGAAAAGGGCACTTTATGTATTAAAATGATTCACTATTTTTACATTTCCTAGAGCAAGCGGGTTGAGGACACAATAGGTGTTAAAGCTTCAGGCCCGATTTTTGAAAGTCGTGAACACATATTGAACGATTCAATGATTGATTAACCATTGGGTTATGGTTCCTAAGGTTTGAATATCAAAATAATAATGCCGAGAATGAAAATTGATTGCTTGAAATAATAGAAGGAGAAAACCTTGCGTAGAGGGCATATATTGGGTTTATAACCATGACGATATTAAAGCCTCTGTATTCAGTTATTTAAACTGCAAGTAAAGGAAACCAAAGCAATGGAATTTTCCCAGATTTAAAGTCAGCAGTTATATATATTGCAGACACACAATCATGGTGAATAGGAATATGCACAGGAATGAATTTGACAGGAATACAAGCACAGAAAAATGGAAAATATGCAGAAGACAATGAGCAGAAGAAGGCAGAACAGTTACCTGACAACAACAGAAAAGATAAAGCCAACAAAGCCAAAAGTCAGAAAATGGGTTGAGTAAAAGTGTCGTTATGTAATTGAAAATGTGAATGTAAATTTTGTAATTGATTTTTATTGATTGGGATGCATTGGAAAGTCTCCAGAAAAGAACAAAATTCCCACTGTAATATTAAGTTTAGTACCTACAAATATATTTTTTTTCTGAGTGAGCTGGAAAAGAAATGAGAAGGCAGAAGACTAAGGAGTATGACTATTCATTTCTAATTCCCTGAGGCATACTAACAGTCATAAGGGAATTTCTATAAATAATATCACATTGATATGGATAAAGTGAGAGAGTGAGAATAGAGAATGCAGATTTTGGAAAATTGAGGCAGAGAAGATAAGGAAGAGAGGAGCAGAAAGAGATGCTACAAAATAGAGCTGTTATCTGAGGTAAATCAGCGAACATTTCTTTGGATAAATTGAGGAAGTTGGAGCTTCCCTATCAAGTTGAAACTTGATAGCTGTCAGTTGTAGCTGACTGAGGTTGGAGCCTCTTGTAGGTTGGTGCCTTCAGAAATCGAAGGGAGTTGGAGCTTCCTTGCAGGTTGTAGCTTGCAGAATTGAGGTCGGAGCCTCCAGTAGGTTGGTGCCTGCAGAAAAATAGTGGTGAGAGGGAGTTGAAGCTTGCCTTTGCATCACAACAATAATAGGATGTGGTTTTCTCCCTTTATGGGTTTCCACGTATATCTATTGTCTCTATATTTGTTTCTTATGTGTTGAGATTATTTACCAAAGCTGCTTAATGTTTTCTGCTCTCATAACAAGTTTGATGTCACATTAATTTAATACTTGCTACAACTTATTAAGATTGTTCATATATTAAGTTTGGTTATAAAAGTAAGTTGTACATAAGCTGATGAAATTTTAAAAAGCTCATTTATGTGTTAAACTGATTCACCCCCCCCCCTCTCAGTTTAACTAAGAATTCAAAAAATTTCTGCAGCCCTCCTTTTTGTGCATGTATATTGCCGGAAACCCTTGCCGGGTGTTTTTATCCTTGTGTTAAAGAGGTTAAACCTCCATTTCTCTGATATCTGATTAATATAAGATATATATCAGTATTATTTCATCATTTTTTTTAGAAACCCTCATGGGAATTACGCTCTCACCATATTCATAAATTCTGTTGTAAAGAAGTCATGGGATCGGGGTGTTTTTAAGCAGTATTGAGCAAGGGAGATTTGTTTAATGTAGCTAGTTTCATTTGTTTCACCTAATATTCTGCAAGTGGGTTGTATATGGTCTAAAATAATGGATCCAAGTCCTATTATCCACTTTTATTGCGTAATTTTCTGAAGACAATTTTTTTATGCCCTATATTGCTACATTTCCCCACTTGGGAAGGATAATATAGGCCATATAATTGCTGATGTTCTTTCATCTGCTGGTGTGATGTCATTTTAAATCTAATGAGCTGCTCTAAATTTTCATGCTCATGATTTTCTGAAGCTCCACATTGGTAATAACTCAAAATATTCCCAATATTGTAGTTGTTTCCATTCTGGGATATTACAATGGTGCAGCGCAAAGACTCTTGGTTAGAATCGTGGAGGAGTAGCAGACGGAGGATAGCAGCATTCTATTATGTGAGTTTGGAATGGGATATGTCAAAGAAGGAGACAACCACATGACAGATGCTTTATATGATAGATCACCAGTGCTGTCACTATGGAGGATACATCCTTATTGGAAATCCCCACTGTTGTTGGATTATTCCAAGGATCTTTTTACTTGCATGATAATTGATGAATAGATACTAGAGGAGGGATATTCAGTAAGATATAGGGTCATCTACTGTTAGAGTAGGATATTATTATCTAGAGCATCCAAGATCAAGGAGAAATTACTACAAGCAGCACATGAAGATTTTCTACTCAGCCACACTTATTCCATGAGAGCATACCATACCATCATGGAGGGATTTACTTGGGAAGGCTTTGAAGAGGAGATATATCAAAATTTTAGGAGATGCATGGATTATGTGGAGATGGAGGAGAGACATAAGTATTTGATGGAGTTATCACAACCACCTCTTTCCTCTTTGGGAATGAGAGGGGACTTATCTATGAGCCACTCCATTAGTGTGATCAAAGTATATGGTAAGGAACATGTATTTAGGCATAATTATTTACTTGATGAATATTTGCATTCCTTTACCATACATGTGCAGGCCATTGTTCCAAGGGGGATCATTCTTCCTTATAAACTTCATGGTCAACTTGGGGCCATAAACAATGTTGAGCATGGCCACTCCCTAGGAGGATATAGGGAGATGATATATCATTCAGGGTGTACTCCATTGGCACCAAACATTACTCACCTTCTCATATCATGTGAGAAGACTATCGAAGAAAGTAAGTGGTGGGGAAACCACTTATTATATCATTATCTGAGGCAGTCATGAGACATATTGCGCTGGTTCCACATGTGGGACTATTCCTCCTCCAGTATTGCATATGGCAGATTATGTATCCTTGGTTTTGATCCCATACATTGATGATGTCCTTATTATTATTGTGGGAATTAATGGAGGAAGTATGAAAGGATTGAATATGCCCATTTGGAGTGATATGCTCCATGTTTCTTATACTTCATGTTTCTGGGAGAACATTGGGCAAACCATGATTGCTACATCAAATTTTTTGCTTCCTTATGAGGTGAGTCATTGGCATCTCATGAGTACTTGGGAGGAGAATTTCATGGGGGGATTGATCGGGGGCCACTTGATATATGAGGAGAGCTTATCACATGGAGGTGTCACTAGGGAAGGAGGAGAATAGTTGCAACACTCACCTTTACAGTTGCTTGAGGACAAGAAAATTTTGGGAGGGGAGGACTGTAATATTCCCAATTAGCTGTTGGGAAAAATACTGAGTGGGGGGGGGGGGGGGGTGAATCAGTATTTAGTGCAGACAATATAACTTTTTCTTTTTCCTTTCTAAAAACCCATACGCTACTTTCCTGAAGCCAACTCGTGTATATACGCGGATATCCTTTACAGAACTCGCGTATATCCAGTGATCTAATTATGCATTAATTCTTGACTTAAATCATTGAATTATTCAATCATCAGATGTTTAGAAAATAGTAAACAGGTGCAGAAAGAACAGAATAATCATCACACATAAGAAACACACATGAACACCAGGATTTTAGGTGGAAACCCAATTCGGGAGAAAACCACCGTTGCCGTCGTCTCAGTCTTCAATCTTTATTATTAAGAAAACTTCTTACAACCATGTACTAGTGCAGACTCATACCAGTACACAGGCACCCACCTGTAGAAAGCTACAACCTTCTCTCGTTTACCAGCCTCTCCTGGAAGGGAGCAAAAACCCCCTGCTCTCGTTTACCAGCCTCTCCTGGAAGGGAGCTACGACCCCCTGCTCTCATTTACCAGCCTCTCCTGGAAGGGGGATACGACCCCCTGACTGAAGGCTTCGACCCTCAGCACCACTGCAGACCACGTTTCATCAATTTTCAAACTGGATCAAAATAGCTTCAACACAACCCTTCACTTATCAACAATCATACTTCGCCCATTGCTTCAAACAGAACCGTGAGACCACTGTAACTGTTAGTATGAATCCTTTGTCGAAGTGTACGAAAAAGGACCACTTTAGCTACGCATAACTAATAGCCCTAACAACAAATGTGGCTGCCAATATCTTCAGATCTGCAGTTAGTTGATCAAGAAAAGAGCTGCAAAAAACCAGATCTATGCATAGAAAGACATTAAGCAGTAAAAAGAAGGGTTTGCTCCATATACCAATAGGCAAGACAAGAACAATTTTTGAAATAATTTTTGTATTAAGGGAACCTGGGAGGAAAACAAGAAGGCATATCCAATTCTCCTCAATGGGATGGGTTCTTGGAAGTCCTCAGCACTTCAGATCTAGAGTCTCTCTCTCTTGTTGGTGTAGAAAACCCATGCAAAGAATAGAGCTCAAAGGGAGCTCACACAGAAAATGATGGAAAAATGTGACCAAGTGTATAGATCCAGAGTTATCTAATAGGCAACAAAAGGTGAAGAATGGTAGGAAAAACCCTCCTATTTATAACAAAATATTGGGTCATTCTAAATCTTGGTGCATGATTAAAATAATGTTAACCAAATCTAGATCCACCTTTTATGGAATATTTTATTATATTTGTTGGAGGGAAAAAGTATTTGACTTGGGTCAATTCCCTTTATTTGTCAATAATAAATAAATAAATGATTTATTTATCTTTTTAAGGAAGTGGTTGAAGGATAATCAAATAAATAATGATTTATTTAATTATTTGTGGGTGATTTTGTCATATTTAACAAGGAATATTATCTAAATAAGATTTAAATAATTATTCCTAGAAAATAATAAGATAAATAAAGGTTTATCTAATTAATTTCTTTGTTTTTGGGTTAAACATGACTCGGAATAATAATTAAATTATGGTTTAATTAATTATTCCATGAGGAAAATCAAACAAATATAGGTTTGTTTAATATTTCCTTTTGGGGTTTCCTGTTTAGACCATAAAAAACCTAATAAATGTGGTTTATTAAGTTATTTTACATAGTGAAAGCAATTTTACTTAGGGTAAAATTGGTCTTACATGGTGTACTTGGGTCCATCTAATGATAGTAGGCTAGATGACCAAAAAATGGTGTAACAGATTGCCCCCCAGCGTGCGAGTGTTAGGAGCAAATCGTATGACCGAAGTACGTTGTAAGAACTCAATCACCAGACATCAAGAGGGAAGTCAGAGAGAGAAATGTGAGGTAGACTAAGGTGTTGAAGAACTAGACCCTGAGGAGACGAGACTTGCAGGTGCAACAAGTATCTTTTTATGAGAGGGTACCTGTGCTAAAGGCGGCGGGGGAGGCATACCTATGCCCGCCGAGACAAAGTACAAAAGAATAGTGTGTCCAGTAAACAAGGGACCGAACCATAAAGTACAGCCACCATAAACATGAGCCAGATAGAGATACAATGAGGGATCCCATATACATGCTATGCCTGGGATAACAGCCAGGACTTATACAATAATATCTTAGTACATGAGATACAAGTACAACCCAAATGCCCCCTACAAGCAGGGAAGGGCTCACAAAATCTGACTGATACATGCAAATCAAAGAGGCGCTGCAAGCGGCGAAGGCCGACATCATCAAATATATGGAGCTGCATCGAAGGCTGCAATGAAGAGGTCATCCGGGCATGTGGGGGGCTACCTGCAGGGCCACCCCCTCATGAGGGCTGAGACATCTCACACACACCCGGGAATCACCAAAAGTGACTGCTGCATCACTGAACCATCAAGCATACGGATCTCGATCATGCTGAAAGGAGCTGGAGTGGAGAAACAATCAAGTCAAAGGGAAATGAGAGATCCCTTTGCCTGATCCGAGGCACCAAACAAGAGTGGAAGCTGGAACCAAGGTACACCGCTCTCTAGACCTGTCTTCTGGAATGAAGGAGTTGATGTCGACAGAAGGAGGTCCGCCATAGGTGAGGCAATGAGAGATCCTCAACTAAGGCACGAGAGAAAATAGTAGAGCGACGGACATACTAATACCAATGATGATGGTGGAATGGAGGGGACTGAGTAGCGAATGGACGACTTCCCTTGCTAGAGCATAAAGGGCATGAATGACATGGCAGTGACTGACACAATATCATCAGGGATAAGGGACAGTGGGACTGAAGGCCATAATGTGCGACACAAGAGAGAAACTAAGCAATGAGGGATGGAGGACTATAGCGGGGTACAAAGGGACTCGGGATAGACTCCATGAATGCGATGATGACTCCACTTGGATGCTCTAAACAAGGGCGAATCGATGGTGCTGCCACACAGTAAAGGTCCAATGGGGGACCATGAAAACATGAGTACAAGATGGTAACTCATGACGAACATCAACACGAGCATGGATAAGTATGGAGGCCAAATGGTGCCCCTAGTATGAGTGTTGAAAGTGAAGAAATTCGATTTTGAGGAGGGTTATGGTTGAGGGGCATAGGTGCCCCCAAGCATGGTGTGGTCATGCTAAAATGTATTTAGAAAAAGGGGAATCTAAACACATTTTAATGGTGTGGTGTGCCATTTGTTTTCGTTATGGTTATGCAGTTTGAGAAAGGAAATGGAGGATTACCAATCTCTTTTGGTACTGCATATAGGGATCAAATGGACTTTAAGTTTCTGAGTTGGCATACCTGGTGTCACTATCCCAAAGAGAGGATTTGGAGATAATGAACTGATGCTCTCCTAGAAAATCCATAGGTTGTTCAACAACAATGGCTAAGAGATTGGGTTGCTGATGGAAGATGAGGGAACGATAAGGGGTATCATCCCTAGAGTGATCTGAAGTGATATGGGACTCTAGAGGTTCTTCTAAATGTGGAAGAATAATGGTACTAAAGTCAACATGACCAGATACACTAGGAGAGTTGTGGAGAATTGCTTCTCTTGGTCTCTCAAATGTGGGTGCCCCCTTACCCAAACATTGGGTTTCAATGTAATGGCCACAAGGTGGATGTGGTGTGAACACATGGGTTCGATGTAAGGGGGAACAGATAAAGTCAGGGGTGGGGATTTTTTCCATAATGTCATCATCGTGATAGAAGATGGGGTGACTGGTGGAAGAAAGACCACCTGACGTGGTGAAGCGACCTGAAGCATCATCATGAGAAGAGAGGTTTCCATGCGCATCGTCACAAGGGGTGACCGAAGAGTAAGTAGATAAAGGATCTACCGATGTTGAGCCCAAGGTGATCACTGAAGGAAGGTCAAGCGAAACAACAGGGGAGGATTCAGATGGAATTTTCCTCGAGGGTCTCATGGATGATGATAGGTTAGATGACCAAAAAATGGTGTAACAGTAACCAAAATATTAGAGATAACCTAGACTTCAGAATAGATATGCAGAAACACATTCAACCTTGAGCAACCATTAGTTCAGTTACCATACGCGCTTTTATTTAATCAGACCCGCGTATACACGCGCTTTCAATGAGGTGAACCCGCGTATACATCTGTGCACCTTTTAGAAAAACCCTAACTTTTCATACGCACTTTTCTTTAATAGGATCCGCGTATACACGCGCTTTTAATGAAACGAACCTGCGTATAGATTTATAAAAGATGAGCTATGCAGTAACAGACCAGATCTATGAACTTACCCATATTTCTTCAATTTCTTCAATAGATTTGCGCTAGGTCTTCATTACTTCTTTTCAGATCATCCTAGAGATTCATCATTTCCAGATCTAGAGGATTTGAACCTTCATCACATTCATAGGTGCATCATAGATTCAGATCTATCGATTAAGAACAGAGTTCAACCATACAGATAAACTTCAGAGTGAAGTATTCATTAAAGAACAGACACTTGCACACCCTTGCACAATGATTTTCTTCTCCTTATATAGGCTTACCCTTTATCAATACCATGAGTCAAAACCACATCACTTCTGATGGTATTCCTAGACGGGATCAAATAGACAATCCAGTGCTCAATACAATGGGTCAATACCATGGTAAAGTCCCCTGGTTTTACAAATTTAGAGCGCAATTGGGCATACGCGACTTGGAACGATATTTTTGGCGTGCATACGCTAATTCCCCTAAACAAACCCGTGTATGCTTTGTGACACACCTTGTTCAACAATATTCTGGCCCTTTCTTTCTCTGGTACTTCTGAGCTACTTGAAGAACATCAGATTTACATCATTAATAAACTCAACAAGCATCAAGAACAACTTCATTAAGTAGGTTTCCATCAAGGACAAAACTCTGCATCATATTGCCAACAATATCCCCCTTTGGACTTGATGGCAACCACGATGGTGTTTGATCACTACAACAGATAGATACATTAAGCATAATGATATTCTTCCCCTATTTAAACAGCATGTCACTCTCCCCCTTTGACATCAAGGGCAAAGGGCGGAGAAAAACCAACAAAAGGGTTTTCTCCTCATGTAGACAGAAGAGCACTGTAGAACTGATGTACACTGAAGTTACCATGCTCCCCCTGAGTTCATGCTGAATGTTCAAACATATTTTTCAATGAAGTACATGACTCTATGACGTTCCTATCATCAAGGACTCATACTTACATCAAAGATCCAACCAAGTGGATTTACATATGTGACTCAAATACCCAACCAAATGGGTTTACACATTTTGACTCAACTACCCAACCAAGTGGGTTTACAAATTTGAACAAGTCCTTACATGACTGAATATTACAATTTTACATCATGGGTCTCAACATGACCTTTTCAACCAATTAAAAATATGACCTTTTGTAACAAATACCAAAAAGACCTCAAGGAAGAGATCATACTTCAGAATCATCATAGTGCCAACAAATACCAACAGGGCTAATGCTCCCCCTGAAACTGTGCATCCAAGCATCCTTTCCATAAGACCAGGGCTCCTCCTTAGCTTCTACAACATGAACACTTTCAAGTCATCAAGGCATATTCACCCAATAAAAGAGAATGAAACAGAAATATAAGAACTGGAACACCACCAGAGACACCAAACAACATCAGAGATACCAAACAGCACCACAGCTTGTGCTGAAGAATGCTGCCCTAGAAAAATTGTCAACAACCACCCATACGCGGTTTTCTATGTATGAAATTGCATATATACGTGACTGTGTTCCAGGAAATCCGCGTATCCAATTTAATCTTCTGAATTTAAGTAAATCTGATCTTCTAAGATGTAGAGACCACTCACAGCTTTTGTTTGAGATTTTCAAATGCTTCCCTAGGCAGAGGTTTGGTAAAAATATCAGCAACTTGTTCTTTGGAGGGAACATACTCCAACTTCACCTTTTGTTCAAGCACTTGTTCACGTAAGAAGTGATACTTGATGGGAATGTGTTTGGTTTTCGAATGCATAATAGGATTTTTTGAGATACTGATGGCACTTGTATTATCACACATAATGGAAATAGGAGGTGTACATTTGATTTGAAAATCTTGTAAGGTTTGCATCATCCAAAGGAGTTGAGTGCAACAAGACGCGGCGGTCACATATTCTGCTTCTGCTGTAGATAAGGCAATAGAATTTTGCTTCTTTCTGAACCAAGATACCAACCTAGGCCCCATATAAAATGCACCACCACTAGTGCTTTTCTGATCATCAACATTTCCAGCCCAATCTGCATCAGTGTACGCATGAAGAGTGAGATCAGCATTTTTTGGATACCATAATCCAAAGTCTTGAGTTCCTTGTAGATATTTGAATATTATTTTGACAGCCTGAAGGTGAGACTCTTTTGGATTAGCTTGGAATCGTCCAACAATCCCAAATGCATGCATAATGTCCAGTCTAGTCCCAGTGAGATAAAGTAGACTTCCTATCATTGATCTGTATTCTGGTTGATTCACCGTGGGAGAATCATCATGAGAACTGAGATTGCATCCGGTTATCATTGGTGTACTTACAGGTTTGCATTCTTCCATGCCATACTTTTTTAGAATTTGCTTAAGATATTTTGCTTGTGATAGGAATATACCATGTGTAGTTTGATGCACTTGCAAACCAAGAAAGAATGTTAGTTCCACAAGTAAGAACATTTCAAATTCTTGCTGCATGACAGAAGCAAATTTCTGACTCATAGATTCTTCATTACTCCCAAAAATGATATCATCAACATATACAACCACAATCAATAGTTTATCATTTTCAACTTTTGTGTATAAGTTGCTATCAGTAGACCCCTTTGAAAATCCTTGTTGATGAAGATATTTGTCAAGACGATAATACCATGCCCTTGGAGCTTGTTTGAGACCATATAGAGCCTTTTAAGTCTACAAACAAGATTTTCATCATTTCCCAAAATGAATCCTTCTGGTTGTTCTATATAAACTTCTTCTTCTAGATCACCATTGAGAAATGCAGATTTAACATCCATTTGATAAACTTTGATTTTTTGAAAACTTGAAAAAGCAAGAAACATTCTTATGGCTTCAAGTCTAGCTACGGGAGAAAAAGTTTCTTCAAAGTCTATACCTTCTTGTTGAGTATACCCTTTGCAAACTAGTCTAGCTTTGTTTCTTATAACATCCCCATTCTCATTTAACTTGTTCTTGAATATCCATTTAGTTCCAATGACATTTTTATCATGTGGTCTTGGTACCAATTCCCAAGTGCGATTCTTTTCAATTTGATCAAGCTCTTCATTCATGGCTTGAACCCAACATTCATCTTTTCTACCTTGATTGACATTGTGTGGTTCAATCGTGGATAGAAATGCCAGATAGCTAGAAGATCCCACAAGAGTCCTCCTTGTTTGTACACCTGATTCCTTGTCTCCCAAAATTTGAGATTCAGGATGATTCTTTTGAACATATCTGGAAGGAGCTTTTTCAGATAAATTATCTTCAGGTTCTTCATTGGATCGACTGTCTATATCATTTCTATTTGATGCAGAAGGACAAAATTCACCATCATCTTCATCTTCTGTTTGTTTTTCTTCTTTAGGGGCTGCAGGAGACTCATCAAAAACAACATCAATACATTCAACAATCTTCCGAAGCCTTTTATTGTAACATTTGTATGCTCTGCTTGTAGATGAGTAACCAAGAAGAATTCCTTCATCTGATCTGGGTTCAAACTTGCCAAGATTTTCATCATTATTTTTGATAAAGCATTTACTTCCAAAAACTCTAAAATGCTTTACAGAGGGAGAATTACCATACCAGAGTTCATATGGAGTTTTGTCACTATTTACCCGAACATGTGCTTTGTTGAGAATATTTGCTGCTGTGTGAGCTGCTTCTCCCCAAAAAGTGTCAGGTGTTCCGGAATCATCAAGCATAGCTCTAGCCATTTTTTGAATTCTTCTATTCATTCTTTCTGCTACGCCATTTTGTTGTGGAGTGCCTGCTACAGAAAACTGTCTTTTTATGCCATGTTGTTCATAGAATTCAAGAAATTCATCTGATGTATATTCTCCTCCTCGATCAGAGCTAAGACACTTGATTTTTAGATCTAATTCATTTTCAACCAGTGCTTTGAAGATCTGAAATTTATCAAATGCTTCATCTTTATGTTTAAGCAACCCGATCCAACACATTCTAGAGAAATCATCAATAAATAAGATATAGTATTGTTCACCACGTGGTGAATTTTTCCTCATAGGTCCACATATGTCAGTATGAATGAGTTCAAGAGGCCTACTTGATGATCCTTCCTTGGCATTAAATTTCACTCTGGTCTGTTTACCGAATTGGCAAGATTTGCATATGATACTTTCTGGTAGAGTAATATTGGGAAGACCACGAACAACTTTAAGTCTGCTTGATTTGTTGATTTGAGAGAAGCTCAGATGCCCCAACTTTCTATGCCATAGCCAATTTTCTGAAGATTTACTCAAGTAACATTGATCTTTGCAGTTCTTCAATACATATAGGTTGCTTGGAGTTATTTTTCCTTTTATAACTTTTTTACCTGTATCAAGATCACGTACCACACATTCTTTTGAACTAAAGACAACTTCAGTTCCTTGATCACACATTTGACTTACAGTTAACAGGTTATGTCTTAATCCATCCACATACATGACATTATTAGCTTTCACCTTTTCTTTTAGAAAAACAGACCCTTTTCCCTTAATGATAGCAGGTGTATCATTTCCAAATGTAACATTCTTTTCCTTTTCTAGAGCATTATATGAAAGAAGTTTGTTTTTGTCACCTGTCATATGTTTTGAGCATCTGCTATCAATATACCATTGATTTTCTTCACCTTCTGCAAATAAAGCTATGCCACAATTTTCAACCTGTATTTCCTTCTTTTTCCACACTTTGGAGCTTGAAGCGACATGTTCTTTTGGCTGGACTTTGCTCCTACATTCAGATTCTTCATGGCCAAATTTATTGCAATAAGCAAATTCAACTTCATTTTGAAGAGGATAAAAGTTGTTATAGGTATTATTCTTTGGTTCAATATCCATCCTTTTCTTTCTTGCTTCTCTTGTCATGATGGTTTTATAAGCAACATATTGAACAACTTTATTACCAAAATTGTGACATGAGAAACATTGTCCATTGAAGTAGAAATTTCTGCGATCGTGAAATCTTCTATTTGAATTTACCTGTTGGTTGGAGCTTCTTTGAAAGTTATTCCTGTTAGTGTTCCTTGAATTGATATGATCCTGCTTTACTTGTAAAGATTCCTTACTCCCTTGTTGAATGGCAGAATATTGTAAACCAGCTGTGGCTGCCTCTAGATAGTTCGGTGCTGAAGCCTGAGAGGATTCTCCAATATATCCAAGACCTGTTTTTATAAGAGGAGAATGTTGTACCTTGATAATATCATATAAGGTTTCAGATCCTTTAGAAAATCTAAGATTCAGAGTCTTTACTTTCTCCAATTCTTTTCTTAGACTTACCACTTCACATTTTGCTTTCTCCTTGTGTTTCTTTTCTTCTTCAATCTGATTTTTCAGTGTCTCTATGATTATTTTACTTTCTTCTAAGCATATTTTGAGTTGATTGTTTTCATCAAGAAAATCATTGTCCTCTAGAGCATCCACAAAAGTATCCTTTTCTTCTTTATATTCCTCTTCAAATGCCATGAGAAGTCTAAAATCTTGTTCACATTCTTCCTCACTATCAGATAACCCATCACTGTCTTCATGAGTATAGTAACTTTTCTTATTGCTAGATCGGTTCTTATTCCTTCTTGCTACTTCCTTCCCTTTAGCAGGTGTTTCTTTATGAGGACACTTAGCAGCATAATGACCAACTCTTCCACACTCAAAATATTTGAAAGGAAGCTTACCTCTAAACTGTCCTGTGCCTAGTTGGAGTTTCTTTACAAAATTTGCCTCATCTTCTTCTGAGATATATCCTGAACCTTCTGCTTCTTGTACTTCTTTCCCTTTTGTAGAAGCTTTGAAGACTACCTCTTTGACTTCAAATGGTCCTCCTCTTCTCATTTCATATGCAGTTAGTATGCCATGAAGTTGCACCATAGTAAGATTTTGAAGATCCTGTTTCTCTTCAAGAGCAGAAACTTTTGACTCAAACTTTGCCGTTAGCGACCTTAAAATTTTCTCAACCAAAGTAGATTCAGTTATTGTTTCTCCCAGATTTCTCATACGATTTACAACATCATCAACGCGTAAAAAGAAACTAGCAATATTCTCATAATTATGCATTCTTAAATTTTCATATTCGATTCTGAGAGTTTGAAGTTTTGCACTTTTTACCTTTGCATCACCTTCATACTTAGAATGATTTTGTCCCATATTTACTTTGCTGTATTCAGCTGCATGACTTTGACAAATTCTGATTCAGTTAGACTTCCTGTTATAGCATTGACTGCTTTTGCATTTGATTCATAATTCTTCCTTTCAGTTGGATCTATTGGTGTAGCAGCTAGATATTGATATCCTTGTTCAACAATGGCCCATACATCTGCTCCCATAGACTGAAGATAGGATCTCATCCTTATTTTCCAAAAGATTAAATTACTTCTGTTGAAGAGCGGAGGCTTGATAGATGTTGTTCCCTCTTGATTGCTCATCTTGCTTGATCTTCCTTCTAGCGGCTAAGCTTTTTCAGAAGGACCTGCTCTGAAACCAATTATTGGGAAAAATACTGAGAGGGGGGGGGGGGGGGGGGGTGAATCAGTATTTAGTGCAGACAATATAACTTTTTCTTTTTCCTTTCTAAAAACCCATACGCTACTTTCCTGAATCCAACTCGCGTATATACGCGGATATCCTTTACAGAACTCACATATATCCAGTGATCTAATTATGCATTAATTCTTGACTTAAACCATTGAATTATTCAATCATCAAATGTTTAGAAAATAGTAAACAGGTGCAGAAAGAACAGAATAATCATCACACATAAGCAACACACATGAACACTAGGATTTTAGGTGGAAACCCAATTCGGGAGAAAACCACCGTTGCCGTCGTCTCAGTATTCAATATTTATTATTAAGAAAACTTCTTAAAACCATGTACTGGGGCAGACTTATACTAGTACGCAGGCACCCACCTGTAGAAAGCTACAACCTTCTCTCGTTTACCAACCTCTCCTGGAAGGGAGAAACAATCCCCTGCTCTCGTTTACCAGCCTCTCCTGGAAGGGAGCTACGACCCCTTGCTCTCGTTTACCAACCTCTCCTGGAAGGGAGCTACGACCCCCTGACTGAAGGCTTCGACCCTCAGCACCACCGCAGACCACGTTTCATCAATTTTCAAACTGGATCAAAATAGCTTCAACACAACCCTTCACTTATCAACAATCATATTTCGCCCATTGCTTCAAACAGAACCGTGAGACCACTGTAACCAGAATATCAGAGATAACCCAGAATTCAGAATAGATATGCAGAAACACATTCAACCTTGAGCGACCATTAGTTCAGTTACCATATGCACTTTTATTTAATCAGACCCGTGTATACACGCGCTTTCAATGAGGCGAACCCGTGTATACATCTGTGCACCTTTTAGAAAAACCCTAAATTCTCATACGTGCTTTTCTTTAATAGGATCCGCGTATACACGCACTTTTAATGAAATGAACATGCGTATAGATTTATAAAAGATGAGCTATGCAGTAACAGACCAGATCTATGAACTTACCCAGATTTCTTCAATTTCTTCAATAGATTTGCACCAGGTCTTCATTACTTCTTTTCAGATCATCCTAGAGATTCATTATTTCCAGATCTAGAGGATTTGAACCTTCATCATATTCATAGCTGCATCATAGATTCAGATCTATCGATTAAGAACAGAGTTCAACCATACAGATAAACTTCAGAGTGAAGTATTCATTAAAGCCCAGACACTTGCACACCCTTGCACAATGATTTTCTTCTCCTTATATAGGCTTACCCTTTATCAATACCATGAGTCAAAACCACATCACTTCCGATGGTATTCCTAGACGGGATCAAATAGACAATCCAACGCTCAATACAATGGGTCAATACCATGGTAAAGTCCCATGGTTTTACAAATTTAGAGCGAAATTGGGCATACGCGACTTGGAACGATCTTTTCGGCGTGCATATGTGACTTCCCCTAAACAAACCCGCGTATGCTTTGTGACACACCTTGTTCAACAATATTCTGGCCCTTTCTTTCTCTGGTACTTCTGAGCTACTTGAAAAACATCAGATTTACATCATTAATAAACTCAGCAAGCATCAAGAACAACTTCATTAAGTAGGTTGCCATCATCTTCATCAAGTAGGTTTCCATAAAGGACAACACTCTGCATCATATTGACAACATTAGCTATAAGCTAGTTGGAATATAATTTTTGTTTTTGCTTCTTAGTTTGATGAATAAGAGGGTATAGAGACCCATTAATCTCCTTAGTGGGAATAAAATCACTGCTAATGTGAATGGAGATCATTTTAATGACTTGATTAAGCACCCTTGTGTGTGAAAAGGGGCTAGGGCATGTAGACTGGGTCAACCTTGACCAAATCAACAATGCTGGTATGGAAGGAGTGACATTCATTGAAAAAAAACGCAGTTTTGGATGGAAACAAAATGCATGGAAGTAGTGGCTTTAATGAGTTGAGCCCAAGGTGAGGAATCTCGCCAAGCATATAAGGAAGGGGATGGCAGCCATTATGAGTGTGTTGTTGATTATTATTTTGATATGGTCCGTATGACTAGTTGCTCTCTTCAGCTGTTTAGCTAAGACTGCAGTGATGTTTAGTACAAGGATGTTCTCGAGTGGGAATCCCACCTTCATCCTCAGTGGAATTCTAGTGCCCACTCAGGAGAAGTATATGCCCTATATTTCCACATTCTGGCATCAGGCCAAGATCCATCTTTCTTCTACAGTGCAGTTTCTGCAGAGGGTTGTGTTGTGTTCGAGGGTGTAGCAGTGGAGAGTTGATTTGGGTGATTTCTGAGCTATATTTCAGTGTAGGAAGGTTTCCTTCCATTGGGAGGCTATTAAAAAAGGCCCTTGAGCCCTATTGTAGCATTTGGCACCAAGCCACATTATTATTTCCCCCTACAATACATTTTCAATCTTGGACTATGTGATTCTAGGGAGGAGTTGCAGGGGTGGTTTCAGTACACCATTTGGGGAGATGGTTTTCCAGTGAAGGAATCAAAATTTGATCTGGAGAGTCTATTAGGAGGAGGCTTCATTCTATGCTACATCATATTAGCCACATATTTACAGTGATTTACTTGCACTGAGTCTCCAGCCCTAGGGCTTTGGTTCATCTTTTGTATCTTGGTGTATTTTATGAAATCCCTCTTTGTGTTCTTTTTGGAGGTTATTATAGAGCCTAGATATTTATCTTCTATATCTCTTGAGGAATATATCAGCCATTTGTATCATTTTATGTTCATATGCCATATATGTGCTCATCATTACTGTGCTATAGCAACTTTTCGACATTTTGTGTATTAGTAGTACCTCACTTTTGAGAGGGTTTATCTATTGGAGGCTTGTTGGTTCTTGTTGTATGATTTTTGCCTCATTGTATTGCACTATTTTACTACTAATATGACTAATAAAATGACTCCATATTGGTCTCTCATATTTATTCATTGATCTATCACTACTACTTTCCATTGTTATGTCTTATATTGTTGCTTTCCCCATTTGGGAATATTATAGTGGTATCAGAGTATAATATTGGCTCAGCCTGTGCATCTTAAGCTAATATTTCATTAGAAGAAGGATATACTCTCACAGATAGAGATAAGATGTATCTCAGAATAAACCGGAGATATAATTATACAGATGATAAAGAAGAGAAGGGAAAAACTCCCTTATTAGGAGAAGATGAGGAGAAGGAGTTTCCTAAGCTTCTTCTTCGAACTATGCAAGACATTGCAAGAGAAATAAAGGATATGAGGATGAATAGACACAAATAATCCCCTAAATGGTTTCTACATGGAGAAGGCTTTTGAATTTATCATCACTGGAATGATCAACCAATGAAGCAGCAGACTTCCCAATGCTCTACAATGCCTACATTTTTAGCAGTGGGAAATGGAGGGCTTCAAGAACAAGAAAATCTTGAAGAATATTTTCTTGAGTATGAGTCTCAATCTCGGAGATTCAAGGACCATTTGACATTTCAATAGTTCTGTCAAATCAAAGACAATAGGAGACCCCAGCATCACAATAGAGGTGGAGGATTAATACATAATCATGATCTACACCGGACTATGGGCAGATTTTGTTTACCCAATTAATATGGGTCATCAGAATGCACTACCAAATAATGGGTAGAGAAGCTAGACATCTACTTCCAGCTGAACCAAGTACCAGAGATGGAGGCCATCAAAATAGCAGCGTTGCACCTTGAGGGTGAAGCACATGATTGGTGGTTTCATGGAATTTCTACATTGGGTCATGCCAATGTGACTGCATATTCAGAGTTGACAAGGAGGTTGGTGGAGAGTTTGATCGAAGAGACCTGGAGGCACCTTTCATTAGGCTAGCTAAGATCAAACAATCAGGTAATCCAGAAACTTATATTTATGAATTTTTAAAACTTTATATTATGGTTCCTATTTATTTGTAGCAAGGAGGGTCGATATGTTTATTGATGGGCTACCAGAACCTCTTCATGGGTTGGTTAAATATACCAAACCCAATACCCTTCTAGATGCCATTGAAAGGGCTAGAGATCTACAAGATTCCTTGTCAAACGCAAAGGAAAAATTTGAGAAAAAGGCCACTTTTCCATAAAAGGGAAAATATGAGAAGGCTCCTCTTTCAAAGGAGAGCCAAAACAAAGTACCTCTTAGTGATGATGTCTGAAGAGACTTGAGGAGAAGGAAGATTTGATTCACATGCCAAGAATCATGGGCACCTAGACATAGATGTGTAGAAGGAAAGGCACACTATATAGAGGTCTTTTCAGATGATGAGGAGGAAGAAGAAGAAGAACCAAAAGGAGGTCACAAATCTAGTATAGCAGGAGAGGATCCACCACCATTGGGAGGTGGGAATGGAGCATTTGCTCCAATTGGAGGGGCCCTTGAATCATTGAGAGGAGTACCCAAGTACTTGACCTTGAGGGTTCGAGGTTACATTCTGGATCAAAGGGTTTCAGTTTTGATTGATAGTGGGGCTACCCATAACTTTATTGATTCCCAACTAGTGCAGAGGAGGGTAATACCCACTGATGATTTTGAGGGATTTTCAACTTTGGTCCCAAGAGATAGAGCTATGTAGTGCATGCATTATGTTCCATATTTATCTGTGACCATGGGGACATATACATTGAATGATCACTTCTTTGTGGTTGACATACCTAACACCAATGTGATATTAGGTGTGTAGTGGTTAATTAATTTGGGGAAGGTCACCATAGATTAGGAGACTTTGTAGATGGAGTGGGTGGACATAAAGAGTGGAAAAAATCAGATGATTATGGGTGCCATCCACACATATCCCTCACAAACAACTTCCACGCAGAAAACAGAGATGGATTTGTGCAGTGGAAGCAAGGACCTAACAGTTCCATCATGTATGCAGATGACATTGGCCCATGAGACATTACTATTTACTAGAAAACCACCTGGGAGGCCACCTAATCAGGAGTTGGTGAGAAATTTCTCACAACATGTTGCACCACTCATAGATCCAAGAGGAGTGGGAACATTGGGAGGTCATGGTGCAGCGCAGAGAGTCTTGGGTAGAATCATGGAGGAGTAGCAAATGGAGGATAGCAACATCCCAATATGTGATTTTGGCATGGGAGATTTTAAAGAAGGAGGTAGCCACATGACATATGCTTTATATGATAGATCATCAACGTTGTCACTATGGAGGATAGATCCTTATTGGAAATCCTAGCTGTTGGTGGATTAGTCCAAGGATCTTTTTACTTGGATGATACTTGATGACCAGCTAATAGAGGAGGGATATTCAGTAAGAGATGGGGTCATCTACTATCAGAGTAGGATCTTCTCATCTAGAGCATCCAAGCTCAAGGAGAAGTTACTACAAGCAGCACATGAATATTTTCTATTCAGCCACACTTATTCCATGAGAGCATACCATACCATCATGGAGGGATTTACTTGGGAAGGCTTTGAAGAGGAGATATATCAGCATTTTAGGAGATACATGAATTATGTGGAGATTGAGGAGAGACAGAAGTCTTTGATGGATTTATCACAAACACCTCTTTCCTCTTTGGGAATGGACTTATCTATGAGACACTCCATTAGTGTGATAAAAGTATATGGTAAGGAACATGTTATTAGGCATAATGATTTACTTGATGAATATTTGCATTCCTTTACCATACATGTGCAAGGCATTGTTCCAAGGAGGAGTGTTTTTCGTTATAAACTTCATGGTCAACTTGGGGCCATAAATAGTGTTTTGCATATCCACTCCCTAGGAGGATATAGGGATATGATATATCATTCAGCATGTACTCCATTGGCACCAATCATTAATCACCTTCTCATATCATGTGAGAAGACTATGGAAGCAAGTAAGTGGTGGGGAAACCACTTATTATATCATTATCTGAGGTAGTCATGAGACGTATTGTGCTGGTTCCATATGTGGGACTATGATCCTCCTCCAACATTGCATATGGTAGATTATGTATCCTTGGTTTTGATCCCATACATCGATGATGTCCTTATTATTATTGTGGGAATTAATGGAGGAAGGATGCAAGGATTGAATATGCCCATTGGGAGTGATATGCTCCATTTTTCTTCTGCTTCATGTTTTTGGGAGAACATTGGGCAAACCATGATTGTTACATTGGATTTTTTGCTTCCTTATGAGGTGAGTCATTGGCATCTCATGAGTAATTAGGAGGAGAATTTCATGGGGGGATTGATTGGGGGGAACTTGATATATGAGGAGAGCTTATCACATTGATGTGTCACCAGGGAAGGAGGAGAAGAGTTGCAACACTCACCTTTATAGTTTCTTGAGGACAAGAAAATTTTGGGAGGGGAGGACTGTAATATTCCCAATTAGCTATAAGCTAGTTGGACTATTAATTTTTGTTTTTGTTTCTTATTTTGATGAATAAGAGGGTATGGAGACCCATCAATCTCCTTATTAGGAATAAAATAATGTGAATGGAGATAATTTTAATGGATTTATTAAGCACTCTTGTGTGTGATAAGGGTTTGGATCATGTAGACTCGGTCAACCTTGACCAAATCAAAATCGTTGGTATGGAAGGAGTGGCATTCATTGAGGGACAACGCAGTTTTGGAGGGAGACCCCCGACATGGAAGTAGTGGATTTAATGAGTGGGGCAAAAGGTGAGGAAGCTCACCAAGCATATAAGGAAGGGGATGGAAACCATTGTGAGCATGTTTTTTATTATTTTTTTGATATGGTATGTATGACTAGTTTCTCTCTTCAGCTGTTTAGCTAAGACTGCAGTGTTGTTTAGCACAAGGGTGTTCCTGAGAGGGAATCCCACCTTCATCCTTATGGTACTTCGAGTGCCCACTTAGGAGAAGTATATGAACTATATTTCCACATTCTGGCATCAACCCAAGCTCCATATTTCTTCTACAACATAGTTTCTGCAGAGGGTTGTGTTGTGTTGTAGGGTGGAGCAGTGGAGAGTTGATTTGGGTGATTTATGAGCTATATTTTAGTGGAGGAAGGTTTAATTCCATTGGGAAGCTATTAAATAAGTACCTTGAGCCTTATTGTAGCATTTGGCACCAGGCCACATTATTATTTTCCCCTACAACGTATTTTCAGTCTTAGACTGCGTTATTCTAGGGAGGAATTGCAGGGGTGGTTTCAGTACACCATTTGGGGAGATGGCTTTCCAGTGAAGGGATCAACCTTTCATCTGGAGATTCTATTGGGAGGATGCTTCATTATATGCTACATCATATCAGCTACATATTTCCAGTCATTTAATTCCAGTGAATCTTCAGCCCTAGGGCTTTGGTTCATATTTTGTATATTGGTGTATTTTCTGAAAACCCTATTTGATTTTTTTTCGAGGTTGTTATAGAGCCTATATCTTTACATTCTATATCTCTTGAGGCATGTATCATCCATTTGTATCATTTTATGTTCATATGTTGCATTTGTGCTCATCATGACTGCGTTGTAGCATCTTTCCAACATTCTGTGTATTAGTAGTACCTCACTTTTGAGAAGGTTTATCTATCGGAAGCTTGTTGGTTCTTATTGTATGATTTCTGCCTCATTGTATTGCACTATTTTGCTACTAATATTACTAATAAAATGACTCCATATTTGTCTCTCATATTTATGCATTGATCTATCACTTCTACTTTCCATTTTTATGTCTTATATTGTTTCTTTCCCCATTTGGGAATATTACACCTCCATACTTCGACTGAATAAATTATATATGATAAACCTACTAACTAATTAAAATCAATGTCGTAACTAACTGTCAATTTATTATTAAGTACATAACAGAGAAGGACTAACATTATTTGACATGTGTAAATAAAATAGTTGGAGTCATTAAGGACAATGGACATCTGGGGTTGTTTTTATTTCCTGAAATCAGGTTTGCTATATGTTTGCCAGTGTAAATCCTATCAAGCCTGACACTTGTGAAATTTGACTATCCTTTGAGTGCTAAAATATAGATTTGGATATTCATATGGTTTTATACCTTGAAACGCTTGATTTGATCGAATCTCCCATATTCTTTCTAAAAATAGAGAAATTGTTATAAAACTAATGACACATGTATAACTAATAATCAGTATTTAAGAAAGTTATTGCAAGAGGGGTGACATGTGTAAAACTTCCTCCTACTTTTGAGGATGTTGTTATTAACAAGATCTTCTTTTCCATTCGAGAGATGGACGACATATATGAATAAGGATTTGCATTTAGTGGTTGATCTCCGATATATATTGAGGTCGAGTAAGTGCTAGGACAGCCGGAAGATACACCTATAAAACAACCTTGAATATGCCCTGTTAGCTATTGACCTATATTATGTAGATATTTTCAACCTTGATTGTATTTTTAGTCTTCTGCAGATAGTTAAATTTCTAGTATATTATTTTAGTAAACTCATCTGCAAGAGCCAGATTGTCGGAGGTAAAATCATCTACATATCCTTTTATAAGCTTACTTAGGCTCCACACCATGTAGAGACCTAAACCCATGACTTCTTCAATATTAGGCCTTTTCCCTTTAGCAACAACCATTTGACCAAAGTATCTAAGGTAAGCTCTATAAACTTGTTCTAAACTTGTAGCTGCAATAGGGAATTTTGAAATAATCGAGACAATTTACTCGAGTGATAATTTCGCCTTTTTTTACCGTGCCAAGTTCGTAGAGTGAAATAAATAATCCTTTGTTTACTTGGGAAAAATATACATGCATGCCCAACATGAAGCTGGATATTTATAAGTTTCAAGTCCATGGAAGACGGGACCTGCACATTAACTTGAACCATATGTTTCGCATATTAAACCTCCAACATTTTTGTATGAAATGAGAGCCTAATTGAAAGAGTTGTATAAGTTTTATGTTATAATCCTTTTAATTTCAAAGATAAAATGTAGTGGAGTTGTATCATTCATGGAACTAGACTTAGAAAATCAGTTTGGATTTAATTTTTTGTTACTCCTTGTTGAAAAAATCAAGACCTAAGTGGAAAGGTTGGCAACAGGAATTTTTATAAGCGGATGCCTTTTGTTTGCCATAGTAAGAAGTGGAAAATTTGGTATTGAGCCAATATTTCCATGTTCCCCCAACGAATGGCTTATGGATATAAAGCCTTCCGGGAAATATCTAGAATCATAAGCTGATTTTAACCTTCGGCTTGTTGAACCTGCACTTTCGTCTAGAGATGATGATCTACTAAAATACCGGATGATCCTGATTGAAGTAGACATAATAATTGAGCTCCTCCATAGCATACAATGCATTGTTAATTGGAAAAAACTTGCATTCCACCTGTTATGTGACTAGCATTGCCAAAGGTACCGATATCCATCAACCTTGCATGTAAATTTCAAAGGAGTGCTAGAATCTTTCTCCAACACAGGACTTACTTCTACAACATCATCAATCATGACTTTGGAAAACACATGGCTAGTGTTCACCACTGCCAGCTTCTTCAACTCAAATATAAAACTTGGACTTTTTTTAGACTTCCTTTCATGAGTGCGAAACCCTTCAGAGTCACTTTCCTCTTCGTCAGCACTATTATTTCAGCCAGAACAGAGTTTTGAAAACCATTGAATTTATCTTCAAGTTACCCACTCCCTCTCTTCCAACAACCTTGAGCCTTCGCACACGAGGATTCAACACTTTTTAGGTTTCTTTGGATCCAGGTCTTCCTTTTTCACCACTCTCTGCCATGAAGAATTTAAGCTGGAGTCCAATTTAATTTCAATAAAATTCACCAGCATTGTGTTTGATCTGCAAAAACCTGAGATGGATTTCAGAGGGGGGCATATCTGGTTAGTGATATTGTGATAGGGGGTGCAAAATTTTCTAGGGATGACACATGGGTGTAGGAGTGGAGACTATAACCATTTATTTCAGACGCCCCAAACATTAAGGTTTGAATGGTGGAGGGGGGGAGGGGAGGGGGGAGAAAAATAATATTGGTTATTGGATGTGAAGCGGGGGTTTAATATGGTCGAAGATGTTAGCCACCTATAAAAATTTGTCATACCAAATGGTGGCTAAATATTTTTAGCCTTCAAGAAACAATTCATTTCCAAATTGTGAGTTCTTAAAGTCTTATGCTGTTCTTTATCCTGGAAATTAATCTTCACTGCTATTTCACTATAAGCCCTCAAATACCTTGTTGTATACCAAGTAAAAACTGCTTGTAACGGCTCCACTCTCCATCATTTCACTTCTCCATTTTACCCTTTTCTCCTTCATAAAATTCCCCCAAACACCATCATTTAACCTCTTCTAAACCTTATATCTCCCTTTCATTTGGTTTAAATCCCTCCATTTCAACCTATCGAAACCCTATCTTGGGCTTAAAAAATCATTGTTTTAGGCCTAAAAAGTAGTATTTTGCACTATAAAGGTTTTTAAGCCCCCGAGGGCTTATATCTTTTAGCCCCCCATTTCATATGACCTAAAGCCCCAAAACCGAGCGCTTAAAACATAAACTCCCATGTAAAAACCTTACCTTTCCTTTTTTTTTTTCTCGACATTATGGTTATGAGTAAACCTGGACCATTGATCTATAGCGATCAACGACCATCAGGCCATCTATCCTCCGCCTTTCATCTACTGCGCCTTCCCCTCTTCCAAAAATATTCATTTCATCTTTTAATCTCGACCATCTAATCCGATGATCCAATAATCGAGACTTAACCCGATAAAACCCACTTTCCATTTAACCTGTCCACCACGGGACAAGACAGATGACGCAAAAATTGGTCCTACCATCCATTCTCTGTGCTTCTTATCCCCTGTCACATGCTATCCGCATCGTCCGATCTACCATCGATGATCCAATGGACCGAAATCCATATCGCGTAATTTTTGGCCTTTCCCCGCAGTGCGCTACTTCTGCGCGATAAAAGTGGTTTTGAAATTCCATGTGCCGATCACTGAATCATATCACATTCCATTCGGCTAATACCGCTTACCCCCAAAATGCCACGCGAAAACCACCACCAGTTTTCCAAAACCACCTTCCCAAACTTCGCACCATATTTCAAATATTTACCTGGTTAGTTGTTCTGCTAGGTTTCGCTCCTTCTTCCACTGCTTTTATCCATCCTTAGAGTTTCATCACTTCCATTAAACCTTTGAACACAGTTAACCATCTCCGCAGGGTTTCTTAATAATTTTTTTTGTTTTGCAGAGTTCTAATGCTGGATAATCCGTGTATTTCCACAATCACAAATAGGTGACTAGTTCAGTCCAGAATGACGATTCTGTGACTTATATCAATTAGTAAAAGGAACCAACAGGGTTTCCAAATTCATGTTATCAGTGGATCGTGATCCTTGATCTTAGATGAAACCCTCCAACTGACAGAAAGCCACCTGTGCCAGTGAAACAAAGCAGTAAAGTGTATCAATATACATAATTAATGGGTAAAGAAGATTAAAGCCAAAGCCTGAAGATTAGGGTTTTAATCCTCAGGTTTAAAGGGATAAAGACAGTATCAGAGAATGAAGACCCGAAGCAAAGATCAAGGCTTAATGAAGCTTAAACGCAGATCGAAATCAGGTCAAAAATGTTTTAAAGTAAAAACAGAGAAGTTATATCAGTCGAAGAAAGCCTCCACTGCCACATCAGAGGCTCAAATATCCTTTTCAGCTACCAAAGTGCCACTTGCAGCCTCAATAAATCAAAATAAGGCATAGTTATTGCCTTAGTTAGTGATATTTTTGTTAAAGACAACCAGAATTATTGCCAGCCTATCTGAAAGAGTTTAAAGTCAAAAAAATATGCCAAGTAGCTAAAAATTAAATGAAAATTAATACATGGAAAACATCAGATATCTCCTCTATTGATCCCCTCAAAGGCAGAGAAGCATTAAATCATATTAATTTAACTAAAGACCTTTTCTTTCACCCCACCTCCTCTTCCTTTTATAAGTACATCTGAAGAAGATAAGATAATGTTGGTTGTTGATGTAATACTTGCTGCTCGAGACTTTCTGGATGTAAATAGTTCTCAGACGCTGTTGAAGCTTTGTTTGTAATCAAAGAAGTTAGGCTAAGAAGAGAAGTTGTTGATGTACTGAAACATTGGACTTGAAGTATGTAATTAGATTGACATCAATATACAATCTGATTCATGGGATCTTGGTCTATACCATTGGTGATGTACCCTTCTTAGTACTTGTTTTCCCTCTTATGTTTTTCATAAAATTGTCCATTTTTCTCTGATAAAGAACAGAAAATATAGAGCTAGGATTTACTCTTAGAAGTACCCTACTCTCACTGATGAGCTTTATCTTTATGTTTTCCTCCAGCTGTGTATTTAAGAATGATTTAGTACAGTCTAAGCCAATTAAGGAATGTTGGTGAGCCCATGTCTTACTGTCTAAAACTCTAAACATTGTTCTTGAATGATATTTTCATTACATGCTAAGTAGAGTTAGACTAGGAAAGTCTATGGTTTGCCTTGTCTTCTAGTTCTTTCTCCAAAGGTTGTTTGAAAGTTTCCCTTAAGAGTATGCTGAAAGCAGGATAGGTTCAAAGTCCTTACTTGATCTTAAGCTACACTTTGTTTTCTTATCTGTTTTCATCCTTTCTGAAAGTAGTCAAGGGGATTACTAGATTTTTTTTCTAATAACTTGGCTTTAATACAAGTTTGTCCAAAGAAGTCTATGGTTAGCCCTGTCCTTTGGATTACTTCAAAAAAATTACTTAAAGGTTTTTTCTTGTTCAACAGAGTTAATTAATTCTTGATTGAGTTGTTAGCTTTACTTTGTTCTCAACACTTTAATGTTCCATCCCATCATTTAATCTAAAGAGATCCTTTGTTATAGATGACTTGCCCCATGGACCACTCGTGAAAACTGTTGTGCAATTAAAACCTTTTGTGACTCTATAGCCCAATGGATTAAGTGTTGTTTCATACCTATCCTATCAGCTGAACCTTGTTTTTATTATTCACAGCTTCACCCTGTCGTGACCAGCAACAACCCCCCTTTTTATTTAATATTAGTAATAATGCTAAATAAATGGGGACCCTTAGTTAAAAAATCCAAAAAATCAATTAGGATTTGTTTTCCTTTTCAAATAAAAATTTCTATCATAAACTTAGAGAAATCCCTTAGAAATAACGTTAAGAAATAGTTAAGTTTATGATAGATTACAATAAAATTGTTCTTTAAACAAAATAGCGCATCCATAGCAAAATGGTATATATTTTTTATAAAACTGAAAATGCGATTTTGCGCTTTTGCGATAATGCGATCCCAAAAAGCCTATACAATAAACATATTGGTCGCAGATCGCATAGCGCAAAAAATAGAAATGTTAAACGAATACCTTTTGCGCTATTTACAATTTTGCGCTTTTGCGAGATTTGAGATATGCGCTTTTGCGCTATTGCGCAATTTGCGTTTTTGCGCTATTTTACATAACTGCGATGGCTTCATTTTGCAATATTGCGATATTGAGACATTGTGATATTGCGATATTGCGCAGCAAATCGCAGATCGCAATGTCGCAGATTCATTTAGGCGCGTTGTTCAAAGGCAATCTTCCCATATATCAAATCTATTATGTGCTTTAATGATTAGATTAAATGATTGGATTGACAATTAATGGTAAATGAGATTTTGTTTTGATTGAAAGTCGTTTCACGATTAAAATATTATATTTCATCCGCCTTCGCATTTAAAACAGTCTCATCACCTTTCTTATGCCATTACTCTCATTTAACTTGTAAAACACAGGCACGAAGGAGTAAACGTCTATACAAAGCTTTCACTAAACACTATGGGTAAGAAGGAGAAGAGCTCAAATTCTAAAAACAGAGAAATGGCTTCACTGTACGCAGACACCGCTTGTAATAAGGATGCCGGTATATCCACTTGGGAAGGAATGTATAATCTGTTAGAAGAAGAAAATCCTGTGGTAATAAAAGTTGTGGCTACAGCAGGTTCTAGTAATACGTCTGAAGCAACCCTCAAAGAACTGGCTTGTTCATTTCTGCATAGGATAGCTGCAAGGCCAAGGATTCTCCCATATACGGACATGGTGAAATGGGTGCTGGACAACACCGATATTTCAAACAGACAATTCAGAACTCCAGCTCAAGAGCTAATCGGGTCATTCACCACGGAAGATTTGAGACTAATGTATAAGTTGTCGGAACCTCAGGCGACTTACAATAAACAATTCATGGAAGATTTTTCCAGAGAGCATGCAAATTTGGCAGAATGCACAAAGGAGTGGACCAAAAGAAGTGAACCATTGAAGAAAAAAAAACAAGGTATGTACAACACGGGTTCACTTACCTCTCCTTATTGTTTCACTGCTGCTATGTTATGCAGGCTTTTTGGAAAGCCTGACATAAATATGATCTTACCTGAATGGCTCCCTTTGTTGAATGCGGTCGTTAATTCTACAATTGTAGAATGGGCCAAAATCCTATCTGATAATTTGACCACTGCTATTTTTCACTACCGGTCCAAACGAAATGTTTCTCAGCGGGTTTATCCGCCTTTTTATTTATCTGCTTATTTAATGGACGCTATATGTTATGTATCTAAATTCCCTATGATGGGTTGGCAATGGACTATCCACGATCCTTTGCTTATTCATGTGTACCATAAATAACTATGGGAGTCTAAGTTTGTCCCCCATTTTACCAAATTTGTCATGGAATAATGCTGCCATTGTACAGAACATTGCATAATAAGGATGCCCCAAGGTTATCCCCAGAAATAGAGGTTGACATTCTCCCCGTCGCGAGATGGTTTGGAGAAGAATTGTTCACTTATATTAGGGTTTTTGGAAGTTATGCTTCTCCCCATGTTTTACCCCTATATGTTCCAGATAGACTTGTAGCTCAAGAAATTGCTTATCAGACTTGTGGCCAAGGAGGTATAACAAAAGATTTAAAAGAGAAGAAGAAAGGAATTTGGCCACAATTTCCCGTAAAATGTGGAACATTTTCACTGTTCGATATTGGTCATGCATTCCAAGAGATAGGCAACATTACATTCCTACAGCTATTCAAATTTTCGAGAAGGTTATTCGACCCAAATGATATTGTTAAGAATTTTACCAATGCAATCAGAGTAAGGGAATTTTCGGGGGAACAGGATCCTTTTGATGATATCTTCCAAGCAAGAAATTCATTCAAAGAAGTTTTGAATTCAGCTCAAATGCAGTTATCTCCAGAAGAATTCCAGGAATTCAAACTTTACACAGAAAGAAGACTAACTCGTATTCCTTTGGAAAATCTACGCTTAGAGCCCGCAAGGGAGAAAAATCCTAGTGTTAGTCTTAACGGCAGTTCAAGTACAAATAAATCTAAATCAAAATCTGACAGAGAGACTTCTGAACATTCCAATAAGTCTAATGAAAAGGAAGATACAATGGAAGAATCCATGAAAGATTCTGCGCAATCAAAAGAAACTACTCAACAAGAAATTTTGACTTCTCAACAGACAGATCCTCCTCCAACCAATGTACAACAACATCCATTCATTATTGAATTAGACAAAGAATGGGAAACCTTCAACCAATTGATTAATGTAGAAGGAAAGAATGTACAGACCCCTGTCCAGACAACCAAAGTTTTGAACACAGGAACAAGCAGCACAGTCACAGTAACAGAGCACATACCAATCACACCCTCCTCTGAAATTGTACTTAATGTGGAGGAAATTCCTCCTCTAGATGTATTCTACAGCCCAAAATACAAAGCAGTAGTGAAGAGACAGAGGAAAAAGAGAAAGTTAGAAAGTTCAATTGCTACTGAAGCAGAACAACTAGATGTATTGTGGAAGGATCCTTCCACAGAGCCTTCTAAGAATCTTACTAAGTTATCTCAAATGACAGGGGCTTATGCTTCTGCAACAATTGACAAAGCATTTGAGATACAACTTTTGTTGAATGAAAAAGAAGAACAGATAAAAGTTCTACAACAGCAATTGCAACAGGTACAGGCCAATAATGAAGCACGGTTGAAACTTGAAGAGATACAACAACAACTTCAAGAAATGAAAATAGGACATCAAAAAAGCTTGGCTGATAAAGACAAACAAATACAGATTATCCAAGATCAGCATAAAGATGATTCTAAGCTTCCATAATACATTTCAGAAACTATCTCTTTAAACAATCAACTACTGCAACAAGAGGAATTTTTCTGCCAAAAAATCTTGCAATGGAATTCTTTGTGCCAAGAGAGCGATAAAATCACAAATCATGTCGTAGATTTACGAAATGATTATGATTTGATTAATGAAAAGATCAATGATTATTTAGCATGCCAAAAAAAACAGAAGAAGGCAGAAAAGCTGGTGCACCCATTATTAATGAAAATCATAAAGAAATACTTTTTAATAACTGGGATGCACAAATCAGAAGGGCAGAGAAGGAAACAAAGGAGGCGGCTACAACGGCAAACACTCTTACTAATTGTGTAAATGACAATTTACACAAAGCTAATTTGATTCCAGGAACTGTTCCAGGATATCTCCCACAGGCACATCAACTGCAAACAGAATGGAGGCAAAAGGCAGAAGAAAGAGCAAAATCAATCCAAGGGCTGACAAGATTAAATTGGGACTCATACTGGACGTACTTGGTGAAGCCACACAGTCAGCACAGTGATCTTAATTGTATCATCAATGCTACAGAGAAGATTACGCCTACACTTGCCGACTCTGTCTTTTCAGGACAGTTGAATTCTGAAGTCGGTCAACCACATCTTCTCAAAACTATGCTAGATGCCTGCAAGTTTAAAGATCAAGTTCATAGATAGTTAGATTTATTTTTAATTTTAATGTATTTTAGCCTAGGAAAAGGACGGTCATTGAACCGAATCCTAAATTTTTGTAATAGACTATTTTTAGATTTAGTTAAAGTAGTATTTAAACCCTTCTCATGCATTTAGAGAGGGGTCCTGGATCTTAATATTTTTTGACTTGGAGATTGCATTTCTGTACTCCATTGTCTTATATATTTTTAAAAAGGATCACATCTAGTGATTTTTATGCGGAATTATCTTTAAAGTGTTGCATTTTTGTACCTTGGAATTTGATTTTGCATCAGAGTTACTGGATTAGAGTATCAGATTTCATTTGAAATTCTTCAATATGAATAAGGTATTTCTATCTGTTCACTGTTGATTTCTTTTGTCTTATGATATTTGCTTTAAAATTGCTATCATTTATATATATATTTTTTCACAACGCTTCTTTTTATATATCATTTCTGAGTATAATTGAAACGTTATCTTTCATAAGTATATATAGATGGTATACAATGATGAATGCAATATGCTAATACAACTCTGTTTAATTTCTTAAACAGAGTTATATTTATTTGTTTCTGCACATTTCAATTTAAATAATAATACATTTTCATGGTTATTGTTAAATTGGAACAATCTTAAGTTGTATTCACATATAATTACCCGGGTTAGTGTTAGAATTTTTGTATCAGTATTTAGTTTAAATTAGATAGTTTTATTTCAGTTAATTTAGTCCCATTTTCACCCATCCAAACCAACCCATTTAGTTATAAGGAAACTGGTCCTTTAAATCCAGTCGGAGCCACCATACCAAACGGAAAAGGAGTTGTCCTAAGGTCCCGACCGGGTGGTTTTCCCCAATGTTTGAAGCAGAGATTTTCTAGGCTTCAACACACCCCTATGAAACTCTTTCTTTTCAATTAAAAGATCACACCCAACCAAACAAACAAAAACTATGTTCTTCATAACTAGCCTAAAATCACACTAAAAGCCTTAAAGATCACATCTTTGAACTCATACACAGAGAGATCCCTCTCTGAATCTAAGATGGCTAGATCCTCAGATTCTAAATCAGTTTTGGTGTAGGCTTCGCAGCATTTGTACTTTCCAATCTTGAAAACTACAGAGACCCCAACATACTAGCGACCATACTGGGGACAATTTGAGTAAAATCCTTAAAACTAAATACTCAGTTTTCAGTACAGAAGGAATATTTTTCTTCAAGCACTACCAAGCATGTTGGTAATCAAGATAGGACTTGTTTGAATTAGTGACAAACTAAGTAACTCT
The DNA here is from genome assembly GCA_034641835.2 of Pinus albicaulis. Classification (NCBI taxonomy): domain Eukaryota; kingdom Viridiplantae; phylum Streptophyta; class Pinopsida; order Pinales; family Pinaceae; genus Pinus; species Pinus albicaulis. The sequence continues at coordinate 746,762,260 of CM076583.1, forward strand.
TAGAAGTCTTACAGACCCTTATCAAACCTTGGAGAAATCATCTGGTAAACCACAGAGTAAACTCTGTTTGTCTCATCACCATAGCTAAGTGTTGAAATAGATTTAGGACACTCTCATAACCCATAGGAATATATGTTAGGAATATGTAATCAGCAAGATTGGCAAAGTCTGATCACAGAAACAACATCGTTTCAACCACTTTGGGATTCTAGGATCTAGCCCTCCTGAATCCGGAGAGGGATCTCTCCAATAAGTGCAAATATGGATTTGTCTTTGAAGTTTGGGGTTGTAATATTAGGCTAGTTATGAAGTCCAAATTTTTGTTTTGTTTTTTGGATGGTTGAGCATGATTACTGTTTGAGGTGGAAAGTTTTAATTGCAAAAATTTCCAAAGGTGAGAAGTTGCAAGCAATCAGAGTAAGCTTCGGCCAAAAAGATAGATAATTGTAGGTTTTAGTCCATTGGGCTGTGGATTCATAATAGGGTTTAATTGGAACAGCAAGAGGCAAGAGTGGTCCATGGGGCAAGTCATCTATGTCTAAGGATCTCTTTGAAGATTGATTTATGGAATGAAATGATACAACAAGAAGGAAAATTAAACATATGAAGAACAAAGAGTAGCCCAAGATCTGGTAAGTGCTTCTAAACTAGCCAGCCTTTGACATAGACTCAAGAAAAACATAAAAGTAAACTAGGATCTGGTAATTACTTTGAAACTAGCCAACCTTTGATACACTTTCAATAGAAAACATGTAAAAACCAAGGGAAATTTGAAAGCAACTTTTGGAGAAGAAACTAGCGGGCCGAGCTCACCACAAATCCTCTCCTAGCTCTGCTTTACTTAGTTACTTTCAAGACCAACACGATGATAACACAGAATGGCCTAAGATCTGGTAAGTACTTTGAAACTAGCCAGCTTTTAACACATTCCAAGGGAAATGTCCAGACAGCCTTTGGGGATAAAACTAGGACCAGGGCACACCATATCTTCTGTAGTTCATCTCTACTTAAATAATACTAAACATAACATTCACAAATAATATTCAGCTAAGGCAATAAGACGAGGGAACGCCAACATTCCTATGCTTAAATTGAATTAAATCATTCCCAAATAACACAGTTTGGAAGAAAACATTCAGATAAAGATTTTCAGTCAGAGAAGGTTACTGATATACAGTAGGTCCTAACTCTATTCATGCTATTATTTATAAGAGAAGATGAACCACAGTGAAAACAGAAACAAAATAACATGTTAAAATAAGAAAAACATCACCATCAACATAGACCAGGATCCCATAAATCAACTTGTATTGATGCTCCAAACCAGTGACAGCTTCAAGCCCAATGCTTTAGTTTAGCAGTCATCTACACATCTTAGCCTAACCTATCTATCGCCAGCAGAGCTCCAAGAGCCAATGAATACTATTTACAATCAGAAGTTTAAGCTCAAATGTATTTCAAAGTTCTGCAACCAACCCCTCTCTCATCTTTTGCAGTAGTATATATATAAGAATGAGGAGGTGAGATCTGATAAAAGATCTTAATTACAATTAATACAGACTTAATGGTTTCTTGGCCTTTGGGGGGCTCAATAAGAAACTTACATAGGTGTCCTCTGTATTAAATGTTTTTACATAAATATTAAGCTCGGTGGGAGATTTTGTTGACCTTTGAGGCTCTGTGTGGTGTCGGGGTTACTCTGCAGATATCTTTTGCATTAATTTTCCCTGTAGAAGTAACTCTCTAGCTGCGCTAAGGTGAATATATTCATTTGATCAATAACTTTGGCCCTTGATTGAATACTTTGAGGCATAGGTGGCATTTCGGTAGCTGGGAGGAATCAATTTGCCTCAACTGTGGCGGTGGAGGCTTTCCTGTTGATAAAACACTTAAATTTTTCTTCAATCTGTGTTTTAATCAGGGATTAGGCTTTTGATAAACATTCTTAGCCATGATCCCCGCAAAATTTGTCTTTAATCTTCTGTCTTGGTACATTTTATCTTCGGAACTGATACTCTCTGACTGTGCCCGATTTACTATGTTCTTTGCTAATGTGCAGGGCTGCGCAGGGTTATACGGCATCAATGCCTAGGGAAACATTGATGAGACGTTAATTCAAATCCTGCGAAGGATTTTCTTTGCTGATTTGGAAGTGGGAGGATCATCACCCTCCTCCTTTTTTTTAAAATTTCCTGAGTTATGGTGAAAAACCACAAAACCCCACACAATACAGAAACTATTAGAAAATCCATGCATTTATAGGTTTGTTGCTGCGGAGGACCTGTGGGGGAAGCATGGCTGTTGGATGGCATCATCCAACGGTCAGGATTTATCGAGAGGAGACGTAATGAAGGCAGAGGAAAACTTCAAATCAGGGCCATCGATCGCACAAATATCGACGGTCGAGAGCGGAAAATGGAAGGTCAAAGCAGAAAACATTGACTGAGCGATCGAATTAGGGTGATGAACTGTGGGCCATCGATCTGCAGATCAGATCGACGGTGAAGATTTTTTAAATGTCGCGTCGTGGCCTGGTTATCTGTCGGGCATCTTCAGTGAGCGATAGTCGTTCGATGGGCGGCTCCAGATCGGACGGTGGACACCGATATCGCGCCGGGTCCACGTCCGAATGTTAATGTGCGATGGGGGGTGGTTTTTCAAATAGTGCACGGGACGCGTGTCATGCGGTGAATGAGATCGCTTCCGATTGGAAGAAAACTGCCCTCCGCTCTAAGGAGGTGCGATGGAAACTGCCTGTTTTGTAATTGGTGAGTGGATGGCGGGAACCACCGAGGTGATGGACTAAGCACCGTCGATCTGCAGATCAGATCGACGGTGGGAATTAACTAGGGTTTCGAACCGGCGGGAAACTTTAGAAAATAATTAAAAACCCAAAGTTTGGGAATAACATAAGGTTTTAATATTTTCGGGGTGGCGAGATATATATATATATATATATATATATATATGATCAAGCGCCTGACTGCGGGGCCTTTGGGCGCGTGGAGAATAATATGAGCGTGGGTCAAAGGGAAAAAGGCTAGGACCCATATATGTCCAGAATGTGGGGTTTTATGGTTTTTAATGGTTTTCAAGGCTAGTAATGGGCAACGATAGAGGGGAAAGGGGAAAAAGGCTAAACAAGGGGTACTTTGAGTGAAGGAAGGGGATTTTGGGAGGAGTTAGAGGGTAAGAGGGGAATTTTGACAAGGGGGAAAAATGTTAAAATGAGGAAAGTTTGGAAGAAGGGGAAATGGGAAATGGTGCTTGCAGCAATATTCTTCCTTGGGAATCAGCAGGATTTCTAAGTGTAAAATAAACCAACACTAAAGAATATGGACAGAGGCAGGAGGCCTCCAAGAGTCTTCAAGAGCCTACACTTTTTAGTAATAAAATTTGTTCCTTGAAGGCTCAAAAAGTCTTAGCCACCTTTTGCTATAACAAATTTTATAGGTGGCTAACAGTGGCTCTACTTGGGGATGGCACCTTCTTGAAGGCGTCAAGAACTTTAGACTTGCATTCTCTGGGAGGCTGACCTGTGCCTGATCCATTGGGCTGCCTTTCTTTTTGTGGATGAGGTTCTCTGAAAACATATTAGCGGCCACAAAAACAATGGATCTTTCGTCAATACAAACTTTCTTCCTATCCAATCCTACTGATCTAACATTTTTTCTTCATTAGAGTGCACTTGGATTGGCAAACTCTTTTACAACATTTTATTCTTTTGAAAGCAGGAAATCTAATCTATTTCTACTCCTTATTTCTCCATGGACCTAGATTAAACATTTAAGCCCATATGATTCTCTACCTAAGCTACTGTCTGTTGGGATTAAACTGTCCAACAGACTTTATTCTCTAAATTCTACAACAGAAATTAGAAAGCATCCAAGTCCGGATTGAACAGTCTAACTTGATGCTGGTCTATGGCATAAAAAAAAGCTGCACATAGACATTTATTTTGCAAAAAATTAAATCAAAATGGAAGGCTTAATATCTGAAAGTTTTCTCATCATGGCCTTCTCTTCTCTTTACAGCTCTATTTTGAACTTATTTGAGTTGTTTTATCTTTATCAACTGGTTCAGATTTTGAGCTGATTGGAACCAGATTTTTACATCTCTTGACTCAGAATTTGAAGCAGTTTTGAGTCATTTTCTTTTGAAACCTTAGGTTCATATTTTGATCATGTTTGAACCTTTAATTTCTATCCTAAACTATCTACTGATAAGCCAAGATTAAACTGTTTGGCAAATCGAATTCACTATCCTATCAACATGAAATTTAAAACTAATTAGTCAAGATTAGGCTGTTTAACTAACTAGAAGTGTGTTTTGCAGGAGTGGCATTTGAGCTTGCACACTTTCAAATTTGTTTCTCTTTTTTTGGTATGGGGCTATACCTTTCTTGTTTTCATAATCTTCCCTCTTTTCTTTCTTTCATTGTTTTTGTACTTTTGATTTTTCTAACTTTGAATGCAATGGTGGATGAGATATTTATAATGGAAAAAAAGATAAAAAGGATTTCGTAACATAACATGGATCAAGAGAAGTAATGCTTAAGCATCCTGCCATTGACAGGACCGCCAAAAAATTCTGCTCCATTCAACTCCTCCAAGAAAAATGCATTGTTACCAGTAGCTGAATGAATAGAGTAAGGGCCAAGCCATAAGTTGTCAAATTTTCCATGCTTGCCCTTCTCTTCTCTCCTTGAGTCCCATTTTAAAACTTTGTCCCCAATTTTGAAATTGCTGGCCTTTGTTCTTCTGTCAAAAATCTTTTTAATGCCAATCTGTTTCTGCAATGATTTGTTATAAACCTCCTCTCTGGTTTGCTGAAGATGAATGGTTTGATTTATTCTTCTGATCATGTCATTATCTTCAGTTTGCAACTCTTGAATCAAATTCATTACTAGTACGCCAAGGTTGTTTGGAAAAATTGCATCAGTGCCATACACAAGCTGGAAAGGTGACATGCCAGTAGATTTCTTCAAAGTCAATCTATCAGCCCACAGTGCATGGACTAGCTTTGTATGCCAAGAATTGTTATTTTCCTCCAACAGTTTGAGGATTATACAAGTCCATTACCTTCAGGGTAATAGGTCGTGGAATGCCTCAATGTTATCTGATATCTATGACATAATTCAAACATTTTCTTTGATCCAAATGCTGCTGCATTATCAGTGATAATCTTGGTAGGACAGCCAAATCTGGAGAGGATGTTAGTCTCCATAAATTTTATGATAACTAAATCATTGGCCTGCCTACAAGGTATGGCTTCTATCCACTTAGTGAAATAATCTGTGGCAGAGTGAATCCATCTATGTTGGGCAAAAGATGGGGGATGGATTTCTCCTATGAAGTCAAGTCCCCACTGTTAAAATGGGGCTTCAACAGTGATCGGATGCAGAGGCAGGGGCAACAGTTTTCTATTGCCTTCAAAAAGTTGACATTTGTGACAGGCTATGATCATCTTGTGTACATCATGAAAAAGAGTAGGCCAATAGAAACCAGCCCTCAAGATTTTGTTGGCTGTTGTCTTCCAGTACAAATGACCTCCACACTCTCCTTCATGGAACTGGTACTTAACCTTCTCTGCATCACACTCAAGCAAACATTTAAGCAATACACCACTTGCATTTTTCCAATAAAGACATCTATCTATAATGCAATAGTTTACAGCTTTTAACTTTATGAATCTTGCCTTTGTCTTTGTCAAACCAGGAGGTTTATTCAAATTAAGTAAAACATGAATAATATCAGAATACCAAGGAGAATTCGTAAAATGGTCTTCAAAAATAGGAGTTGAGAATCCTTCTAGGTCATCCAAAGCATCAATCATATTAATATCAATAACTTCAAAATTGTATTAAGCCATTAACCTAGCTAGACCTTGGCCTTTGATGAGTTTAGTGGGTTTTATCTCCAAATCATATTCAAGGATAAAAGCAATCCACTTACCTCTCTTACCATCTGGGTCCTGTGTTAGAATGTCTTTAACAACTGAGTTTGGGACAAAGGCAATGATGTGTGAGTGAAGGATGTATACTTTGAAGTCTTTTAAAGCTTTAACCAAAGCAAAAGCTTACTTCTCCATAATGTTATACTTCAAAGGGGAATCCCTCAATGCCTTGCTAGAGAATGCAATGGGTTGCTCTTGTCCTTGTGGATTTTTCTGTAAAAGGATAGCAGCTATGGAATGTTTTGATGCAAACCAAAAAATATAAAAATATTTTGAAAAATCAGGACTTATTAGAACCGGTGTTTTGGTTAACGATTGTTTCACTAGCTCAAAGGACTTATTTGCTTCCATGGTCCATTTTACCCCTTGCTCCTTCTTCAACATGTTTGTGATATTCTTAAGAAGCTCAGCTAAGTTGGGGATGAACCTTCTCAAAAAGTTAATCTTTCCAATGAAATATTGCAACTCTTTCATGTTTCGAGGATGAGGAATTTGCAATATGGCCTCAATCCTCTTTGGATCTATCTTAATACCCTCTTCTGAAATAACGTGCCCAAGAAGTTTACCTTCTTGGAGACCAAATAATGTCTTCTTAGGGTTTAAAGATATCCCAGACTTCCTTCATTTCTCGAAAAATTTTCTTAAATTTTCTAAGTGCTCTTCATTTTTTTTTTAAAACACAGTGACATCATCAAGGTATATAATGATGAAGTAGCCCCATTCTTCCGAGAATTCTATGTCCATGGCACTTTGAAAAGTTGCTCCAGCATTCATTAGACCAAAAGGCATTTTCACATACATGAAAGTGCCCCATGGTGTAGTAAAGGCTGTCTTTAATTGATCAGCAGGGTGAACTAAGATCTGATTGTACCCTGAATAGCCATCCAGCAAAGAAATTCTTCTAGACCCTACCACCCTTTTTAAAATATGATCCATATTGGGTAAAGAGTAGTTGTCTTTCAATGAAGCTTTTTTTAAGTCTCTGAAGTCTATACAAAGCCTGATCTCTCCAGTTTTCTTCCTAACTGACACCAGATTAGACACCCACTCAGAATATCTAATAGGGACAATAATACCAGCTTCATACATTTTCATGATCTCATTCTGAACCAAAGGTAGCTGAACATGGTTTATTTTGTGCAGTTTCTGTTTGAATGGTTTTTGGTTTTCTTTGAGGGGAATTTTATGTTGTATTATTTTAGTGTCAAAGGACTTAAGATCTTCGTAACCCCACGCAAAAACATTAGAAAACTCTTTAAATAGATCTATGTATTTGAATTTAATGTGAGTTGGTAAAGTTTTAGAAATTTTAATCATTTTTGGTTCTCTATCATTGCCTATATTGCACTTTTCTACTTCAGTCTCTACAGGTTCCAGTTTTGGCCTTTTGGCCACATCGTTAAGATCAAACAACTCTTCTAAAGGCGCTAGACCACTTGGAAAAATTTCATCTTTAGAGTGAAGAGTTTCTAACTCCTCTGTTTCTAACTCTGTAGTCATTTCCTTTTTGTTTTCAAGTTCGCTAGATAACAGATTTATACTAGCAAGTTCAGGAGACGGTTCTTCTTCACCAAGAAAATTTTCTTCACTGCAGTCTGTATCATAATCTGAGTCCGAACTGTTTAGTTCGAATTCATTTCTGAATTGCATGAAGTCTTCTATTTGTTTGTCATTGTCAAACACCTACCAATACTTTTTATTATCAGGCACAACTGGTCTAAATTTTATCTGAGTTGTGCAGTCTTTGGTTTCATATGGCGTTATTCATGTCCTAGCTGTAAAGGCTAAATTGTGGGCAGCAATATTTCTTTTTCTTGGGAAAAACATCAATTTGGACTCCTCAAATGTTTTCAAAAGGTCCATGACATCGTTTCGATAGGCCCTAAGTCTGGGATGATTTGCATTATACTCCCCATTGACTTGCCTAATGACTAACTCTGAATCCCCATACACATGAATTCTTGTGGCTCCTAACCTTTTCAAAATATGTAAGCCTAAGAGAAGGGATTCATATTCTGCTATGTTATTGGAACACTGAAAATTTAATTTTCAGGAAATGCTTTCTGTGTGGTTGTTTTCAGTGTTGGAAATCCAGACACCTGCACCAGCGTTAGTCCTAGTGCAGGATCCATCAAAATACATACTCCATAGAGGACTATTCCTAGTTTCATCCTGGTTACAGTCCTCTTCAACTAACGTGCTCGGGGGTTGTTGTGGAATTTCAGCACTTAGTTGTATTTGTTTTGATTCCCCAATATTTTTGTTCATTTGAGGGTCATTTTCTTGATTGTGAATGTTTAAAAGCAAAGGAAACCCGCCCTGTAGCTCAAGACCTTTTTTTAGTTTGCTAACGGCTTCAAATGTAGAAAACTGTTTTGACACTTCTGCGTTGTGTTCCTCTTCCTCCCTATCGGCCATTAATTCTGTTAAACTGACTTTTTCACTGAGTGTTTCATCATTAAACATAATAAAAGAATCAAGGTCTGTGTTTACAGAATAGAGGGGAGAGTTCTGTGGCCTGTCTTGACTTGTAATTGTGTATTTCATATGGGACTCCCTATAGCGTCTTTTGTTCTGATTAAAAACAGGGATAGTCACATAGGTCATGTCCATCTGCATAGTCCCTTGTAACTTAGCCCCCCAAGATCTTGATAACAACATTCCATACTTTGGGGGCACATCAACCACAACAATATCCATGACTAAACATTTGGCTGGAATTTGGGCTAAGTTAACACAAAGGTATTTGATTAATCATAAACATTTTACTCTACTGGAATCAAAGAAGTAAAGGTCTTTGTAAGGTCTGGTGATTTCTAGACCCAGGCTCTCCATTACAACTTTTGGAATTAAATTATGAGAAGCCCCGAAATCATGCACAACGTTGTGCAAGATTTTGTCATGAACATTTAAACTCACATAAAAGGGAGGAATAGGTCCCTCTTGATACATACCTTCAATCTTTAGACCTGTTGTGACCAGCAACAACCCCCCTTTTATTTAATATTAGTAATAATACTAAATAAATGGGGACCCTTAGTTAAAAATCCAAAAAAAAAAATCAATTAGGATTTGTTTTCCTTTTTAAATAAAACTTTCTATCATAAACTTAGAGAAATACCTTAGAAAGAACATTATGAAACACTTAAGTTTATGATAGATTACAATAAAATTGTTCTTTAAACAAAATACCGCACCCATCGCAAAATGATATATATCTTTTATAAAACTGAAAATGCAATTTTGTACTTTTGCGCTTTTGCGATAATGCGACCCCAAAAGCCTATACAATAAACGTATTGATCGCAGATCGCATAGCGCAGAAAACAGAAGTAATTAATGAATACCTTTTGCGCTATTTTTAATTTTGTGCTTTTACGAGATTTGCGATATGTGCTTTTGCGCTATTGCGCAATTTCCGCTTTTGCGCTATTTTACATAACTGCGGCGGCTTCACTTTACAATATTGCGATATTGCGACATTGCGATATTGCGATATTGCGCAGAAAATCGCAGATCGAAATGTCGTAGATTCATGTAGGTGCGTTGTCCAAAGGCAATCTTCCCATATATCAAATCTGTTATGCGCTTTAATGATTAAATTAAATGATTGGATTGATTATTAATGGTAAATGAGATTGTGTTTGGATTGAAAGTCGTTTCACGATTAAAATATTATATTTCATCCGATTTCACATTTAAAACAGTCTCATCACCTTTCTTATGTCATTACTCTCATTTACTCGTAAAACGCAGGCACGAAGGAGCAAACGTCTATACAAAGCTTTCACGAAACACTATGGGTAAGAAGGAGAAGAGCTCGAGTTCTGAAAACAGAGAAATGGCTTCGCTGTATGCAGACACCACTTGTAATAAGAATACCGGTATATCCACTTGGGAAGGAATGTATAATCTGTAAGAGGAAGAAAATCCCGTGGTGATGAAAGTTGTAGCTACAGCAGGTTCCAATAATACGTCTGAGGCAACCCTTAGAGAACTGGCTTGCTCATTTCTGCATAGAATAGCGGCAAGGCCAAGGATTCTCCCATATACAGACATGGTGAGATGGGTGCTGGACAACACCGATATTTCAGACAGGCAATTTAGGACTCCATCTGAAGAGCTAATCGGGTCATTCACCACAGAAGATCTGAGATTAATGTATAAGTTGCCAGAACCTCAGGCGACTTACAACAAACAATTCATGGAATATTTTGCCAGAGAACATGCAAATTTGGCAGAATGCACAAAGGAGTGGACCAAAAGAAGTGAACCATTAAAGAAAAACAAACAAGGTATGTACAGCACGGGTTCACTTACCTCTCCTTATTGTTTCACTGCTGCCATGTTATGCAGGCTTTTTGGAAAGCCCGACATAAATATGATCTTACCTGAATGGCTTCCTTTGTTGAATGCGGCCGTTAATTCTACAATTGTAGACTGGGCCAAAATCCTATCTGATAATTTGACCACTGCTATTTTTCACTACCGGTCCAAACGAAATGTTTCTCAGCGGGTTTATCCGCCTTTTTATTTATCTGCTTATGTCATGGATGCCATCTGTTATATCTCTAAATTCCCTGTGATGGGCTGGCAATGGACTATCCATGATCCTTTGCCCATTCATGTGTACCATAAAGAACTATGGGAGTCTAAGTTTATCCCCCATTTTTACCAAATTTGTCATGGAATAATGCTGCCATTGTACAAAACATTGTATAACAAGGATGCCCCAAGGTTATCCTCAGAAACAGAGGTTGATATTCTCCCCGTCGCAAGATGGTTTGGAGAAGAATTGTTCACTTATATTAGGGTTTTTGGAAGTTATGCTTCTCCCCATGTTTTACCCCTATATGTTCCAGATAGACTTGTAGCTCAGGAAATTGCTTATCAGACCTGTGGCCAGGGAGGTATAACAAAAGATTTAAAAGAGAAGAAAAAAGGCATTTGGCCACAATTTCCTATAAAATGTGGAACATTTTCACTGTTTGATATTGGTCATGCATTCCAAGAGATAGGCAACATTACATGTCTACAACTGTTCAAATTTTCGAGAAGGTTATTCGACCCAGATGATATTGTTAAGAATTTTACCAATGTAATCAGAGTAAGGGAATTTTCCGGGGAACAGGATCTTTTTGATGATATGTTCCAAGAAAGAAATTCATTTAAAGAAGTTTTGAATTCAGCTCAAACGCAGTTATCTCCATAGGAATTCCAGGAATTCAAACTTTACAGAGAAAGAAGACTAACTCCTATTCCTTTGGATAATCTACGCTTGGAGACCGCAAGGGAGCAAACTCCTAGTGTTAGTATTAACGGCAGTTCAAGCACAAATAAATCTAAATCAAAATCTGACAGAAATTCTGAACATTCCAATAAGTCTAATGAAAAGGAAGATAAAATGGAAGAATCTATTAAGGATTCTGCACTATCAAAAGAACTTGCTCAACAGCAAATTTTGACTTCTCAACAGACAAATCCTCCTCCAACCAATGTACAGCAACAGCCAGTCATTATTGAATTAGACAAAGAATTGGAAACCTTCAACCAGTTGATTAATGTAGAAGGACAGAATGTACAGACCCCTGTCCAGACAACCAAAGTTTTGAACACAGGAACAAGCAGCACAGTCCCAGTAACAGAGCATATACTAGTCACACCATCCTCCGAAATTGTACTTAATGTGGAGGAAATTCCTCCTCTAGATGTATTCTACAGTCCAAAATACAAAGCAGTAGTGAAAAGACAGAGGAAAAAGAGAAAATTAGAAAGTGCAATTGCTACTGAACCAGAACAAGTAGATGTTTTGTGGAAAGATCCTGCCATAGAACCGACTCATAATCTCACTAAGTTATCTCAAATGACAGGAGCTTATGCTTCTGCAACAATTGACAAAGCATTTGAGATACAACTTTTGTTGAATGAAAAATAAGAACAGGTAAAAGTTCTACAACAACAATTGCAACAGGTACAGGACGATAAAGAAGCACATTTGAAACTTTAAGAGTTACAACAACAACTTCAAGAAATGTAAATAGGACATCAAAAAAGCTTGGCTGATAAAGAAAAACAAATACAGATTATCCGAGATCAGCATAAAGATGATCCTAAGCTTCCAGGATTCATTTCAGAAACTATCTCTTTGAACAATCAACTACTGCAACAAGAGGAAATTTTCTGCCAAAAAATCTTGCAATGGAATTCTTTGTGCCAAGAGAGCGATAAAATCACAAATCATGTCGTAGATTTATGAAATTATTATGATTTGATTAATGAAAAGGTCAATGATTATCTGGCATGGCAAAAAACAGAAGAAGGAAGAAAAGCGGGTGCACCCATTGTTAATGAAAACCATAAAGAAATACTGTTCAATAACTGGGATGCACAAATTAGAAGGGCAGAAAAAGCAGCAGAGGAGGCGGCTACAGCGGCAAACATTCTTACTGATTGTGTAAATGACAATTTACACAAAGCTAATTTGATTCCTGAAACTGTTCCAGGATATCTCCCACAGGAAAATCAACTGCAAATAGAATGGAGGCAAAAGGCAGAAGAAAGAGAAAAATCTATCCAAGGGCTGACAAGATTGAATTGGGACTCATACTGGATGTACTTGGTGAAGCCACACAGTCAGCACAGTGCGCTTAATTGTATAATCAATGCTACAGAGAATATTTCTCCTACGCTTGCCGACTCTGTCTTTTCAGGATAGTTGAATTCTGAAGTCGGTCAACCGCATCTTCTCAAAACTATGCTAGATGCCTGCAAGTTTAAAGAACAAGTTCATAGATAGTTAGATTTAGTTTTAATTTTACTGTATTTTAGCCTAGGAAAAGGACGGTCATTGAACCGAATCCTTAATTTTTCTAATAAGACTATTTTTAGATTTAGTTAAAGTAGTATTTAAACCCTTCTCATGCATTTAGAGAGGGGTCCTGGATCTTAATATTTTTGACTTGGATATTGCATTTCTGTACTCCATTGTCTTATATATTTTTAAAAAGGATCACATCTGGTGATTTTCATGTGGAATTATCTTTGAAGTGTTACATTTCTGTACCTTGGAATTTGATTTTGCATCAGAGTTACTGGATTAGAGTATCACATTGCATTTGAAAGTATTCAAGATGAATGAGGTATTTCTATCCTTTCACTGTTGATTTCTTCTGTTTTATGATATTCACTTTAAAATTGCTATCATTTATATATATTTGTTTTCACAACGCTTCCTTTTATATATCATTTCTAAGTATAATTGAAATGTTATCTTTCATAAGTATATATAGATGGTATACAATGATGAATGCAATATGCTAATACAACTCTGTTTAATTTCTTAAACTGATTTATCTTTATTTTTTTCTGCACATTTCGATTTAAATAATAATACATTTTCATGGTTATTGTTAAATTGGAACAATCTTAAGTTGTATTCACATATAATTACCCGGGTTAGTGTTAGAATTTCTTTACCAGTATTTAGTTTAAATTATATAGTTTTATTTCAGTTAATTTAGTCCCATTTCCACCCATCCAAACCAATCCATTTAGTTATAAGGAAACTGGTCCTTTAAATCCAGTCGGAGCCACCATACCAAACGGAAAAGGAGCTGTCTTAAGGTCTCGACCGGGTGGTTTTCCCTGATGTTTGAAGCTGAGATTTTCTAGGCTTCAACATTTTTGGCGCTAGAAGGAGGGCCTGAGCTATGAATGGCAAGTAAATCTTTATCCACAAGCTATTATGAGAGCAAAACACCCTCATTAACTTCTTCAATTTCTTCTGAAATTCAAAATCCTAGAGAAGAAATTGTAGAAAATATTCAGACACCCACTACCAAAATCTCAAAAAATTTAGACAATCAACATCCTGAGTCTCTCGAAGTTCAAGATCTAATTCATGAATTGAAAGGATTCTCATTATCTCTAGAAGAGTCTGAAATATCTGATGGTACTGTAACTTCAAAATTTGTTTCTTCGAAACCTCTTACTAGGCTTCAAAGTGAAAAAATTGGTATTTCTCCGAAAGAATTCCCTTTACCTAGTAGAGTCAAGACAAGAAAAACTCAATCGGAATCAGTAAGTGATATAAGTTCAACATCTAATATTCAAATACCTGTTTCCGAAATCCCTTCTCAACAAAGTACAGGAGTTTCCACATCATCTCCTCAATCATCATCTCCTCAATCATCATTAATCTCAACATCATCTATTCCAACAATTTCTATTCAAACACCACCAGTTTCTACTATCCCTCCAATAGTTGTTCCAATAATGGCACAGAGACCATGGTCTACTCCAGGGGCAGTCAAAATGGCTGCACCTTTACATGATTTACCAGACAATCCTGGAAAATGGCTTCCAAAGTTTAGCCCAGATCTTAACATTCAAGCTAAAGAACATATCAATAACTTTATGCTAGCTATTAATTTGAATGGAGTCATACATGAAGATGTTGTAATTAGATTATTCCATTATACTCTCCAGGGAGTAGCAGGATCATGGTACTTTTCATTACCATCAAGATCCATAACAAGTTGGGACATTTTTGCAGATCATTTTTTAACCAAATTTGGGGATGACCGATCAATAGCAACTTTACTCAATGACCTCTCAAATTTGAAGATAGAACCCAAGGAACCCATTAAAGAATTCAATGCTAGATTCAAAAAACTCTTGAACGAAATTCACACAGATTCACAGCCCAGTGAACAAGTCAGAATTGAATGGTACATAACTGCCTTACCCTCAAACATAGCAATTTTCGTGGATAGAGATGCAAAGCCTACATTAGCTGAGAATATGAAAAAAGCTATTGCAGTGGAAAAACGAACTACTTCTCTGGAAAATAAAAATGCTATCGAGGAAAGGAAATCAAAGAAAGTCAGCTTCAAAGATGATTCAAAGAAAAAGGCCAAAGATCCATACGACGTGGAAGGTTTACATAAAGTTCTTAAAACCATGTCAAATGAAATGGCTGAAATTAAAAAACAAGTGGCTGAAACTTCTACCAAGAAACCATTTCGAAATTTTAGAAGAAACCAAGTTGAATCTAAACCTCCTAATGCGATCTCTAATGCAGAATCAGAAGAAGAGGAAGAAAAAGAAGATATATCTATAGTATCAGATGAAGAAAATGAAAATGAAGAAATAGTTGAATTGAATGGAATGTGGGATTTTATTCTCCCTAATTCTGATAGTGAAGAAGTTATGCCTGTAAGTACTAGGAGTAAATCCACAGCGGAACCATTGCAAACAGTTCCTAAAAATAAAATTACAACTCCAAGTACCAAAGACAAATCCCCTGTAAAGAAAACTTCTCCATTACCTACTCAAAATCAGCCATCCTCTTCTAATCCTCCTACATCAACAGCAAAGACTTTGGTAGTGTCAGATCCTATGGAATACAACATTGTCGAAGATATGAAAAAGATTAAAGCCAACATTTCTTTACATGAACTCAGCAAACTAAAACACCAGCAAAAGTTGTTATTAAAAGAATTAAATGCTACACCAATTGCTCCTTTACGAAGTGGCGTAGTTGCAAAAGCAGCTAGAGGAGCTGGCAAGCCACCAGATAAGGTAGATGCTACTGATACAGTGCTCATTGGAGAAAAATCAAATTCTCAGACTCCTCCTTTTATTTTGACTTATGAGATGTACAATAAAAATCTGCACAATTGTTTGATTGATTCTGGAGCCTCCTCCAATATAATGCCTACTTCTGTCTGTGCCAAATTGAATATCGAACCACAGAAATCAGCAGTTCATATCGTTCAATTAGATCACTCTAAATTCGAAGTGGTAGGAGAAATCAATTCAGTTACTATCAGATTAGCCTCCAATCCTAGGATTGTCCAAAGAATTGATATTTTGATTGCTGATATTCCTGAATTCTATGGATTAATCTTGAGCAGGGACTGGTCTGCGAAACTTAATGGTTATATCTCAACTGATTATTCGCATATGTGGCTTCCCTACAAAGGGAAAACAAATCAAATTAAAATTGAACGAGAAAAACATATGACGCACAC
The DNA here is from genome assembly GCA_034641835.2 of Pinus albicaulis. Taxonomy (NCBI): domain Eukaryota; kingdom Viridiplantae; phylum Streptophyta; class Pinopsida; order Pinales; family Pinaceae; genus Pinus; species Pinus albicaulis. Next base: position 746,778,249 of record CM076583.1, read on the forward strand.
TGTCACTGAATTCGAACAACCTAATGAGCCTGTGGCATTCAACAACAATATTCTTGGAGTTTATTCTGCTGAATCATTTCTTGGAAACTTCGAAGCTCCTCAATCACCTTTTTCTATAAATACTTTTGTTTCTCAGATAGAACATTTTTCACAATCTGATTCTTCCAGAATTGTAAATATTTCTGATATAATTGTAGATAAACCAATAGACAAACCTTTATTTTGGTCGTTATATTTTGATGGATCAAAGTCTAGTGATGGAGCTGGAGCTGGATGCATCTTAATTGATCCAGATGGGGAGAAAACCATGCTGTCATGTAGGTTAGAATTTGAGTGTACTAACAATACCGCAGAATATGAAGCCTTGGTTCAAGGACTTTATAAAGCTATAGGGTTAGATGTTAAATACTTGAAAGTATTTGGTGATTCCGAAATTGTCATAAAACAAGTTAGGAATACGATTCATTGCCTTTCAGGACATCTTAAACACTATCAAACCCTAGTACAAGATCTCACCACTCATTTTTTAGCATTCGATATTTCTCCTATTCCTAGGAATCAAAATACATCAGCTGACTTGTTAGCTAATTTTGCATCTAAACTCCTACCTGCTGAAGATTGCAGTCCTGATAGGTTTTCTGCAGAATTGATTTTTTGTCCATCTGTCCCAGATAATGTTACAAATTGGAGAGTATTCTATCATGATCAAGATATTCTAAATTTCATGACTTCAGAGAAATCATATGATGAGAAAACCATTGACGAAGATGATCATGATTTACAAATTGCTTCAAAAGGTAATGAAAACCCCATTCCAAAATCTGTTGTTAAATTAGAGGATTTATATGACATTAAAGACAGATTCAAGAAAGTCACTAATACTAAACTTCAAAGCTCTACCTTGAAGTTTGAATTAGTAAATCTTGGTTCTGATTCTAAACCTCAAAACGTTAATTTAGGACTCAATTTAACACCAGAGGAAAGGAATGCGTTCATTAAACTGCTGAACAAATATAAAAACGTTTTTGCTTGGAATTACGATGATCTAAAAACATATGATACTTCGATTATTCAACATACAATTCCAATGCTTCCTGATATTAAACCTGTTCAACAGAAGTTGAGAAAGATCCATCCAAATCTCGAAGGTCAAATCAAATCAGAACTTAATAAACTTTTGAAAGCCAAAATCATTTTTCCAGTCAGACACTCTAATTGGGTTTCCAATATGGTACCTGTAAGGAAGAAGAATGGTGATATAAGAATCTGTATTGATTTCAGAAATTTAAACAAGGCATATTTAAAAGACAATTTCTCATTGCCAACCATGGAACAGATACTTCAAAAGGTAGCTGGTTTTGAACTTATGTCTTTTCTCGATGGATTTTCGGGCTATAATCGAGTTTTAGTTCATCCAGATGACAGATTGAAAACAACTTTCAGAACAAAATGGGGAACTTATGCTTATCAGAAAATGCCTCTTGGTCTAATAAATGCAGGAGAAAATTTTCAAAGGGCCATGGACATAGCATTTAAGGGTCTGATCAATAAATCGGTTGTTGTTTATCTTGATGACATAACAGTATTTTCAAAAAAGAGAGCCAATCATCTACATGATTTAAAACAAATATTTGAAAGATGTAGAAGGTTTGGTATTTCCTTAAATCCAAAGAAATATTTCTTTGCTTTAGATGAAGGAAAACTCTTAGGATTTTTTGTGTCAAAAGATGGTATATATATTGATCCAGATAGAGTGAAAGAAATTTCTGATATTTCTTTACCTCATAACAAAAAATCCATGCAATAATTTCTTGGACAGATCAATTTTGTTAAAAGATTTATTCCTGATTTTTCTTTTATTGTTTTACCTATGCAAAATATGATCAAGAAGAATTCAATATTCAAATGGACGCATAAAGAAAAAGAATCTTTTGAGGCAATCAAACAAGCAATCATTAATGCACCAGCATTGAATACCCCGGATTTTTCTAAAGATTTTACTTTGTATACTCTGGCCACTGAAACATCCTATGCAGCCATTTTAACACAACTCAATGATCAAGAAATCGAAGCACCAATTTCTTTCTTTAGCTCAAATCTGCAAGGAGCTGAGCTTAATTATTCCGATGTTGAAAAACAAGCCTTTTGCTGTATTTAAATCAATCAAACATTTCAAACCTTTTCTCTTGAAAACACATACAAAAATCATTGTCCCATTCTCTGCAGTGAGGCAATTATTAATTCAAAAAGAAGTAGGAGAAAAGAGAGCTAACTGGGTAACAACCTTGCAAGAATATGATATTGATATTAAACCAGCTAAGATTGTTAGAGGACAAGGTTTTTGCAGATTATTGGCAGGAGCTCATAACATACCAGAAGATCAAGATTCAAATCAAGATATTCAAGTAAGTCAGATAAATGTTACAGATTCTGGATCTCAGTATGTTGATCTTATCTATTACTTGAAAAATGGGTATGCTCCTTCTAATCTCAGCTATAAGAGTAAATGCGCTTTAAGGTTAAAGGCTATTAAATATGAGATCATTGATAATGTGTTATTTAGAAAAAAATATGATTCAATTTTATTAAGATGTCTGGAAAAGACTGAAGCTGAAAAGGTTTTGCAGGAATTGCATGATGGACCAGCAGGAGGTCATTTTGGAGGCGATACCACAGCTCACAAAATAATTCGTGCTGGGTATTATTGGCCTACCCTTTTTAAATATATGCATGATTACGTAAGGAAGTGCCAAATTTGTCAAACTGCAAGTGGAAGACAAGGGAAACCAACTTTTCCTTTTCAACCAGTAACTATTGAGCAACCATTCGAACAATGGGGCCTTGACATTATTGGTGAGATAGTACTTCATTCTTCCAAACAGCATAAGTACATCCTTACTGCAACTGATTACTTTACAAAATGGGTAGAGGCAATCCCGTTGAAGGTAGCCAATTCTGATGCAATTATTTATTTCATAGATCAATTCATCATAACCAGGTTTGGTGTACCTAACGCTCTAGTCTTTGATAATGCATCTTACTTCTCTGGAAATAGTTTAATAGAATTTGCAGTTAAAAGAGGTTTTAAATTAAAATATTCAGCAAATTATTATCCACAAGGTAATGGTTTGGCCGAATCCACTAATAAAAACCTTATCAAAATCATTAAAAGGACCGTTGATCAAAATCAAAAGAATTGGCACAAATCTTTAATCTTTGCGTTATGGGCTGATCGTATCACTGAAAAAGCTTCAATAGGGACTTCACCTTTTAATCTGGTTTATGGAAAAGAAGTTGTGATACCATCAAATTTAACTCTTCCATCATTAGCCCTAGTGCAATTTATTGAAGAAAATCCTTCTTCATCCATTCAATTGAGATATGATCAAATCCTTAAACTAGAAGAAGATAGGAATAAAGCAAAAATTACTCATGAAAAACATCAACAGCTTGTAAAATATTCTTTTGATGCAAGTTCTACTGGCTCGAAAGTTTTGTCAATTGGTGATCTTGTTCTGAAATGGGATAAAGCACACGAAGAAAAAGGTAAACATACCAAATTTCAGAAAATGTGGCTTGGACCATTTCAGATCGTTGAGAAGATAGGCTCAAATACATTCATACTCCAAGATCTAACAGGTAAGAGAGAATATCTTCTTGTAAATGGGCTTATCTTGAAGAAATTCTTTTCATAAGGAGGTAACCCCTTCTTAAACTGTACATATTCCTTTCTGCAGAATTTTGATTGTTTTTGTTTTTGCAAATAAATATTGTTAATAAGTCTCTGATTGACTGTTTACTATTTAAGAAAATTTCTTCGGAAAAATATTATAAATATTTATTTTGTGTAAATAAGAATTTTTAAAGTAATGATCACAGTTTTTGAATAGTTTAAAATAAGATGTTAAACTTTGAAATATTATTTCAATCATTTACATGATCTTTTGAAAACTTGAGAAGAATGTAAATCATCATAAGTTTATTAAGCAGAGAAAGGTTATCTATCAAAGTAAAGATTTTTCAAAGTTTTGGAACTCAAAAAACTCTGAAAATTGTCATCCATTGATTCTTAAGGATAAAACTATTTCACCCCATCCATTTAAGTTGTGATTTTTTAGAATGTAATTCTAAGAAATTTGAAAATTTAAGAGATAAGAGGTCTTGTTATGAGCCGAATTACCATGTTCATAAGGAGTAATAAAACTGACATTACCAATACTGCATACCAAAATAGGGTAATGGCTTATAAATATAAGACAAGGGGTCTCACCACGAAACAACTTGTTCAGTTTAATTATAACTAGTGAATGGCATTGTTATCAAATGGCTACCAAACTAGAACAATGGCTCTTAAAATAAAAAATAATTAAAAGACAAAAACATGAGATAATAGGTCTTATGAATTTATCTTTTAAAAAGTCATAATTTTAGTTGGATGGGACAATGAATGGTTAATGGTTTAAAGGTAACCCTGTCGAGACTATGAACTTTTGCTGGCAGCAGAGGCAATACCTATGGCAATAGAGTATATTATAAAACCAAAACTTAGGGAGATCCACTTACTTCACTATTAACACCAATCAAAGCTTGAAATAACCCAAAATGTTTTTATTCTTAAGGAATTAGAAAGAAATTATGAAATGATTTTTTATTTCTTTTTCATAGTTACATTTTATTTGAATTATCCTAAGATAGATTTTCATTATCTTTAAAAATATTTACTTACTAAAAGATAGAATGTTCATTTTATTTTTTCAGAGATAACTGTTTCTTTCAGTGAATCGCCAATTGTTGTAACCAGCAACAACCCCCCTTTTATTTATTATTAGTAATAATACTAAATAAATGGGGACCCTTAGTTAAAAAATCCAAAAAAATCAATTAGGATTTGTTTTCCTTTTTAAATAAAACTTTCTATCATAAACTTAGAGAAATCCCTTAGAAAGAACATTATGAAACACTTAAGTTTATGATAGATTTACGATAAAATTGCTCTTTAAACAAAATAGCGCATCCATAGCAAAATGGTATATATCTTTTATAAAGCGAGAAATGCGATTTTGCGCTTTTTGCGATAATGCGATCCCAAAAGCTTATACAATAAACGTATTGTTCGCGAGATCGCATAGCGCGAGAAAACAAAGTGATTAATGAATAACTTTTGCGCTATTTTCAATTTTGCGCTTTTGCGAGATTTGCGATGTGCGCTTTTGCGCTATTTTACATAACTACGACGGCTTCATTTTGCAATATTGCGATATTGCGACATTGCGATATTGCGCTAGAAAATCGCAGATCACAATGTCGCAGATTCATGTAGGCGCGTTGTCCAAAGGCAATCTTCCCATATATCAAATCTGTTATGCGCTTTAATGATTAAATTAAATGATCGGATTGATTATTAATGGTAAATGAGATTGTGTTTGGATTGAAAGTCGTTTCACGATTAAAATATTATATTTCATCCGCTTTCACATTTAAAACAGTCTCATCACATTTCTTATGCCATTACTCTCATTTACTCATAAAACGCAGGCACGAAGGAGCAAACGTCTATACAAAGCTTTCACGAAACACTATGGGTAAGAAGGAGAAGAGCTCGAGTTCTGAAAACAGAGAAATGGCTTCGCTGTATGCAGACACCGCTTGTAATAAGGATGCCAGTATATCCACTTGGGAAGAAATGTATAATCTGTTAGAGGAAGAAAATCTTGTGGTGATGAAAGTTGTGGCTACAGCAGGTTCCAATAATACGTCTGAGGCAACCCTTAGAGAACTGGCTTGTTCATTTCTGCATAGGATAGCGGCAAGACCAAGGATTCTCCCATATACAGACATGGTAAAATGGGTACTGGACAGCACTGCTATTTCAGACAGGAAATTTAAAACTCCATTTGAAGAGCTAATCGGGTCATTCTCCACGGAAGACGTGAGGCTGATGTATAAGTTGCCGGAACCTCATGCGCCTTATAATAAGCAAGTTATGAAAGAATTTGCCAGAGAACATGCAAATTTGTCAGAATGCACACAAGAATGGACCAAAAGAGATGAGCCATTGAAGAAAAATAAACATGGGTGGACAGTACCAAAAAAGGATGTTTTAGACGTTGTTCACAAGTTCAAACATCCAAGTGGGAAAATTGACGCAGTTTCTACCACAAGATAAGGTATGTAAGTTTGCCAAAATTTATCCTCTATAGAGCTTTTAGAAGTTACTGAAGAAGCTGTTGGAGGTCAAAAGTTCTCAAAGAAACATAAAGCTCTTTTTGAGAAAAATCGGGAGTTGAAGAAGACTTGAAATAACTATAAGACAAAATGAGGAAACATTCACCAAATTCAAGGCACTTCATGCTGAGTAAGGAAAAAGATGGGGAGCATGTTCGGCACAGAGGAAAATTACTGCGAAAGGTCAAAACGATAAAAAACGAAACTACTTTGGCTAAAGTATGATATGAGAAAATGGCGAAGCAAAATCAAGATAAAATTGCAAAATTAATAACAGAGCAATAAGCTCAAATAAAGGAAAATGCACAAATCAGAAGGGCAGAAAAGGCAGCAGAGGAGGCGGCTACAACGGCAAACATTCTTACTGATTGTGTAAATGACAATTTACACAAAGCTAATTTGATTCCTGAAACTGTTCCAGGATATCTCCCACAGGCAAATCAACTGCAAACAAAATGGAGGCAAAAGGCAGAAGAAAGAGCAAAATCTATCCAAGGGCTGACAAGACTGAATTGGGATTCATACTGGATGTACTTGGTGAAGCCACACAGTCAGCACAGTGCACTTAATTGTATCATCAATGCTACAAAGAAGATTTCTCCTACGCTTTCCGACTCTGTCTTTTCAGGATAGTTGAATTCTGAAGTCGGTCAACCGCATCTTCTCAAAACTATGCTAGATGCTTGCAAGTTTAAAGAACAAGTTCATAGATAGTTAGATTTATTTTTAATTTTACTGTATTTTAGCCTAGGAAAAGGACGGTCATTGAACCGAATCCTTAATTTTTGTAATAAGACTATTTTTAGATTTAGCTAAGTAGTATTTAAACCCTTCTCATGCATTTAGAGAAGGGTCCTGGATCTTAATATTTTTTACTTGGAGATTGCATTTCTGTACTCCATTGTCTTATATATTTTTAAAAAAGGATCACATCTGGTGATTTTCATGCGGAATTATCTTTGAAGTGTTGCATTTCTGTACCTTGGAATTTTATTTTGCATTAGAGTTACTGGATTAGAGTATCACATTGCATTTGAAAGTCTTCAAGATGAATGAGGTATTTCTATCCTTTCACTGTTGATTTCTTTTGTCTTATGATATTCGCTTTAAAATTGCTATCATTTATATATATTTGTTTTCACAACACTTCCTTTTATATATCATTTCTGAGTATAATTGAAACGTTATCTTTCATAAGTGTATATAGATGGTATACAATGATGAATGCAATATGTTAATATAACTCTGTTTAATTTCTTAAACAGAGTTATCTTTATTTGTTTCTGCACATTTCAATTTAAATAATAATACATTTTCATGGTTATTGTTAAATTAGAACAATCTTAAGTTGTATTCACATATAATTACCCGGGTTAGTGTTAGAATTTCTTTACCAGTATTTAGTTTAAATTAGATAGTTTTATTTCAGTTAATTTAGTCCCATTTCCACCCATCCAAACCAATCCATTTAGTTATAAGGAAACTGGTCCTTTAAATCCAGTCAGATCCACCATACCAAACGGAAAAGGAGCTGTTTTAAGGTCCCGACCGGGTGGTTTTCCCCAATGTTTGAAGCAGAGATTTTCCAGGCTTCAACAGAAGGTTCTTGTAATCAGAAAGGACTTGGAGAGGATTATTTTTAACTTCCAATTTGTTTAAGAATGTTTGATGGAAGCCTTGGAGATAATTGATACTATGGGGGGCTAAGCTTTTAAACATTTTCTTACTTCTCCCCCCAGGCTTTGAGCAAATAATCTAAGTTTGACAGAATCATCATCAATTTAATTTCTGTCAAAATAGTCATCCATCTTATCCACATGTTGTGATGCAGTTGTAGTATTGTTAGCATCATATAATGGAATTTTGGATTGATAGTCCTGTGGAAGGTTGACTAATGGTGCAGGAAGGACTAAAGGAGCATACCATGCAGCCATGGCAGGAGGTGGAGGTGGATTTACAAGGGGTGGGTTAACAATAGGGAAAGTGGGTTAGAGTGGAGTGGTTTGGATAGTGGATGTTGGATGAAGGGATGTGGATGGAACAGCAGTAGATTGCTGAGCTTATCGTGGATGAGAGACACCTAAGTTGTGGAGGAAAAGTAAATCAGGAGGTGTTGTTTCTCTACTACCAAGATGTTCACTAGTTTCAGGAGAAGAAAGTGAAGACTTAGAATCTAGCTGGATTATATCATCAAATGACCTAGTTCTAAATGGATTTACCAACTCAGCTTGTGATTGTTGTAGAGCTGAAATATTTTCAGGAACTTATTCAGCTCTCAAGGGTGGTCAGAAAACAGTTGATAATTTAATCTTAGGAGACTTCCTAAGGATACTTTCTGGGTTATCAACTACTTCAGGTGGATCAGGGTCAGGATAGGCTCTAGTGTGAATCTTTCTAGGAGCCACTATGCTGTGTTTTTCAGACCCAAATAAATAAGACAAGTTCAACCAGATATGACAGTCTTTGAATGGTTAACTAATCTGTTTACCTAAATTTCAATCTTACAGTCCTGTAACTAAGTTTGAATGATATTATGATGATCAGGGTTCTTTCCAGTGGAGTCTTAAGGTCTGTTCAGGATTGTGGAGTCGCCAAGTGGAAGTTTTTAGCTCTTCTCAGAGGTAAAAGGTTTTATGGTCCACCACCATGCTTATGAAATATCCCTTTTCAAGGATATCCCGGAACACAACGAAATCTAACCAGAGATTTACTGGGAGAGCATTTACCAGATATTTCACCTCTGAAAGAGGATGAGATCCGAAAGCTACCTAGCCCTTTCCAGACTCTGTCTAAGAGTATGGGGTAAAACACAACAAAGGTAAGTGTCAATGTAGGAGTAAGTGTTTTACTACCAATCTAAAATATTTTTGGTTTTTTCTGAGTTATTTTTGAGTTGTGTGGTTTTTAAGAATATCCTAACTCTGTTTCAAAACTTAGCTACGGTTTATGAGACAAAGACAGCCTACTCTTATGGCTAAGCCAGCTGATTTTTCAAGGTTTGACAAAGTCTTAAGAGAATCCTAGGGTTTACCTAGATTGTCACTGATTCAAACAAGTTTCATCATGATTACCATTTCTTGGTAGTGCTTGAAAAGGCTGCTTTTAACTCACAAAATTTTCTTGAATTGAGGGTTCTCTGAGGTCTTAAATGGTATCAATAACACTTAGTCCCCAGCAGAGTCGCCAGAAATGTTAGGGATCTGTAATTTATTAGCAATATTGGCAGAGTCCAATTACAGAAAAAACATCGTTTCAACCAACTTTGGGATTCTAGGATCTAGCCCTCCTGAATCTGGAAAGGGATCTCTCCAATATGTACAAAGATGGATTTGTCTTTGAAGTTTGGGGTTATGATATTAGGCTAGTTATGAAGGCCAATGGTTTGTTTGTTTTTTGGATGGTTGAGCATGATTACTGTTCAAGGTGGAAAGTTCTGAAAGCAAAAAGTTTCAAAGGTGAGAAGTTGCAGGCAATCGGAGTAAGCTTTGGTCAAAAGGCAGAAAATCGCAGGTTTTAGTCCATTGGGCTATGGAGTCATAATAGGGTTTAATTGGAACAGCAAGAGGCAAGAGTGATCCATGGGGAAAGTTATCTATGTCTAAGGATCTCTTTGAAGATTGATTTATGGAATGGAATGATACAATAAGAAGGAGAAATAAACAGATGCAGAAACAAGAGTAGCCCAAGATCTGGTAAGTACTTTGAAACTAGCCAGCCTTTGATACACTTTCAATAGAAAACATCTCAAAACAGAGGGAAACTTGAAGGCAACTTTTGGATTAGAAACTAGCGGGTCGGGCTCACCACAAATCCTCTCCTAGCTCTTCTTTACTTGGTTACTTTCAAGACAGATACAAAGATAACAACAGAATGGCCTAAGAACTGGTAAGTAATTTGAAACTAGCCAGCTTTTAACACATTCCAAGGGAAACAATCAGGCAGTTTGTGGGATAAAACTGGGACCAGGGCTCACCATATCTTCCTCAGTTCATCTTCACTAAACATATACTGAAAATAATATCTAAGAATAACATTCAGCTAAGACAATCAGACGAGGGAATGCCAACATTCCTACGTTTAAACTGAATTAAATCATTCCTAAATAACACAGATGGAAGAAAACATTCAGATAAAGATTTTCATTCAGAGAAGGTTACTGATATACAGTAGGTCCTAACTCTATGCATGTTGTTCTTTATAAGAGAATATGCAACACAGATGGAAACAAAAACAAAAATAACAAGTTACAATTAGAGAAACATCACCGTCAACATAGACCAGGATCCCATAAATCAGCTTGTATTGATGCTTCAAACCAGTTACAGCTTTAAGTCTAGTGCTTTAGGTTAGCAACCATCTACACATCTCAGCCTAACCTATCTATCACCAGCAGAGCTCCAAGAGCCAGTGAATACTATGTACAATCAGAATTTTTTTCTCAAATGTATATCAAAGTTCTACAACAAACCCCTCACTCATCTTCTAAAGAAGTATATATAGAAGAATGAGGAGGTGAGATCTGAGAAAAGATCTCAATTACAATTAATACAGAGTTAATGTCTTCCTGGCCCTTGGGGGGCTAAATGAAAAAACTGTACATGTGTTTCATTGTATTAATTGATTTACACTTATGAATTAAGCTCGGTGGGAGCTTAGTTGACCTTTGAGGCTCTATGTGATGCTAGGGTTACCCTACAGATGTCTTTTGCATTAAGTTTTATTGCAAAAGTAACCTTTCCGGCTGTGCTGAGGTGAAAATCTTCATTCGATCAATAACTTCGGCCCCTGTTTGAGTACTTTGAGGAACAGGTGGCACTATGGTAGCTGAGGAATCAATTTGCCTCGGATTGTGGTGGTGGAGGCCTTCCTGTTTGATAAAACACTTTAGGTTTTCTGTAAACTGTGTTTTATTTGGGGATTAGGCTTTTCATAAGCATCTTAAACATAATCCCCGTGAAGCTGTCTCTAATCCTCTGTTCTGATACATTTAGGTCTTCGGCACTGATACCCTTTGACGGTTTTAAATCCATGGTTTTATCGCTGATATGCAGGGCTGTGCAGAGATGAAACGGCATCGATGCCTCATAAAACACCGATGATACGTGAGATTGAAAACCCCTGCGAATGATTTCCCTGATGAAATGAAGGCAAGAGGATCGTCAGCCTCAGCCTGTGAATTTTCCTCAGTATGGCGGAAAAACATTTAACCCTGAAAAATACAAACAAAAGTTATGAAATCCTTCGTATATAGTTTGAATGCTTCAGAGGACATGTGGAAGGAGTGGGGCCGTTGGATGGCATCATCCAACGGTCGGGATTAATTGGGGAGATCATAGAATAGGCGGAAGAATAATTAGATCAGGGTCGTCGATCGCGCAGAGATCGACAGTTGGGAGCGAATGGGGAAGTCAAAAACAGAGAATCGTTGACCGGGCAATCGAATCAGGAAGACGAAATGTGAACCGTCGATCTGCAAATCAGATCGACGGCGGAAAATGATCTAATCATCGCGCCGGGACCACATTAAGTAGCGGGCATCTTCGTCAAGCGACAGCCATTGGATGGGCTGCTTTAGATCGGACGATCCATGGCAATATCGCTCGGCATCCTCGTTCGAATGATAACGCGCGATGGACGGCATTTTTCCAAACAGTACAAGAGACGCGTGGCGGCAAGTGTATGGAATCGCTGGCCATCGAGGGAAAACAACCTCTTGCCCGAAGGCGGTGCGATGGATACCGTCGGTTTTGGGCAACTGGCTTTTCGGGTGGTGGGGACCACGAAAAGATGCACTTCGCACCATCTGATCTGCAGATCAGATTGACGGTGCGGGATATTTTAAAAATGGAAACGGCAGAGAAATGAAAAATAATTAAAAACCCAAGCTTTAATTTAAAACAAAGGTTTTAACATTTTTTCATGGGCGGAATATATAAAATATGATTAGGCGCCCAGCTGTGGGGCCTTTGGGCGCGTGGAGGGTTATATGACCAGAGGTTTTTTTTTTTTTTTTTTTTTTTTAGAGGAAGGGAGCTTAAGGCTAAACCCGAAGGGCTTAAGTAAAAACAATGTATTTTTATGATTTTTCAACATTTTTTCAAAGGAAATGAGGGTTTCAATAAGGCTAAGAAGGGGTCTTAGAACCTTATTACGGATTCTCATGGAGTAGAAGGGGGAGAAACATGAAAAAGAGGTTAGTCTTGGAAGAAGAGGAAGGGGAAAAAGGGGTTTGTAGCAGCGTTTGGGTTTTGGATTTTAGCAAGATTTCAGAGGTTTTTAGGATGTAAACAACAGTATAGGATCTGGACAGAGGCATGAGGCCTTCAAAAAGTCTTCAAGAGCCAACAACTTTTAGTGAGAAAAATTGTTCCTTGAAGGCTCAAAAATAGATTTAGCCACCTTTTGGGATAATCAAATTTTACAGGTGGCTAACAGACTCTTTTTTTACTTTTAATTTTTTACCTTGACTACTCTGTAACTTTGTTTTAACTTTCGCTCTGACTTTTACCTGATACACTTTAACTCTGATGCTCTTTGACTGTTTTTTTTTCACTGTCATTGTGAATTTTGATTTCACTTTTACCATTCACTGTGCACATTTCATCATTTTGATCTCTCTCTGACTTGATTTTATTCTTTCTTTTTATACAAACTGTTTGTTGAATGAAGATTTTGAATTAAAATATGAGAATTTGGAGTAAACAATTTTGTCAACTAGTATTGAAATTGTTGGCCCAATTTCATATTCTGATAATAACCTGCAAAAATCAAAACAATTTGTTAATGAAATCTAGGTCTGCAGGGAGGTGATTGAAGCTTTTTTGAAAGACCTATGGAATGAGATCTGTCTGTGGAGATTTAACTCTATTTTTTTAGGCAATTTTGGGCTACTTCTGCAAGATTAGACTGTTTGCAGGAGTTTTTTACTTCAACAGAGATGAAACTTAGAATTTTGGTCAAGGGTAATCTCTTTTAGTTTTTCTGCGTTTCTTGATAGAGAAATAGGGATTCATGGTATCTTCAGGGTTTTTTAGCCTTTTAGATCTTTAAAATGGATTCTTAAACTCTGAAAATCGATAAAATTTGCTTGAAAATGCACGTAGAGGATAAAGGGCTTCACGATTCTTGGTTGAAATGCTGGCTTCAAAAATTTATCTGGAGCGATACACAACTCCTCAACAGTCTTCACAGGTATATTTTAGCAACCTCAAAGGTTTTGGGCATAACAATGGCAACCAAGGGCTTAAAAGGGCTAGGTGGAGCTCTTTTAATAGTCGGGTGCAAGAATAGCAATGAGAAAATAATTTAAAAAAGGTGTAAAATTTGGATATAAAACTTCATTACTCATAATAAATGCAGGTCCTATCAAATAGGCAGGAATGGTTTTTTTTTCGAATGCAAAAACCATTGGTGGATTTCGCCTTGGATTTGGGCTGTAAGTTGTATTGAACAAAAAAAGCGCGATGCAATCAGATTTCGCCACGTTGCCGAGGGAGGAAATGGGAAAACCACCCATTTCATGTCCGTTTGAGCGGTGGGAGGTCGATTGATTTGTGAGCGCGAAACAAGTTTAGAACCGTTGGATCATCGAAAAAAGAGCAAAGGGCTGAGATTGATTTAAAAGGTGCAGCTTAAAGAAAGGTTGGGTGGGACTGGGGAAACTCAAATAATAAGTGATGGAATGGATTAATAATGTAATAAATATTTATATAATATGATTTATAACCAAAGTTTTATTACAAAAGGGTAATGCGGATTATGGAATGTTATATATTTATAACAAATGTTCAGATGTAGGATATGGGTGCATGAGGCGGAATATGAAGATTTAACCATGGGTTAGGCTATGTATAGAATGAGGCTATTACATAGTTGGAAATAATCAATGTGAATTACGATATAAACCTTTAGTTCATTTGCAATAAACCTTGTGTTAATGCGGGGATAGAAACAATGTATTTACAAAAGTGAGGGGGTTGCTTTTTGTAACAAACTTTATTATGTATTAACACTTAGGATAAACATGGAATGGGTAATATTTTTGGGCATTCAACACATAGGATATGTATGAAAGCGATATTCTCATTTTTTATTTTATTATATAGTTTTAGACTTTTTGAAAGGTCTATAACAATAGGGGGCAGGGTATTAGATTAATGTTAGTTTTAGACCAAAGGGGTATAATTTGGGATTTTAATTCGGCATGTGCATATTAACTTTGGTCTAAACACTATATAATAGTGGGTTTTGGGGGATATTTAGATATAGGGATTTATAAAAATAGGATAAGGTGTAGTTTAGGGAATTAATAAATTAAGTTAGAAGTTAATATGACAAGGGGAAAGGAATACACAAAAATACACAAAATGACTAAGTAAAGTGAATAAATAAAGAAAAGTTTGTCATTTCATCATTTCACCAATTTACTTAGGATAAAGTATTTTTGAGAGTTTGTATGCTTTTTGAAATGGAGGAAGTTAATCAAAAAGGGATATTATGTATCTTTGAGTTGTGATGGGTGAATGAAGGGTAAATAATGATAACTGGTGATTAATATAGGAATTCAACACTTTTAACTAATAGTCATTGAGCCTTGGGTCCGGTACCAACAGAAGTCAGAGAAATGCTCTGAGCCTCTTTGACCGAGAGTCTAGAATGCAGAATTACTACAGGGGATGAGAAATTAGTAATTTTTACCTGGTGATGAATATTTACAAGTTTCTTCTCACTTCTTTCTATCTACCCAACTTTAATCTTCCATTTTGCAGGTGCACTTGAGCTTGCTACCTTGAAACATTTTATTCTTTTGAAAAGCATAAAAAATATCTAAATCTATATTATATCATCCGAGGGCTCATATTAAACTGATGAGCTCCTCTTTATTCTCTACCTATCTACTGATTTTTCAGGATTAAAATGTTTGAAAAATCTTTATTCACTATCTAAAACATGGAAATTGAAAACATGACAAGCCAAGTTTAAACAGTTTAACTCATCATGGATTATGACATTTATTGACACTCTGCCATAATCATTTGCAAAAAATAAAAAGTAGTGGCATTTGGACTTGCACACTTTCATGTTTTATTTTCATCTTTTTCTTTTGGGGTCTATATTTTTTAAGTCCTTTGATCTTTCTTTAAGGACTTTTACCCTCTTTTTTATTTTTGATTTTTTTATTTTTTATAAATATGGTAAAACAACTTGTAGAAAGCAAGGTATGTACATATTTACAAGACTTATCAAATTCAATTCAAAAACTATGAATCCTATATTTATAGGACCCTAACAGGGGCTTCACATGGGGATGACACTTCCTTGTGAGATGTCAAGAACACCGTCGACTAGTAGCCTGATCCATTGGGCCATTCCCAAACATGCATATGCTGTGACTGAAAACTCCTGAACTGAATTTACACCTTTTTCTGCAAACTAAAATCTGATCTGAGACTAAAAGGAGTTGCAACCTTCAAACCACACTACTAAATCATTAATGTTTTAGGGCCTTTTCCTTGGCTTCAAACCTTAATGAATTATTTCAAACTAGCTGAATACTGAAAACTGAAATAAGCTGAAATCCTACCTACTTACTCTAATCAGCTGTCCAACTGCTGGTTAGGTAAAATGAAATAGCCAATGCAACCATTCAAGCATTATGTACTTTGATAGATTTTTTTGCAGTTGCTTGTTGATTATCAAAACTGTACTTCTGCAACCTATTAGAAACTTGTCAACAAATGAGAGAATAAGGAAACACTTGATTTCATTTGTTGACTCTAGAAACTGTACAAAAGGATCTTCCAAAATATATACACTAATGTTTAACTGATCTAAACAACTATACATCTATTCTGGATGGCCTCCATGTCATGAATCTGAAATTTTATTTTCATCTTTATTTCCCTCCAAACTTTCAGATAAGATTTGTGATAATATTCCTACTGATTGTAATGTTTGACTGTTGAAACCTTTATCATCTTGATTCTGAAATTCATAATTAGTTAATAGAGGAATGATTTGAATGCATTCAATATCCAACATATCAGCTATTGGATCATGAAAAATTTGGGAAAATTGTTGCAACCTATGGCATATAGGATTCCATGGGACTTCATAAACTTCAACAAGTTTCTCATCATTTTCTTTAAAATTTTTATACCATATTTCCTTTAAACGCTGAAATGATGCAAAATATAGTGGTATGGAACTTTCTTGTGTCATTTGATCATTTATTTCAATGGAAATTGATAACTGCAATTTTGAAACTGAAAAATCTTGATCAATAGTTTCATTATCTTCTTTTTTGTCAATCACAATTCCTAAATATTATTGATTATTGATGGCATGAAAGTTGTCTCTAATGAACTGAAATGAAGCAAAATAAAGAGGTAAAGAATATTTACTTATTTCCACATTTTCTACTCTTTCTTCCTCACTCTCATGGTTGATCTGTATTGGCTGATCACTGTCTTTAATCTACTGAAACTGAGTTTCTTCATCCCACAAACTAGCTTCTGATTGCTCTGTAAAGTTAGCTTGAGTTTTGAGAACATAACTATCATCATAATGATCATACTTGGGAAAATCATCAAAATAAGGAATGTCATCAAACATACATATTAAATCAGTAGATTCCTCTTCCACATATTGATCTGTAAATCCATTTTTTGATCTATGATAATTGGAATTAGCAAGAATTTGTTCATGGCTATCAACCTATTCTATTTCTTCGCTAAATGTATCAAGGTGATTTTGAACAAAAAATTCATCTTTCATAGTGATTTTCTGTATTCTTTCATCTAGTTTTCTTACCAAAAAACTGAGTTTTACCTCTGTAATGTTTTTCTTTTCCTCTTCTTCTGCTTTCAACTTTTCCTGTCTGATTTGCAGATTAACTTCTACATCAACTGCAATGTTTTGCATCCATACAAGTGTTTCTGGATCTCTTTCTCTTAACCGAAATTCTATTTCTGGATCAAAAGCACTTGGATAATGCAAGAGAGTTGAATCATGAGGAGGTCTAATATTTTCTGGCATTGAATAATAAACTTGATTAAATCTGTTAGAAAATTGTTGTATTGTTTCATTTGGATGTATTTTTAACTGGTTATATTCTTCCATGATCACAAAAGGATTAAATTTGATTATCCATCTATCAAGGAAAAGTTTGATAAACTGCTGGAAATTTGAGATGCTAGCATTGGGCCGATTTTTGAACCAACTCTTTATTCTATTTTGCAAATAAAGAGAAAAAAGTCTGGTTTTAACATCATATTCATCAATCTAAAATAAATCCAAATAATTCTCAAAACCTTGAATATGTTTTTGGGCAGTGATACCATTCTCTCCATCAAATCTAGGAAGATGTTTGTAGTAGTTTTTAGAAAATCATGGAGTATAGGAGGTAAAATAAGGGGCTTATATCTATCTGGAACTTTATATGGCATAGGAATATGTATAGGGATTGTGAGATCAGTCTTGATTATTTGAGGCTTATTAATTGGAAAATGATCATCATTAGATTCAGAAGAAAGCTGCTTAAAGAGATTAGGAGAATTATTACTTAAAATCTTCAAAGGAAAATAATTAAAAACTAATCTAAGATCTTCTATAAAATACAATATACATTGAAAAAATTTCTTAATGAGAAAGAACATAATGTCTTGGATTAAGATCCAAGTCGAAAGCCTGATATTTCCATATTTTTCTTTGAGGTTCATTCCTCCAGTGTAGTCTTGATTGTGAAATTGATTTGGAGTTTCCAGGTGGATGATTTTAACCTTTTTGTGTCTGATGACTGTCCACCATCATAGATCAGATCTGAACCTGTAAAATATTTTTGAAGAAAATGTTAGTCTTCCCCAGTATGGTCGCCATTATGTTATCACTCAGTAATTTCTCCAGGTTCAAGAGAGAACTCACTGAGGTAACCACAAACCTACTTCAAACTCTAGGATCTAGCCTTCCTAGGTTTCAGAGAGAGCCCTCTCTGAAATTTAGGAAGGCTAGATCCTAGATTTCCAAAGTAGGTTTGTGGTTACCTCGGTGAGTTCTCTCTTGAACCTGGAGAAATTAATGAGTGATAACAGCAGGGACGGTGGTGACTTGGCATTTTTGCATCATCTTGCATGTCAATAACATGGTACCTAACTGCGTACCAAGGTCACTTATGGACTTGATTATGAAGCCTCAAGTATTCCGCTACACATGGTAAGTTTTGCGCATGTATTCAGCAGTCTCCCCTTCATACTTCTTGCCAACGCGCTCTAAATTGGCCAAGTCATGATCATCAAATTTTATCTCATGTAGCCTTCCAAAAGGGTCGCCAATGATGGGGACTTCTCCCGGGGTCAGCGTAATCTATAGGTAGGTGATCAGGCCGTCGAGGTTCTTCGACGTGTGTGTCAAGGGCCTACGTGGCCAAACAAAGGGAGGTAACCAATTGATTGGTGCGGCGGCCTGGGCTTCTTCCTGAGTAGAGCATGCTTAGGGCATCGCTCGCGGATATTTTACATTTCTCAGGGAAGTACGGGGCTTCACCCACACCCATTTCGCAGGTTTGCCTAAACTTTGAGCTTTTTCCTTTCCCTTCTTCTTGGTTGGGCTCGGCGTGGAGATAACCTCTTCGGCCTCAGAGTCAATCTCCACTACTTCCTCGGATTCTTGTTCTACCGAGGTTACTGGTTTTGAGGGCTTAGCAGGATTAGTGGTCATCATTTTGGCGCGAAAAAAAAACTCGGGATGGCTACTGTCCAAGGGGGAAGCACACTCAGACATCAACAAACATAAAAGACACAGAATCATACAGAGCACAAACTTGTCAAGTACAATCTATTCAAGCGATACAAAACCCTTGTTTGATCTATCCTCCTCATTTTATAGCCTTTGTGATTGACCAACGGTTGGGTAAACTTCACTTGGAAATTACCATCAAGTAAACGGTAAAAAAATTCCCGAAATCGCCTCATTAAATGCCGACCGCCTGCTCCTATTAACGGTAACTTTTGCTTTTTACCAGATTTTACTGTGCCAATGGCTAGTTTTCGCACCTCTTGTGCGTCCACCGTAGCCTTGCGTTCCCAGCGGACCTCCTGCGCTCCCAACATAACTTTGTGCTTCCATCATGCCTGTTGCGCTTTGAACATTCTCCCGCACCTCCCGCATCCCTCCGATCACCGAATTCGGCAGCCACACCCTTTGCATATCATGGTACCTTCCATTCTTACCTTCCTTGTTGGGTGTGGCCCATTTTATATAGCTACTCCGGACATATAGTCATTTGATCTGATACAGTTTGAGCTGGATGCCATTGACATAGTCGGGTAGCATATCGCCGCACAGGGTGGCTAATCGAACAACTCCGCCATCCGTGATTTCTTTAACTGCGTAGGGCCAAAGCCAATGTTGTAGGAACTTCCCTGGGTGTTTCGAAAACTGGCTATCATACAGTAGCACTAAGTCACCCTCCGCAAAGGACTTTTTTCGAATATGTCGATCATCCCATGCCTTATCCCGAGCCTTCTGAACTTGCTGATGGAAATTAGCAATGCAATAGTCTTCCTCCAAAGCCAAAAGTTGCGCTAAATGCTCCTCCATGATATCAGGCTCCGCCATATTCATAAAGGCCATGATTCTCAAGCTAGGAACAATGTATTCCATGGGAATAATGGCCTCCTTGCCATAAACCATCTGAAACGGTGTTTTCCGTATCAAATTCTTACAGGTGGTTCAGTAGGCCCAAAGAAGAGATGGGATGCCCATGTCCCAGTCGCTGTGATCAGCGTTACAGACCTTGGTCAGTGCGTCCTCAAAGACTTTATTAAAAGCTTCGACCGCTCTGTTTTCCTGAGGATGGTACGGAGTGCTTTTCGCATGATGGATCCAAAATTCTTCCGTCAAGGCCTGTATTGTTTCATTGACAAAATGCGTAGCTCTATCGCTCATCAGGATTTTCGAACATCCAAATCTGGTTAGAATGCTCAAAGATGAAGTGCGCAGCGAACGGTATTTGCAGTGAAAATCCTTTACCACTTGTGCTTCGGCCCACCTAGTTACATAATCAGTAGCAGTTATAATGTAACGCGCACCTATCTTCTTTCTGGGTGGGTTAATAGGTCCTAAAAAATTGATAATTTTGTATAATTTTGTATATTTTTGATATTATTTAGCCTATCGCAGGGGTTTTGGGGTGGGTGAAAGCCCCAAATGCAATGTAATGGGTCAATGGTAGACCAAGAGTCTGCAAACCACAATTTTCGGACCATTGGAAGCATAGGCTAAGTCGATTTAAATAGATGAAATTTTTTTAGTCTTAAGGTAGAGAAGAATTAAGTTGGATGCTAAGTGTGAATTTTTAGATCTATTGTTGGTCGTTAGGGTAAGGACTCCCGCTGGCTGTGCGTGTGGAGATCCTTAGTCCTGCTGTGTGCGGACCTTGCTGGTTGTGTGTGCAGGCTGTGTTGGATTGTATTAAGTTTTGGATACTAATATATGTGGATATGGCTCAAGTACTTCTGTGTTATCTGATCTAAGGTATTTATTTTGATGTGAAATATTGGATATGTTATGAATGTTGTTGGTTATATTTTTATGTTGTGAATCTGTCTATGTTATGGTATAACTATACTATGTTGATGATGCATTATAATGATATGTGTTGATTACTGCTGATACACACATGGATGCGAAGTTATTAACTAGCTTTGTGCACGATATTATATCTGTATACTGCTATTATATTGTTAACAAAACTGCGAATATATCTGCTTGGTGTGATCTCGATAGGCTGTGAACACAGATCTACTTGACTTACCTACTCTCTCTTAGGGTGCGGAAACCTGGTTCCAGCACCCTCCCATATTGCTTCAGGTGAGACTTTGGCCTGTGCAAACAGGTCACTGCCGAAAGGGCCAATAGTATAGGGGTTTGTTGGCAAACCTTAACCTTTTAACCTGGGTCAGGACCCCTTGATCCAAAAGAACCCCCCCCCCCCAAATGTTAACTTTTAGAGGATGAGGAGGGTATGGAAAATTATGTGAACTTTCGGATGAAATGCAGGGACCAGAGATGAGACAGAAGGTGGTGGGAGGTTAAATGGTGATGTGATGGGTGACTGGATGGTGGGGTCAGGAAATTATATTTAATTTCAAGTCAGAATATAAGGTTTGGGACTTTGGATATGACACAAAATATGTCAAGTGACTTTACAAATAATTAATCCTGAAACTTAGGATAAACCCTTTCTTTTGATTTTTCAACAATTACATGAGAATACAAGAAATCCTTGGAATAATTCTTTGAAATAAATTTCATGTATCTTCAAATTTATTTTCCTCTTTCATTCTACCTACCCATTTCATTAATCTGACATTTTTTATCATTCTTTTGCAGGGTGCATTTAGGCTTACAAACCCAAATCTTTTTTTCTTTATAAATTTCTAACCTACTCTATCCCTTATTTCTCCTATTGACCCAGATTAAACTGTTGAGTAAATTTTATTTCTTCCTAACTATTGATCTGCCAAGATTAAAATGTTTATAAAATCTTTATTTTCTAACCTATCCAACAAAAATTTAAAATTATTCAATCATGATTAAATTGTATGATTGAAAAACCTAATCTAATCAGCAGTGGAATTTTTATTTGCAACACTTTTAGTATTATTCTTTTTTGGGGTTTTTATTTCTTTTTCTTTTCTTTTTTCCTTTTTGTCTCTTTTTCAATATAATGTTCTTTTTTGAAATCATTTGAATATTGAAAATCATGCTCAATATGAAATTTCAACTTATGAAATACTAATCACCTTGAGATCCTATAAATTATAGGACCCAAACATGACTCATATTCTTCTGGCATCCACTCTAAAGACGCCATTACCTTTAAAGTACAAGTCAACTTTGACATTCCCACATTTAAAGGCTAGATAAATGGAGATGTCGTATATAAATGGTTAAATTTTTTGGAATGATATTTTTCTGTTCATGAATTTTCCAATAGGGAAAAAATAATTTTTTACTCTTGAAAGCCGCCCCCCACGTCAAGGCTTAGTGGGAAACCTACTGTGACTAGAAGGAAGAGGGGGAACCCTCACTATTCTTGGTCGCACCCATTGGGAATTATTTTTGATATGACATCAAGGAACAGTACTACCCTGTCGGGAGCTATGAAGACAAGTACATACAATGGACTACGTTGCGGCAACAAAGGGATCAATATGTGCATGAGATGACAAATATTTTCCATACCCTACACACAAATCTGGGTATCAAATATTCTAGGAAACATCTTTTTCTCAAGTACCGTAGTTTTTTTCACAAATACATTCAAGAGGAAATGGAGTTCCTAGACATATCCTCACTTGGTGCAGCATACCGATATGCTACCGAAATTAAGCATAAATTCAAACAGAAGAAGTGAGACTTTGTATCTTTGAACCCAAAGTATAACAAAGGTGCCCCCAAGCCACAGAGGAAAGGAAAAAGCCAGACCGGGACCCCCTAGGGAAACTCCTAGAAGCCGAAATCCAAGGGTGATGAGAAGGAAAATAAGGACACTGGAAAGTGGTGTGAGTTCCATAAAAGCCCCACTCACAACACGCACGAATGTCGTGCAAAGCAGGCATTGGTGGTCGAGCTAAGAGAATAAGAGGTAGATGCATGTTTTGATTCTAAGCTAGAACCCGACAAGGGTAAGTTGGTCATTGGCACAAAACCAACTACGATGGTAGCCACCACCAAGCTCCAAAAGGCGGAACCCAAAGATCCAGAAAAGGGGGAGCGCCTCTTTCACTCACATATGTGGGTGAAGGGCTCACCACTACAATTCATTATCGACGGTGGGAGAAAAAATAACCTCATTTCAAAAAAGTTTGTGAAGTAGTTGGATCTACCAAACACACGACACCCACAGTCGTACACCATTAGGTGGCTTCACCAAGGACAAAATCTCTGCGTCAGCCAGCAATGCCACCTTCCCTATAGCATCATGCCCTTCACGGATGAGGGATTGTGTGATATAGCTCCTCTTGAAGTTTTCGATGTATTATTAGGCCAACCATACTTGTGTAAGTTTCATACCGTGCATGAGTCTAGGCCTCACATTTGTTATTATACAAGATACCTGAGGTAGCCCTGCCTACCGACATCTCTTTGATCTCTTATAAGAAATGTAGTAAGATCATCTCCCAGACCAGGAATTTTTTTTTCTTTCTAATTAGCTCCCAAATTAAGGTGAATATTGTAGCCACATCCATGGCCCCGGGGTAGGGTTCCTCCATGAAGCAGATTCAGGTGGATACGGTCGTGGAATAATACGGGGACATCTTCTCCTCACCCGCAGAGGTACCCTTGCACTCTTAGGTCAAGCATTCAATCGATTTGACTCCCGGAGTCCTCACCTAGCACATGCATCAAGTGGTTTATCATAATGAGACACTTTCCAATACAATTCGGAAGTACCCCACCTATGATAAAGATATGTGTTCCATCGTGCAGGATTTTCAGCAATGGAAGCATTAAATTCTAGGGAAGGAGATGGTCATCCACACCGATCACCGACCTCTTCAGTTTATACATACACAATGGAAGTAGAAGAACGATTTCCATTAGAAGTGGTCTACATATATGCAACAATTCCACTTGAACATTAAATAAAAAAAAGGGCAGCACCAATCATGTTATAGACTGCCTCAGTTGGCCCCAAGCTATAACACTAACTATTGTTCTCAACTCCTATGGCCATGAGACCTCTGGACGACCGTAACTATTAAAAAATGATCCATAGTTATCTTCCACATACCAGATACTAGTTTATGGAAAGCAAGTTCTTGATTTCCACCTCCAATACGCATTATTATGCTACCTGGGCCACCTTTGTGTTCCTTCGAGTGAGAATGGAAAGCTTATTTGGGAGGCGCACTACAGTCGGGTCACAGGACACTTTGGTGTGGATAAATCTATGGTTGTACTACAAAAAGTATTTTTATTGGCAACAACTCTGACTAGATGTTGGAAAATATATCAAATCCCACACTGCCTGAGTCATCGCCAAGCCAACCATCAAGAAGCAAGGCATGTGCACTCCTCTACCCACTCCCAATCAGTCATTTGAATCCATCTCCATGGACTATATATCTTTCCTCCATTCTACCAAGCATGGTAATGACTGTGTATTTGGTGTCATGGAAAAATTTCTAATAGAGCTATATTAGCGGCTTGGAAGAAGAGTATCACATTAGAGAAAACTTCCAAACTCCTCTTTGAACTAAGTATATCTCAAATAAATACTAAATAAATTTGGTATGTAAGAATGTAAAGCTATTAGTACACACATGATCACATGTTGTAAACTCAGTAAGGATGATGAGTTTCCAGAGGTTAGTTAGCCTATGTATAAGTATATGAGTGATAGTATTTTTAATATCAAGGCCTCTATACAAGACATCATGCAAGCAATAGTTTTGGTAGGAAGATTTCAGGGAAACCTAAAAGAAACCCACATGCAGGAAGTCAAGAGGATTTTCAAGTATTTCAAACAACATTGGATTTTTGTTTGCGGTATCTTAAAGTTATAAAATTCACAATAAAATCTTATACTAATGTTGATTAGGTAGGTAGTATTGATGATAGAAAAAGCACTAGTGATGGAGCCTTGCTCTTAGGAAGTTTTATTGTCTCTTGGATAACAAAGAAATAAACCTATATCTCTTTATCTACTATTGAAGAGAAATATATTGCAACTTCCTCATGTTGTACCCATATTCTACGGATGATGCAAAATCTCAAGGATATTAAGGTAGATTTCACTTAACCAACTTATATTTTATGACAACACTAATGCAATTAATATATCAAAAAATCATGTGATTCACTCCAAACAAAGCACATTCCTATTAAATATAACTTTCTCAGAGAACATGTAATGGATTGGTTAAACTGGAATATGTACCTACTAAGGAGTAGATTATAAACATATTTACTAAACCTCTTCCAAGAAATGCATTTGAATATCTTAGACAAAAGTTGAGAGTGATCACTTTCCCATCCCATTAGTGTTATAAGTATGAAACATGGTGGATATTCAACATAGGTCAGACATATGAATACTTTAAAAAATACGTTGTAGATGAATTATAGTGAAATGAAAAGGTTCTAGAATTTACATCATTGGTCTAATAATATCCATCCATTCAATAAGAGTGTTGCTACTAAGAAAAAATCTTGTGTTAGAGGGATCCTATTTAAAATATCAAAATAGATCACAAATAGGGGGTGTCGGATGTAGTATTTAGAGAAATAAAGAAAAAAGGAAGCATATTCCCATGGGGAGTAGTGCCAAAAAGGGAAAAGTATATAGTTTCAGCTAGATCCTACATTTTTCAATTGATTTAAAATGGGGAGAAATAAGTAGACATAATATGCATTGGAATGGAAAAAAAAGAGGGGGAGTTCTCAACTACCAACCATTAATGAATAGATTATTTTTTGTTATGTTTCCATCAATTCTAAAGGAGGGTATTGTTGGTAGTTTGTTGTCATTGATGTCAATTATAGTGTCATTTATGTTAGAGGAAGCTCAAGAGGAGCCACACCCAAATAAAGTAGTAGAGGGAAAAAACCAAGGGCATAGCAGACTAATGGATCAAAACTTGTTGTTTGTGCCTGCATAATCAAAATTTGGTGTTTTCAACATAAATCCTAGGTTGGAAAAGGTACTGGTGTATCATTCAAGGAATGATGTGAAAATCAAACATTAAGCTGATTATTTTATAAATGCAAAATTAGTGTTTTACTGTGAATTTGGCCCTCCATAATCCAGACCACTTATATGCAATTAATAATAATTAAACATGATTAAGATGTGTTTAAGCATACCAAGGACAATATCAATGACTTAGATCCATACTAGGCACAAGATCAACAACCTAGATTGATATCATATTCACAACATGCATGAAGGTTATAGTGTGGTTGTGCGTGTGATGAATCTAATGGTTGGAAACACTTTGATCCAACAACTCAAATCCATATGGGTCTCACACATGCTTAGTGGTTAAAGAAAGGAATGCACCCAATATATTATATGGTATGACGTATAAGCATTATGACGTGGCTCCATGTGGACAACAAGTATTAAATCTTATGACATGGTAGCAGTAATGAGAGAAATGTGACACTCATTTTTGGTCGATTTTGATGGAAGAAGACTAGCAAATCGATAGGTCACACATGGAAGGTACATGTTAGCACTCAGATATGTGACAGGCTCTGATTGGTTGAAGCATATGACATGGTAGGTGACTTGGAGGGTGATGTCGACATGATGGGTATCGTACTGAAGCACTAGGGACCGAAGTTCAATTTTGTTTATAAACACCAAGGTCAATATCAAGTATTACATGGTAGGAATGATGTGGAAAATGGAAGTAGGAACACATGGTGGAACCTGTTTGGTTCATGGTGGAATGATTTGGCATACCTAGAGGCCTTAGGATTTGCACTAGGATAGTGTTTGGTGAATTTTTCTCATGTATTTTGTATTGGATGGAAAAGTGAAAGATTTGGGTTCTATGCCTTAGTCACTGAAAACGATGGTCACAGCCCTTGAGGCCCATACTGGGCTACCAGGTACTAGGAGGATGAAACAAACATGGAATAGAGCATCCTATTATGTAGTAGTCTAATGAAGGGGGAATTTCCATTAGGTGTAGTATTAGATGGAGTAACATTTCTATCAATTAATTTTTTGTCTAATGATACCGAAATGTTGGGACTGGAGTATACCAGAGCGGTATGTTTGGACCCAGGTCATGACACGTGGTCATAAGGGTCTAATTTATAGCACTCAATGCGAAGGATTTCGAAAGGTAACCAATATGGAGACTGAGATGTGGTCACAACCGACATTCATGAATGATAATTCTCCTAGAACTGGGAGTTGAGGGCTTCAAAGGATCTTTGGTATTAAATATTTTAAGTGTAGGTTTTAACCCTATAAAGAAATTAACTGCAAATGAATTCTTAAAACATAATAATATACAATGGCGAGAACATAAAACAAATATGCATAGAGATTTTCCCCTGAATCCCAAAACCAGGACTACCGAATTGATTTTTCATTATTTTCCTTTAAATGTTACAATACATATATATACATGTCAAAGCATTCATAAACCCCAATCCATAACCCTATATTAGAACGAAACCATAGTTCCCTTGACTGGATCTACAATATACCATGGGAAAAAAACCATCATGCCCAAAACAATGTGAAAAACCCATGCACAAAACCATGGGTAGGTACGCCCGCCATATTTGGGCCCACCCCACTATTATTGGGTCCGCATAAAAAAATTCTTGGGGTGATGCCTTGGACACCATGCAGGGGGGATACTTCCCCCCTGCAAAGCCCCCAACAAGGGGGGCTGCCACCCCCCACGTTGTGCTCAGCGCAACATACAGCGCGTGGGGATAATCGTGGAAATAATATAATACACACCCAACATTCTCCCACTTGTTGCGAAAAACACCCTCCAAAGTTTTGAGTACACTCAAATTTTGGAGCCTACTTTAGATCTTGTGATTGGTCGTTCCGTAGTCAATTCTTGGTCAGCTGATGCTTTTTTATCTCCCTTCTTGAATTGGAAGTGTCGAAGTCACTTGCTTACACATGCTCAGTTTGTAACAAGTACATGAGAGAATTATTTTATGCAAGCTTGGAAAAGCATAACACATTCCATCAAGAATGCCATTGTGCGATTTCCAATCCATGTCGAAAGTCAGTGTGCACTGACAACGACATTTTCTCACATTCTAATTGTGTTTATACTTCCATTTCAATGAGTTTTGCAAACTATTGCTTCCACGAACCTTTATTTTTGCAAGTGTCGTTTTCATATTTTCAGCTGTCACTTTCACTTTATTTCACTCTAATTAGTGTCATTTTCATGTTATATTTTATTTGGCATGTGTCACTCTCACTATTGTTCACATATTATAAGAGTCATTCATGCTTTAACAATTATCGTCTTTTTGCATGTTAGTTGTCGCATAATGTATTTATGCTTGTTCTGGTGCTTTCAAAGGGTTATATTTGTGCGAATGAGTTGGTCTAACCTTATAAACATCATTCACACTCGTTTTGAAGGTTTTAAGAATTATCACACAAGTGTCATCATGATCATCGCAAAGTGTACCTTTCATGTCGCACTTGTCGTAAATTCATTGCAAAGTTATCACATTGAGGGAAATATGTTGTTAATGTGTTCTGGATGATCTATGTTTTTGTTTCGTTAGAGTGTTTCAACTGTGTGATCATAATCAAGTCTTATCACTGTTCACATTAGTTGCTTGGATCCTACACTTAGTCAAATTTGGAAAAATTCCCAACCAGGCAACCTAGCCTCATCCAACCCTCCTAACCTATGCATTGCATAGTCTTAGCACTCAAGAAGAAACCTTGTTTCTTGGCACTGTGTAGTGCGCAATCTCTGCCTCCCAAAACTATGCATTCCACAACCTCAATGCTCAATCCCAACCCCTGAGTTCCATAATTTCACAATCATTCTCCCCAGCCAAGCTAGTACTATGCATTGCGCAGACTCAATCCTCAAGCCTCAGTATTGAGATCTTGAAATGCACAACTACGCAATCACTTGGCCTCTTTCCCTTCTAGTGCTACGCATTTTTCAATTTCAATGCTCAAGCCGAAGCTTTGGCCTCTAAAACTACACAATATCTCCCTCTAGTTAGGCCTGAACTACGCATTGCGCAGTCTCATACCTCAAGCCCAACCCTTGAGCTCCTAATTTTTGTAACTACACAATCACCAGGTTTACTTTTCCTTCCAGAACTGTGGAGTTGGCAAAAATAGTGCAAAACTGCTCCACCTGTCACACTAAGGTCCTAGATTGTGCAGTTTTCTTCCTCGGTCCATCCTGAACTATGCATTGTGAAGTCTCAAGGCTGAAGCTTCACCCCTAAATACCTGAGTTGCACAATTATGCAGTTAATGATCCTTTTTACTAACCTGTCTCCTAGTTCCGTCTCAGACAATGGATCAATATGTACCATCTTATACTAGGGTTTTATCGGACTAATGTCATCTTGTTAAGAGTGGATTGCAGATGCAGGTACTCTATCATATTATGGAAAGATGATGAAGAAGGATACAGAGAAGGAGAACATGATATAATACACAAATGGAGATGAAGAGATAAGATGTTCATCAGTCGAGAAGAAAAAGGAACACCAGACTATAAAATAATATTATGATCAAGATCACATGAAATACTCCTCATATTCAAGTCATAAGGAGGACGAAGAAGAAGAACATGTACCATATTTTCAAGAAGATACAAAGAAAGAAGTAGGAAGAAGGATATATTGACGCCATCACATCATCATGCATTCCATGTCATCAGATTCATGTCATGTCATGTCACAAGTCATCATATGCCACATCATTATTGTGGATTATGTAAGTACCTATTCAATATGTATTGTAAAGTCGAAATCCAAAGGACATTTTCATAATATTAAGAGTCATGTAAAGTCGAAAAGCCATAGGAAGTAAAACAGTCATGAGGGTAATCAAAGAGTCAAAAGGAACGTGAAGAATCGCCTCTTGGTTATATATACACCCTCATTGTATGAGAGAATCGGACTAGTTATTTTTGGGAGAAAGGAGTGGCTCCAATGCTCCATTATTGGAGCTAGTGATTTTCATTGTATCTTAGAAATTTTACTTAATAACATAAGCCTTAATGGCCAACACGTTCTTCATGCATGGATTATGAATGATTGTAAGACTATTATGCGGATGTTTTTATTTCATGTTTTCTTTCACATGTGCTGAACTATTCTGGTTATTTTAGAACTTATCTTATTGAGAATGTGTTGTAATAGTTGTTATTTTTCTCCCATCCTAGTTGACTATTCCACGGGATACCAAACATATCTTTCTCATTTATTGGTTGTAATGACCGTCACATCCCTTATGGAATATTCCACTGGATGTTAGATGGACCCTTCTTGATTGCATGTGTCTCTACTATGGTGGTACTAATACCTCTATCTTAGAGCTCAAAGTTACTCTTTCCCCATGCAGTAGAAGGACTTTGACACACCTACATCTGAACACTCACTAGGCACACCTTCTTTCTTTTTGAAGTCACGCACACATTCCTCCCTCTTGCTAACAATTAGATCCAAGGAAAATCTATAAGAATACATGGAAATCAGGCCAATATTCCAGATGGGTCTCCTATTCAAAATAGTGTGAGGTATAATTGGGACTTCACATCAGGGAGACCCCTTGGTTAAATGATTTCCAGCACCATCAACAATGGCGATATAAGGAGGGTTGGATGAAAAGCTAAGCCCTTTGAGTTTGTTTTGAATCTATTATCATAAATGGCTCATACTTAAATCATACTCCTAGGGGTTTTTCTAACGTGTCCCCTGGTGAAATTTCAATCCCCGATGAGTCTCTCAATGACTTGTCTCAACTCAATTTTTATGGTGAGGGTGATACATCATTTTTCGAGCATGCATCTCTTTTTCTTAAGTTCTGTGAATATTATGAAATTTATTGTGAATATGTGGCTTGTATTTTTTTTTTCCTTACCCTTGAAGGTCGAGTTAGCCGATGGTGTCACACTCTACCACCTTCTTCCATTCATTCACTTAACCATCTCGTCGAGGAGCTTCTTTTAGAATTTGATAGGTATTATTACCTAGATGTTTGTAAAAGAATCAATCACTAAGAATGAAGCCTAATGAATCAGTTGAGACACCCCTAATTTTATAGGAGGAACCTTGTATTCCCTTTGTTCCTTGTCCTCATAATTTTTTTAGTTCCGATGCGGGTGCCTCCTTACGTTGATCGTAAAGTTGGGAAATTTTCACATCAAATCCCTAATCCATCTTCTTCTCATCCTCCTTTCACTTTTCATGATTCAAATCCAATAGAGGAAATCTCGAAATGGCTCATTAATCCTACGGTGAAAACTAGTTTTTATATTCCTCAAGATGGTATTAACACTCATGACTCTAGTCTTGAATCTAATTCGGATTTCTCTCATCCTCTATCATCTACATGTCATGAATCTTTGTATCGTGATCTGCTTAATAAATTTTCTCCATCAACTAGTCTTTTGCACTCTCCTAATTTCCAAGTTGGTAGCCCAAATTGCGATTGGGTTCAAGATAGTCACATTACACAGGTAGAGGAGCAGGAAGGTGAAGATATGTTCAATGTTTCTTCTCTTTTTCAAAATAATTTGTGTGAAGATGGTGTCTCCTCATTCTTGGATGATATTGACTCTGTCAATATTGGTAATGAATCAAATGGAATCAGTTTGTTTAGATATGTAGTATTGGGAAACAATCATTCTGATGACGTTAATATTCTTGATAAATGTGATGATGAATGCCTATGTACACCATTTGATAATTCAGCTTCTCGTGGAAATTTTAAATTGAAAGATTTAGATTTGGAATCTGTTTCAATCCAAGAAAATTGTCTTATTGAGACTTCCTCTTTGTCCCACTATCACTTGTGCTCTCCTATTTACCATGCATCTACATGCGATGAAGATACTCCATGCTATTCAATTTATTCATCGTATGAGATCACTTCTCAATTGACACAAGGTAGTGAGGTTGTCCATGATGAAAGAGAGAATAAATATATCATTGAGTATCATTTTTATCTCATATCATCTCTTTTTTTCATGAACACAACTCTTCAAATCAAATTCCTCATGAAATTTCTCGATCTTTAGATTTTTTATCAGAAGAATCTTTTGGCTTGAGTAATATAGTTATCAAAGTTGTAAAATCTGATCAAATAAGTGACAAAGATGGTTGCAATCCGGTGAATAGTGATCTCATCCTAATCAGTGAAATTAACTATCGTCACACAATGCATGATCTAGTTCAATCTTAGAAATGTGATTTTACAATCCTTGAAATTTTCGGGACTTTCTAGAGAGTCGAGGCACTTCAACTTCCATTGATGGTTATGTCAGTATCTCGCAACTCTGGTAAGACTCAAAAAATTAGTCAGGGTTGGTTTTCTTCACATAACGCTTCTTTTTTCATGGTTTCACTCAATGTAAATTCGTTCTGGAAATATATTTGGCATTGCGGATATGATCTTTTGAAATTTCAAGATTCGATTTTTTATTGAATTCAAGATGATTCATCTTTATGCAAGCATCATGTATCAAACTCAGGTTTGGAATGTAGATCTCTAATAGAATCATGAAATTGCGAAGTAAATTATTCTAAAGATTATCTTTGGCCAAAGGATTCATACATGTCACACTCTTTTGAAAACAATCAGCTCCTAATCCTTCTTTTGAATATTCTAATGCTAATACTTTTCTTCATCACACCTGAAATCCTCTTGAGCATCAATGAATGCATGGATTATTTGATGAATCAAATTATTCTTCATTTTTTTTACCTTGACTACTTTCATGTGTTTGTTATACTATCATTCCATTTTAATTATTTCGAAGATTAAAATGCTAGTACAATGTGTAACTAGTCACAAGAAAATGGTTACACTTGTCACGTGAGGAAGATGATTCTATTATGCAGAGAATTTCTGGAATTGTTCAAATTGATTTATATTTGGTAATTTCAAAGTGGGAATCTGATGCTTTAATTAGCCCATCTGATCATGATTTTTTTTCTTTCTGATAATTGTCATTTTACTTACTATTTTCCCATTAGAACATCCAATAACAATTATTTTACACCCTTTGATCTTTATGGTTTAACATCTCACTACCTAGGTACTTTTCAAGTAGTTGAGACACTTCCACACTCACTAATGGTTATGTAAAATCCTCATTGTCTTGAAATGAGATATTTTTTCCCTCGCAAAATTCTCATTGTAATCTAGTGCCTATAATTGAAAACTCATCTTTTCAAAGATTGTGTGGTTTTGAAGAGGATTGTCACAAATATTTTGATCCAGTCGTTGAATGGTTGGAGCAATCTTACTTGGTAGGCTTCGTCACAAATAAAAAGTTCTGATATTTCAGTGTGATTTCCAAGGAGTTTGGTGTAGTTGAATACACATTCAAAAGAAGCTTCTGAGGTTTGTTGAATGGTTTTTTTCATAAAAAAATGTAAGAATGTGAACTGCTTAAAAGTAGTGGCTATAACCTATCTTTCTGCTTACATGAAATACCTTCAATGTTTTCTTCAAGTTATTTAATTTCTTATCTTTTTTGTTGTGCATTGCTTAATATCAGCTTTAATTTCTTATATCTTTGTGAATGCGGGTCAGAAGTTGTTACGATGGCTTCACTATAAATTTCATTATATGTGACCTCGACCTTCTATATGATTAGGTTAGGAGTAGGTTTAGTTGCATATTAGTTCACATGCACATCCATCTTGCATTCATTTCCTGTAGTTTTTCTTGTGTTTTCTCATTTTGGTTCCACATCATCTTTTTGGTTAGCCTCCTTCAGCTATGTATTATGGTTTTGCTTCCTTGTTGTGTGTGTGGTTTTTTTTTTTTTTTGTAATACCTTGCATGAATATGCTCTGTTGGCTCAAAAGGGAATGTGGAAAAATAGAAAAGGACTTTGTAACACTGCAACATTTTGCTAACTCCATGTCCTTCTTCCTTGTATTAGTTACATATTTTGGTTGATGATGCTCCAATAGAAAATATGATCCTTGCATTAAGAAAGCCTTGTGTCGAACCATGATCTCCATGTCTATTTTGGAAACCTCATGCCTACATTTAGATCTTTATGTTTTAGTGTTTTCAGGTTGATCCAATCAAGTAGATAAGGAAAAGGGGAAAATATAAACGAGAAAACCAATATAAGAGGTCTTATATATGCTTCTCTAAAGGGAAAACCTATCCTACTCTCATTAAGTTGGGATCCTCTTCCGCCCATGAAATAAATATGTGTCGATGCATAGTCCTATATAAATAAATAAAGGTGAAATAATAGAAAGGATTATTTCATAGAGAGGTGAAGCAAGCAGCTCCGCCGAGGTACTCTATAGGACCACTGGCAGCAGAACAATGTTTGTGTTACTGAAGTGGCTCTGTCGGGCTACTGTCCAAGCCAGCTGGTAGTGGAGCAACACTAGAGATGCCAATCTATACTCTGAAAATATAAATCTCACAAAATTCATTACCTTATCCCGATTCGAAACGTTGTGTGATCACTGGTATTATATTTGTGTTTAACCTCGTATATTAATTAAGGGGACTATGTTTATGCACGCGGTAAGTGGGGAAGCCATGGTAATATGAATGATGAATCAATACTTCCTGAAGAACTAGACCCTACACGAAATAATTGACCAATGTAGACAAGTTGGAGTTCTACGAGTGTGTCACCAAGTGTTGCCACTATGACAAACAAACTCCAAAATTTTGCGTACATTCGAATTTTGGAGCCTAATGTGGATCTTGTGATCAGTCGTTCTGTAGTCTCTTCTTGTTCATTTGATTCTCATTGAGCTCCATTCTTATATTGAAAATGTCAAAGTCACTTGATCACACATGCTCAGTCTATAAATAGTACATGAACACATTATTTTATGAAAGCTTGGACGAGCATAGCATGTTCCATCAAGACTGTGAAAGTTTCGTTAAAAAATGAGATCTCTATCTTAAAATTTTAATTTTTTTGAATTGTAGGTTTGTGGAGTCAGTTTCCCTTCTCCGGGGATATTAGCGATGAATTCAACTATGGGGATAGGATTGTCTAGACAATTTGAAAAAAAAATGTACTTTTTTTAATATTGCGATTTTATGCATTTTCATGTGCAATTTTAAAAGTTTAATATATGAATGGACATGTGTTATACTGGTCATCCATGAGGACACAATGTAAAGGCAACATCGCGAAGTATTGCATCGAATTTGAAACTTGAGTCAGCTAGGAGGATTGGATCATCTAGATAATTTGAAAAAGTTGTTACAATTTTTTTAATATTGTGAGTTTATACATTTTCATGTGCAATTTTAATTTTTTAATATATACATGTACGTTTATTGTACATGGCATCCATGAAGGTGTAATGCAGTGTGAACACCATGAGGTATTGCATGGAATTTGAAACTTGAATCAACTACGCGGATTGGATCGTCTACACAATTTTAAAATGATGTTACAATTTTTTTAATATTATGAGTTCATGCATTTTCATGTGCAATTTTAAAATTTTAATATCTTCCATGAGGGTCCAATGGAGGGGGAACACCACGGGGTATTGCATGGAATTTAAAACCTTTTATAATTTTGTTTTGATGATAAACTTCTCATTTGATTCTAATACATTAAAATTTAATTCAAAAGTACACAATCTTATGTATATGCATATTGCACATGTTGTGCATGGCACCCATGATTCTAAAGATAGCATGAGGATGTTGATAGATAACATATTTCAACGATATTCTCTTTAATGCAAATTTTTATTTGACAGTCTTCTTATTATATTCACTTTTATCATGATATAAATTTCGGACATATTTAAAATAAACTATTTATTATGAATTGATATATTTGATGAATATTTTTATTTGAAAACTTTTTATTATATTTAATTTTATAATGATATAAATTTTGGACATATTTTAAATAGAACTCTTTATTATGAATTGACCTCTAATATGTTAATTTTGGAGTTTGTACATTTTTCATGATGATTCTTATACTGTTAGTAGAAGATAATATAGATTTGGGTTGATTCTTAGGTTTTGTGAAGTTGTTTAATGAATAGCAAAATTGAAAAGTACAATACATATTACATTTTGCATTCATGAATCTTACAATGGTGTATATGTATAAAACAAGCATAACTTAAATTTGGATTATAAAACATGGTACATATACATTTTGCATTCATGAATGGATCATCATATTGTATAGAAGAGCTACTATGGATGTGGTTTTATGCTTAACTTTTAATATAAAGTTGTTCAAAGAAAACATAATATAAAAATGAATTAGAAAACATATATTCTAAAGTAGCTTCTTTGTCTTAAAGTCTCTTACTATTGTATTTTTCATGAAATTTGAGAAAGCTTAGAGATTCAGAATAAAAAATCGCAATGTTGAATCAACTGAAGTTGCATTAATCTCAATGTCAGCCTAACTTTTTTCTTCAAGTAAATGAAAATTTCAAATAGTAAATATTGTATGTGGAGCATGAATTGTTATTTTTACTAGGTTTTGTATGCACTGCATGTATAATACAAACACAATAAAATGCTTTTTTTGAGCTATCAAGATGTACAAGAGATACAAAACATTTGAAATTGATGGTAATGTGATTTTAATAAAGTAAATAATGTTACTATGATATCGCCAAAAATATTTGAAAAGGTAAAATAATGACATAAAAAGGAAAAATGTAGTGCAAACATGATAGGTGTATAATAAAAACCAAACAAGAATATTGTGATCTACTACATTCTTACATTATATTAGTATTTGGGATCTTTGAATTTCCTTTTAACTTAACAACAAAGCCATTGTATTAATGAAAACAATTTTGCAATACCTAGTACTAGCTGGAATGAACAACTTAAGAGTGCACAAAAAGAAAGGCTAACAATATACTTGAACTCTTTATCAAATATTAATACAAGGAGAAGATATTGTTGGGAAGTTCAATTAAAAAAATTCTAATGGAATGAAATCCTCAATGATTCATTCATGGTCAGCTTTTGACATTCTCCATTTTTTAAATTCCAATTTTTTTATTGATTGAACTTCTATCAACTTTATGCATGATGCACATACCAAATGACTATATTGACAAATTATGGTGTCAGGTTGATAGCCTTTAAAGTAAACATGAATCTCGGTAAATTATGAGTTTCTTGGAAAAAATATCCTTTTAGTATAATTGACCCTCTTTCATAAATAAAACAGTTATCATCATAGTCCTCCAATAACTTCATATTTAGTTCAGTGCACCACATCAAATAATTCTTGACATTTTCTATGTTGTT
This sequence comes from Pinus albicaulis, assembly GCA_034641835.2. Lineage (NCBI taxonomy): Eukaryota > Viridiplantae > Streptophyta > Pinopsida > Pinales > Pinaceae > Pinus > Pinus albicaulis. The sequence goes on from CM076583.1 coordinate 746,815,483, forward strand.
AATGGGTGAAACTACACCAAAAAAAATCTCTTGCTCAATAAAAAAAAATGTAAATTCATATCATAATTAACAAGAAATTGGTTATCAACATGTACTTGATTTTATTAGATTTAAATCTATATTTTAACTATTATCTAGATACTTATACACAATGATTTTAAAAACATAAAACTTATATATATATAAAAGAGACTATAGTGTCATCTGAAGGTGATTGAGTTTTTGATATTGTTAGAGAAGGTAACATTTCAATTGCTTTCAAAGGAAGGATATATATATATAGATATGTCCTTTGAAAGAAATTGAAATGTTACCTTCTCTAACAATATCAAAAACTCAATCACCTTCAGATGACACTATAGTCTCTTCTGATTCTAGCTCTTCGAAGCTTGCAAGTTATATTTTCCTCTTTGTATTAAGTTATGTATGTTTCCAAGATTTCACATACATATTGTTTTCACAAACATCATTAAATGGTATGTCCTCTATGCAAATAGGAAAAAAAGAAGATTATTTTATTCTATCAAATGCAAACGTAGTTCGATACTCTTTTGTTTTAATTGAATGTAATTTTTGCGTCACTTTTACTGTTTCGGCTTCATATGTAATCGATCTATCTACACATTAGACTCCAATATGCCAAAAAAACGTGTATTAAATTCAAACAATAATTTAAATATGTTATTTAAAATACAATTCATATATCAAAGATAATCATCGATCAAATATTTAAACTATATAATTTTTAAATTTTTTAAATTTAAAAATTAATAAAAATTATGATATATTAAAAATATATACAAGTTAATATATATGTTAATACATGTGTACCTCCCTTGATGAGTTAGTCTCATGAGTCATGGCTTAGTGCATCAATGCACCATTGAACAACTTTTCAGCTGAGAAAAGTTGGTTCGCAGAGTGGTCCGTTTGATATTTTCGAAGTGCTCATTTTATACATGTCCCTACGCCATCATGTTCTCTTTCTCCATGACTAGTCTCAAAGACATTCCAACAATGTTTGATGTTGGTTTTCATATGAAGATGACACAACTAAAATAATGATCGTTAATATTTGAATTGACCTATGTATCCATCTGACCATATCCAATGTTAATTCAATTTTCTTCCACAACCTTTCAATGAGTCATAAATCTTATCATAGCAATGTTGTACAAAATGTGTATCATGTGTACGATCATCGTTGATATAAAAATGATATTCTTTAATAACATGTTGATTCTCATTGGTGTTTTCTATATGATAAAAAAAAAAATTATGCATGTCTATATAGAACACGGGTAGGCATAAAGACTTGGTCAGAATGATATCATTCACTATGTATTTCATTTTACGCAACAAATATGTAATTTTCTGCAAAATCAACTATCAACAAAATAGTCCCTGGTGGAAAATTTTCACAAGATTTTTTGAATTGCATGTCCTTCCATCGAGCTCTATGAGAATTCTTGGGGTATTTATAATTCTTTTTCTAAAACTTCTTCAAAAACTCTATCACGGAAATTTATTCTTCCTGTAAATAAATCCTTCTATCACTTTTACTACTACTTGAACCAATCAATGTATGGGTATATTCATATTTATTCCATTCCACTTTTATGTTGGACACTAATTGATCATTCATATCAATAGGATATTTTTCATGAAACAAAGCCAAATTTCCACAATGATCTACCACCAATACATTTATTTTGGTAAAATAATTCATGATTTTCTCTTCCACATAGAATTTTGGATATGAAATCATGGATAGTGGAAGGAGGTGAATTTTTCCGAAATGTTTTACTAAAATTAAGGAAGGTGTCATAATATAATTGAAATTCCACGTGATAACGACAACAACAAGTGTCACATATAGTGATAGGTTTAACATATCATGGTTTGTGTTGCACAAAAGTATTGATTGAGACATTAATTCCCTGATTTTCTTCTTTGAACTTATTGAAAACCTTTATCTTCCTGGTATCCAAGATATGTTTTGCATGTTCTTATTATTGATTTCATGTTATTCTTCACTACATCACATCCCTTTATTTTTTTGAAACACGTGAATTTTTCGTCCAATATTCATATATCATTTTTTTAACATTTTCTTCAAGTCTATCTTTGTATGGTCTCCTATAAATAACTGTCCATCAAGCAAACTCATCATTTTCATCTATTTGCAATTGAAATTTCATGTGCTTGTACAATGCTTTTCGTGAAGTCCCTAATGCTTTTGCCATAGATTTTACCAAAATATTTTCTTTAGTAGTTGATGAAACCACTGCTATTTGTATTTCTCTACGTGCATCTAGATCACTTTTCTTTTTAGATCTTCCAATTTATTTTAGAGCACTACTTATATTTTGAACCACATTTTCCTTCACTTTTTTTTTATCTTTCGTTGATTTTCAAATTCCCAATAGTGTTGTAGCTTCTTTTAATTTCTTCGATGCGAAGAGAACTCTCAAAATTTGAGCTTGAACTATCACATTTTCATCTTTGTATAACTTATCAATAATTAGCTTAACACGATATTGTATAACATGATCAAATTTTTTATCTCCATATGTGCTAGTGTTGACATTTTCTAACATCTCATCATCAATATTGATGTCATCTGTACATATGAGAATTTAATGTAAATGAGTATAAATATACATTAAATAATTAAATAAAAAAAAAAGAGTTCATGAAATTGAAACTAATACATATGTATAATTTCAATAATACATGACATATATATACATACATAAGGGTGGTTCATATTCTTCTTCACTTAAATATATTTCAACATCTTCAATAACATCATCAATCATTGATTCATTTTCTTCTTCACTTTGTCTCTCAACAATTTCAATCTCAACATAGATGTTATAAGGAAAATCTCTCTTTGCTTACATTGCAAAATATTTTTCAAATTAGTTAATCAAATAAAAATTAAAGTGCATAATACAGTATTGAATTTTAAATATCATTTACAATATCTACGTTTACATACCCAGTTCAACTTCTTGTTGAAATTGATTTTCCCTTTGTATATTTAAGTGGTCTTCCTTCTTTCTTTTGTAATAGTTTCTCGAGTATTCTCTACAAGCCTCAATGTCTCTAATTCGATCATATTTTCTCTTGCAATTTCTTTGATTCTCCATGATAATGCAATCTCTCTCTCTCTCTCTCTCTCTCTCTCTCTCTCTCTCTATATATATATATATATATATATATAAATAAATAATCAAGCCCAAAAAAGTCACTTTCAAAATCTAGCCCAAAAAAGTCACTTTCAAAATCCAAACAAAAGAAATTTACTATTCAAAAATTAGATGAAAGAAAGTTTGGTATTCAAAAGTTACACATGAGGAATGTGGATGTGAAAATGATGTTTCCGCCGAGTTTATTTATAGCTTTTGGTTGAAACAGTTACATCGAAGGGTCACATTGTTTCAATTTCATGGTCGAAGAAAAATATGGATAGGCGTTTCGGCTAAAAATCTAAAATTTTCAGCCAAAAACGTTTTTTTTCCATTAAATTTAATGTTCGTACACGAAAAAAAAAATTCGGTCAAAAACTTGCAACTCTAACAACTCGACTCTATTCACCTTTGTCCAATTGCGGAATGGTTAAACTCCATCAAATATAGTGAATTTACTTTCAGAATCAACACCAGCATTTGTGGAATTGAATTTACTTTCAGTAGATATAATTTTATGGAATTTCATAAATATTTGTTAATTTTAACTAAATTTCTAGTAACAGGGGTGCACAAATTTTATGAATGTCATTCTCATTCAACGAAATCAAATTTTTGTATCTTCCAAAATACATTGTGAAAAAATATGAACAATTTATGGTGCATTACGTTATTTCGTCCTATTTAATGGATTTTTTTTAGATTCTTAGTTTTTAATTAATATAATGAGAAACATGGTGCTAGGTTAAACATCTTCAAAATATACATTTTTTTCATGTTGGTGCAATTCAAAAAATTCTAGTAATTATGATATGCATCTAGTAGCTTTGTAAATATAGTCATACCGAAGTAGAATATGTCTAGATTGTTGCAGCATTTTTTTTTTTTTTAAGATGCAAGGTTAACAAAGAATGCATTGGGGCCAAAAAACATGGCTTTTTATGAATCCCTTGATTTTTAAAGAACACACAGTAAAACAATTGTTAAGTTGACATATCAAATGTGAATACAAAAATTATAAAAAATAAGCAATAGAAAGCCAAAAAAATTCCTGACAAGTTTTATTTTTACTGTAAAATGAAATTCTAAACAAAAAAAAATTACTTTAGCTTTGCCAAGAATTGAAAAACTTCCAAAAATAATATGTTTTTTTTCAAAAAAAAGCCAAAATTGTAACCTAACTTCACATTTACTCCTACTCAATATAAACTAATATAAACTAGACAATAAAGTGGTTACTTCAAAAAAAATCTCATACATTAAAAAGGAAAAATAGACTAAAACCTGAGGGCATAAGGCATTTTGATGTGAATATGAAAAACCCCAATTGAAGGTGGTATATAGAGTACAATATTGAGTATAAGTCATTCCAAAAGAGGAAGCCACTCAGCGTCTAAAAATTTTTGATACTCTAACTTGTAAATGTGGAAGATATTATCCCTTTTGATACAGATATCGAATATATATAAATGTAGAAGGTTTATAACATTACTTTATCTTACTTTTGACATTAATTTATCTTACTTTTGAAATTGTTTAGGTGAGGCATCTCGACTGACGACAATTGTGTGAGTGAGAACTTTGATCCCTGAAATTTTATTCAATTCTCGCATTCTAATAAGGAAATTATTTAAAGATTTACTCAATTTTCGTTATTCTTAACCAATTTGTTTAAGGAAAATACAACATGCAATTACCATAAACAATTAGTTTTATAGCCAAAATTATTAAGATAATAAGAATATTTACATATCTTTATTACATTTTAATATAGAATTAATTAATTATATAAGTTAATAAATTGTGAAATCATTTCATCATGCTTTATTTAATTCTTACATTTTAATATTGGAAACAATTAAATATTTATTCAATTTTCATTATCCATAATAAAGAATATATTTAATAGTTTGGCAATTAAATATATTAATAATTTATAATTATTTATGATTTAGTAAAAGTCAAGATGTCATATGGGGTGATTATTCTTCAAATTTTGTCGCAATAAACTAAACATGTCTCTTGGAATTGAACCTAGATGGATGGTAGAGCAAATTGTTCTCCCAATGCTTGAACTATCAACTCAATAAATTTTATTATTAATAATAATAATTTGATTTTAAGATCATGATTAAGTTAAACATCAAATTAGAGTATAATATCTAGTGGTTTGGGTACATAATCTATGTCCTACAAATTTGAACATGTAATTTTTTAGGTGAAAACATTGGTTCTTCACCATTAGACCCACTCAAGTTATACTATTAATGTAAATTTACGGCCACGACCAAGCCAAACACCAAATTGATCTATGAAAACCCTTTGTTTATAAGATAAAGGATCCATGCAACAAATTGACTACTAAAGTAAATGCATCAAAAAATTTGCGAATAGAATTAGTAGTTTTTTCACAAAAATATTGGAATTCTTCATTATTTAATTTGATAATATGAGTTATGAATTATACATCATTCATAGAAGTGAACTGCAATCTAAACAAGGGAAATAGGTGACGAGCAGCATAGTCCCTGTCTCTTTGTGTGGGATTTGTGTTTTGTCGTTATTTAAGAATGTTTTGTTTCTGAAATTGATTTCACATGGCACACCTCTGCAGAGAATTAACCCCATCAATTTTGGGTTATGTAATGCCATGGTTGCATATGATGGAAAGCAGAGTGTGAGAATAATTCTAGGGAAATGATGGATACCAAACACTGGAATATGGGTGGGAATCAGGAACAAATAATTTGGTCAACTTTAATCTCGAAAGGTGCATCTAACGATAAAAACGAACCTTACAAAGCTTCTGGGATGAAATTAAAACTTTGCACAATCATGTCGCTCAGTTCTTCACTTGTCACGCAAAAATAGTTTGTGGTCGGAAGTTGCACAGAAATAACTTTCATTGTGCGGAATGTTAAGCCACCTCCACACAACAATCTTGATCATGAGAATCCACCCAGTGTTGCTATTTAATATGAAATTAAAATATGAAAATTGTGCTCCTCCTAGGACCTAAAATGGAAATGAAGAAAGTGTAGATGACTATTCACGATACCCAAATGTTATTGCTCAATATTAAATTAAAATCTAAAAATTGTGCTCCTCCTAGGCCCTAAAATGGAAACAATGAAAGTGCAGATGAATATTCGCGATTATATTATCGTCAAGTCAACGAGGAATCTTCTCTCTTTATAGTCTTCTTTTCATCATGTGGTTATCAATACCTAGTGTTAAAGAGTTATCCATAGTTCATATTTAATCCAAGTTAGGTTAGACGAGCTCTTCTCTCTTTAGAGTCTTCTTTTCATCATGTGATAAGTTATATGAATTTTATTTGCATCGTGTGGAATAGCAACAAATCTGTTTTCCATTTATTTTTTTTAGCAAGAAAAATACTTCTGGTTTATATAGTGTACCAGGGCACATGTCTTTACTATAGCATATAGTTTTCCGTATTCCACATTTACATTTTCATCTATTGATTCAAAAAATATTAATCAAAATACATAGACATAGATCATCCTTTGATTCTCAGCCTTGTTCATATTGTCTGGAGCTTTTCTCTAGATACCTTTTACAATTTCCAGTACAGTAGTAATCTCGATTATCCTCATCCATTTGCTTTTTTCTCTCTTAGTCATACAAAAACTAGTATCCTATAGCTTAACTGAAATTTACCTTACCTTCTGCTCCTTGACCATTCGAGTTGTATAGCTCATAATACATTTCCCTGAATCTCTCGCTCAAACCTCTTTTTGACAATCTGTCCACTTCATTATTTTTCTTCCTATATACATGACAGAATGTTATAGTGGAAAATGATATCTTCAAAGCTTTAATCCTCTCCATCCACCATGAGAGGGAGCCAGGATTAAGTTGTGTTCCTTTGTTCATATGCTCAATAATTACTTTTGAGTCTTCGAATACCCAAAGCTCCTCCATATATAGTTGTGTAGTGAACCACAATAGTCCCCATAGCGCAATAATTTCAGCTCTCATATTGGTTCCTCTTCTGCCATTCTAGTAGATTTTTTAGTTGCATTCCAGAGAGATCATTAACCATGCCCCACATCCACAATTTTGGTTTTGTGATGCCCCATCAAAAAAATTGGCTGGGTAGTGAATTTCAAAAGGTCTCAGCCTCTTCGATACATCCCGTGGAGGTTTTTGACTTAACTTCAGCTTCTCCATAGAAATATAAACCTTAATACATATATCCAATGGGGTACACAACTTTCCTTCAAAGATCTTCTTATTCCTGCCACACCATAAATACCAGTGAAATAATATTGGAATAGCTCTTAAATGATTCCCCCTCCTAAACCACCAACTAATGCATTCAGTCATTGATCTGTACTCAGGAAATGACAATTTGAGGAAACGACACAAAATATGAAGGGTTTCTATGGAAAAAGGACAGCTATAGAAAAGGTGTGTGTTGTCTTCCACATGATCCTCACACATCATGCACTTACCCGGTCCCTGCCAACCCTTATTTTGCAAATTTTCTGAGGTCAGGTTTCTATTTTTCCGAATAAGCCACATAAGAATGATCATTTTTACCTGCACCTTAACCTTCCACACATGTTTGAACCAACTGTATGGTTCCTGTCCCAGTATTTTAATTTTCAATGCGGTGTAGACTTCCTTCGTAAAAATTTGCTTATCCATTGAAGTCCCACCCCAGGTCATTCTGTCACCTCCTGCTTCGTTTCTCAACCCCAAGCATCTGATCATGTTGATATATTTATCCCAATCCCATTTTCTTATCTCTTCTAGACCCATCTCTCTGTGATTATTCCATCTCGGAATATCGTTTTCCCGCTCCTTAATCATCTGCCCTGTTAGCCCCCCATAAATTCCTTGACAAGCAAGCAAGGGCTAATTTGTTTTTTGAGTCTTCAAGGAATGCATTTCTCTTGAAAACACATCATTCTTGAAGCCTCTTCATGCTCTCTTCCCTTTGATTATTTCCCTCTGCTGTTCTTGAGTAAATAAGCCTCCCTGATGATGATAAATTGTGCTCCTAAAGGCCTTCATTTGCCCCTTGTACCCCTACAGAATCCTTCATTTCATCCCTTTTCCCCTTTTTCAAAGCCTCCTTTTCACCCCAAAATTCCTCCCTTAGTCCTTTTAAATCTTCCCAAAAACCCCCTCTAAATCCTACACACACCCCTGGTGTGGTTTAAATTCCCCTTCTTTCCCCTATCGTTACCCTTTATTGGCCTTAAAATTCACTAAAAATGGGCCAAAGACCATATTTTCCATATAAGTGGGCTTAGCACCTTTCGGCCCTAGCCACCTCAACCTTTTCTCCACTTGACCTGGGCGCTAGAACCGAGCGCCAACCCAATGAGCGCTGATCGCTGAGGGATATCGGGTGCATTATTAGCCGTCGATCTGATTAGATCGGATGGTCTTCGTAGATCAGCGTCGCGCTGTGACCCACCCCATTCACTCCTCCGATCGCCCGTACACCGTCGATCTGGCCCGCAGACCAATGGTCCGCATTTCACCTGCCCAGTGGTCCCCGCAGACGCGCCCTGTTCAAAAAATTGTCGATTTCTATCGCACCGCCATTGGAAGGCGGGCGGTATTTCTCGTTTCGGAGCGATGCCATTCACCGCAGGACACGTGTCCCCGCGCACTGTTCAAAAACCACCCCCCATCGCGCATTAAAGTTCGGCAGCAGATCCGACGCGATATCGCTATACACCGTCCGATCTACGACCATCCATCCAACGGTGTTCGCACTACGAAGTTGCTCGTGAGTTAACCAAGGCAAATGCGACCCCTACCCACTTTTCATCGCCCCCCGATGCATCCTCAGTCATCGATCTCCTCCTGAGATCAGACGGTCCAGATTTAACGCATGTCCCGCCTTTGACCGGGTCCCACCACGTCACCATCCCATGTGTTTTGTCGCATTTTCTTCCATCCTCCTATATATTTCATTCAAAGGTCAAGATTCAATTATTTGCATTTAAACCTTGCCGTAGTCCGCCAGCTTTCGCCAGACCATCCTCCATGGTTTCACTACGTTTTCGCCATCACCCTGCACTGTTCCGCCGTTTTTCCAAGCTGCACGACCATTTTCATCGTCCCCGCTGCATCTACCCTTCCCATGCATGGGTTTTGTTAATGTATTTGCATGTTTTGCGGGGTTACCTGCCTCGACAAAACATCATCATGGCAGCCTGGTATGCACCTATGGTTTTACCTCAGCTTCTAGTGCCCTTACCCAATGATTATCAGTCAAAGATCCTGCACTTCACAGCAAAAGAGTCTACCATAGCCCAAAACCATGTAGATAGGATGGAAAATTCTTTTGACTACATTGAGATAGATGATGATACAGTCAAAATGAAAATCTTTGCCCAGAGCTTAGGAGGTGATGTGAAGAAATGGTTCAAAGGCCTACCTCCTAATAGTATCCAAGACTTTCCTGCTTTATATCAGACTTTCATAAACAAATGGGAAGTTAAGGCCAACCCTCTCCAATCCTAGAAGAATACAAGAACTTGAAAAGAAACGTAGGAGAGAGTGTCCATGACTACTCTACAAGGTTTAACAATGTTTATAACGCTCTTCCTCCACATATGAAACCTCCCCAAGGTATGGCTCTAGTGAAATATCCTGAAGGCTTTGATGCTGACATGGCCTACCAGCTTAGGGAGAGGGATTACAACACATTGGAAGACATGAAAAAAGGAGCAGTGAGTGTAGAGGCTAACCTGATTGAGAAAAAAGCAAGATTGAGAGCTGAGAAAAGGGTAACATATAGAGATGACAATGTAGCTTCCACATCAGATCCCAATTATGACTGCCTATCTAAAAACATGGAAAAGCTACAAAAAATGATGGAAAAAATGGTTGTCATAGTCAGTAACCAAAACAGAAATCAAAATCATAACCAGAACCAGAACTTTAGAAGAAACAACGCCACTCCCAACAGAAAAAGAGAGTCAGATCAACAAGTTATTCCCCCATTTCAAGAGAACTTTCTTGATGAAGACGAGGGAATCATAGAAGAGTCTAAGGGAACCACAATTAAAATGTTTGAAGTAGAAAACTCAATCCACAGTTGTTCCACAGAGGAAGATCAACCCTCGCCCTCATATTGGGATGAGGAAAGATTAGAATCTGAGGATTACAGACTTGGATTTGAGAATGCCATCATACAGGTCAGAGAACAATATGAACTTAGAAGCAAAAAGATCCTAGACACTTCCAAACCGAAAGCTTCTGAGATTACCATCAAGAAAAGGCCTGAGAAAACTTCTAAAGTAACTGTTGAAAGTAACAAATCAATAGTTGAGATTTCTGGGAAGAATGAAGACAAAGACAACCAAAACACTGATAAAAAAAGTCAACCAACTAGAATCACTAGCTCTGCATTTAGTGCTCCTGATAAGACTCTCACAAACACTGTACATAGTGAAAATCAACCCATTGATTTTGCCACCAAGGCAGTGGCTAACAAAACAAAGTTGAGCATTCCAAAGAGTCAGTCCACTTTCAATTTGGAAAGTGAGATTGCGAAAAATAAAATCTCTATACCACTCTCTGAGCTAGCCACTTAGGATGTATATAAAGGCCAAATTTTGAAGGCGTTAAATCTAGGTGAGAACAATGACACGGTCAATTTGAGTGATGATCAACCAGCCCTCCTGTTTGGTACCAAGATAGAAGGGAAGTTTCAAGAAGGGGTAGTGCCCCCTTTTTATATCAGTCTTAATATCCATGATAAGATCCTTCACAATGCAATGCATGATTCTAGGGCATCTCACAACTTAATGCCTAAGGTGGTTATGGAAAATCTAGGCCTAGAAATAACCCGCCCCTATAAATATTTATATTCATTTGACTCTAGCAGAGTAAAATTTCTGGGCCTAATAAAAGACCTGTGTGTAAGCCTTACCCAGATTCCAGCAAAATGTATGGTCATGGATGTTGTGGTGGTAGATGTGCCACCTAATTATGGCATGTTGTTGTCAAGGTCATGGGGGAGCCAAGTTGCAAGGTACAATGTAGATGGATGGGGCCTATGCCACAATCTCCCAGTCTTTAACCAACTTAGAATTAGAAAGCTTGTATAGAGAATAGCCTGGAAAATGAAATTCCTGGTTAGTAGCCACGAAAAGCTGAAAATTCTCCTACGTACTTTCATACACGGTCCCGGACTCCTTTATCTTACACCTTGATGAATCCTTGGGCAGATCAGAAGGCTGATACAAACTAAGAGGTGCCGTTCTGATTTATATTCAGTTCTTATTACTATGAGCTGCATTTTCAAAAAGGATAGCGGCGGCAGGTGTGTTAACAGCAAAATGGAATGGCTGAAAATGATTGATTAGTGGGACTATACCTCTTTCCAACTCACCACATTCACGAAAGCAGAAAATTGCAGTGGATAGATCTTTGTGTGCCAACAAACCGGGAAACCCACAATAGGAAGGAAAACGATGATAAAATGAAAAAATGATCCCCTGTGGGAAATGAATTTCGATGGGTCATGCACAGAGAAGGCTAACGGGAGCGGGGAGTGTGTGGCTATAACAGTGACCACTTGTGACCATGCACAGCTTTGCATTTCAAATGTAAAAATAATATTGCAGAGTATGAGGCTCTTATCCTAGGCTTAAATCTGTTGAAGAAGATAGGAGCCCATAGGATAGCCATGCAGGGAGACTCTGAGTTGGTTATAAAGCAAGTAAATGGTGAGTATACAGCCAAACATCCTAGGTTGAGGGCATACAGGAATGAAGCTATGGATCTATTGAAAACCTTTGTAGAATATGATTTGGTGTTCGTCCCTAGAAGTCAGAACATCATTGCAAATGGATTAGCTCGCCTAGCTAGTTCATACCCTAAGACTCCAACCGACCAGCAGATCATCATTCAGACCAAATTCAGACCTGCATTTCCGGATAACGAAAAATACTGGCAGGTCTTTGAGGGCGATAAACATATTGAAGATTTCTTGCTGGGCAGGAACGCGTTTGAGTTTTCTGATTCAGACTCGAAGTCTGATGATATCTGCCTAAGTGAAGAGCCCTCAGATGAGGAATAACCACCTTGTAACATAGAAATAAACGCTTTAAACGAACAGATTGGAAATCCAAACGAAAAATGCGAAAACGCAGACAGTGAGGAAGTAGAGGTGCTGCTGGCCAAAGATAAGAACATACCTCGAGCCCTGGCACCTCTAGAGGACCTTTTTGACTTTGATGATGTAGCAAAAAATCCCACTATAGAACACACAGACTCTGATTTTGAGGAATGCAACATAGGCACTGAAGACAAACCCAAGACGATTAAATTGGCTAATTCCTTGAAAACAAACATGAAGAAGAAATGCATTGACCTATTCAAGGAATTCATTGATGTGTTTTCTTGGAGCTATGAGGAATTAAAGGCCTATGAAACAAACATCATACAGCACAAAATACCTTTGAAGGAAAATCAGAAGCCCTTCAGAAAAAAAATTCACAGAATTTACCCAAAAAAATTGCCTGCAGTTGAAAAAGAGATTAAGAAGATGTATAAGGCAGGCATAATAGTTCCTGTGAGGTTCTCTGATTGGGTATCGAACCTAGTGGCTGTGAGAAAGAAAACAGGGGAGATCAGGCTGTGTATTGATTTCAGGAATCTTAACAGAGCCTCACTCAAAGACAATTACCCTTTGCAAAAAATGGAACACATTCTTTAGAAAGTAGTAGGCTCAAAAAGAATCTCCTTGTTAGACGGTTTTTCAGGTTACAACCAAGTTTTATTAATCCCAGAAGACCAACTCAAGACAGCCTTTACCACTCCATGGGGCACCTTTATGTATGTTAAAATGCCCTTTGGACTGATGAACGCTGGTGCAACCTTCCAAATAGCAATGGACATAGCCTTTTCATATGAAATAGGGCACTTCATCGTCATCTACCTGGATGACATAACAGTCTATTCCAAGATTGAATAAGAACACCTAAGACACCTGAGAAGAGTGTTTGAAAAATGTAGAAGGTTCGGTCTGTCATTGAATCCTAAAAAGACTGTATTTGGGCTGCAAGAAGGTAAGCTTCTCGGCCATATTATATCTGACAAGGGGATTAGTATAGACCCACAAAGAGTTGAGGGAATACTACAAATCACACACCTGAGAAACATCAAAGAGATACAGTCCTTTATTGGGAAAACCAACTTCTTAAGGAGGTTCATCCCCAATTTAGCTGAACACCTCAGGAATATGACAAACATGTTAAGGAAAGGTGTAGGAGTTAAATGGACTGTTGAGGCTAAGAAATATTTTGAATCACTCAAACTTGCACTCACCCGGGCTCCTGTCCTGATCAGCCCTGATTTCTCGAAATATTTTCTGATTTTTTCATTCGCATCTGAGCATACAGTAGCTGCAGTCCTGCTGCAGAAAAATCCAAAGGGAATGGAACAGCCCATCTCTTTCTTCAGCAAGGCATTGAGAGATGCACCCTTGAAATACAACATAATGGAAAAACAAGCCTACGCTCTGATTAAGGCCTTGAAGGATTTCAGGGTGTACATATTGCATTCCCACACCATAGCCTATGTGCCTAACATAGTGGTCAAAGATATCTTGTCCCAAGACCCAGATGGGAAGAGGGGAAAATGGACTGCTGTGATCTTAGAATATGACCTTGATATAAAACCCACAAAACTGATCAAAGGTCGGGGCTTAGCTCAACTAATGGCTGAATCAAATTTACAAGCCCTTGACATAAACATGGCAGGTGCCTTGGATGAGCAGGAGGGATTTCTTGATCCCACTGTTGAGGAGAAATTTCAAAACTCTCCATGGTATTCTGACATTCTCTATGTTCTCACAAACCTCAATTCCCCTCCCGAACTATCAAAGACTAAGGCCAGATCCCTAAAGCTGAAAGCCAGGAACTATTGCATATTGAATGAATGCTAATACTGGAAAAGTACAAATGGCCTATTGCTTAAATTTTTTCCTAAATCTGAGGCAGAGAGAATTAAATAAGAATTCCATGCAGGAGAGTGTGGAGGCCACCTGAACTGGAAAGCCACTACAAACAAAATACTCAGAGCTGGCTATTATTGGCCCACACTGTTTAATGACATCCATAAAATGATAATTTCTTGCCATAAATGCCAGATTTTTGAAGGCAAAAGAAAGCTCCTCCCCTTACCCCTACAACCCATCACGGTTGAAGGTCCATTTATGCAATGGGGCCTAGATTTCATAGGAGAAATTCACCCTGCTTCTTCTGCACAACACAAATGGATCTTAACAGCCACAAACTACTTCACTATGTGAATAGAGGCCATACCTTCTAGGAATGCCACAGATTTTGTCATCATTAGGTCCTAGAAGACCACTTCTTCTCTCAGTTTGGCTGCCCAAGGAAAATAATCACTGATAATGTTGCTACCTTTGGATCCAAGAAAATGGTTGATTTTTTTCACAGGTATCAAATAGCACTCAGTCATTCAACTGCTTATTACCCACAAGGTAATGGGTTAGTTGAATCATCAAACAAAACCTTGGTGACCATCATCAAAAAGCTGCTGGAAGAGAATAAGAAGTCATGGCATAAGAAGTTGGTACATGCTTTGTGGGCAGACATGCTTACAATAAAGAAATCCATTGGCATGTCACCATATCATCTTGTCTATGGGACAGAGGCAGTGTTTCCTACCAGCCTTGGAGTACTAGTGATCAAAATTGTCCAAGAAATCCAGACAGAAGAAGAGAGCATGGTAAGGAGGATAAACCAAACAATTAATCTCCAGCGAACAAGGGAAGAGGTCTGTAACAGAGCTATGAAGGTTCAGGAAAATATAAAGAAGTTGTTCGACAAGAGAACCAAAGCTTCTGGTTTCAAAATCGAAGATAAAGTTCTGAAGTGGGACTCAAGGAGAGAGGACAAAGGAAAGCACGACAAGTTTGACAATTTGTGGCAAGGTCCCTACATCATCCAGGCCACTGTGGGTCCAAATGCCTTTTTTCTACAAGAGTTAGATGGTACAGAGCTGTTTGGGGGTCCTATCAATGGCAGGATTCTCAAACACTACTTCTGCTGATTTCCATTTTCCAGTTTCCATTTCCATTGTAAATACCATTGTTGTGTTATGTTTTCAAAAAAAAAAAGGAAAAAAAAAGAGAGAGAAAATGTTTCAAAAAACAGAGAGAAAGGAGAGGTTCAGACATGCTCAAAACATGAACCTTCGAAGTGCAAAAGATTGGCTCTAATATGATCAAAACCTAAGCCAAAGGAAGTAAAGATAGCTGGTTCTAACATGCCCAAAACCTGAACCAGCAAAGAAGAAAGAAGAATAAACTCTAACAAGCCCAAAACCAGAGCTAAGATAAAGAGGAAAAGTGACTCTAACAAGCTCACAACTTGAGTCACAAAGAGAATAAGGATGCTTCAAACTTCATATTTCAAGCCTTCAAAGTTTTGTTTTCAGTTTTCTGCAAGATTTTGTCCATGTGCAACTGCCTTTATGCCTTGGATCCACAACAAACTAGACTGTTTAATCCTAGTTTGACTGTTTTTAAATTTCTGTTGTAGAATGTAGAGAAGAAATCTGCTGGACAGTCTAATCCCAGTAAATATTAGATTAGGTAGAGAAACACGTGAGGCCAACAGTTTAATCTGGTCTCATGGAGCAACAAGGGTAGGAATAGAATAGGTTTATTTCCTTGTTTGTACAAAATAAAAATGATGTAAAGGGTCTGCTAGTTCAAATGCACCCTGGAAGAGAAAATGGTAGGATTGTAGGATGGGTAGGTAGATTGTTTGGGAGAGTTTTTCTGCTAAATTGATGTCTTCACAATTGTGGTAGCTGAAAATAAAAGAAGAAAGGTGGCTCAAGCAGCAGGCATCTGGCCTACACCAAAGATCATTTTTTGAATTCTTGACTCCTTCAAGAAGAAGCCATCCCCACGTGGAGCCACTGTTAGCCCCCCATAAATTCCTTGACAAGCAAGAAAGGGGCTAATTTGTTTTATGAGCCTTCAAGGAATGCATTTCTCTTGAAAAAACATCATCCTTGAAGCCTCTTCATGCTCTCTTCCCTTTGATTATTTCCCTCTGCTGTTCTTGAGTAAATAAGCCTCCCTGATGATGATAAATTGTGCTCCTAAAGGCCTTCATTTTCCCCTTGTACCCCTGCAAAATCCTTCATTTCAACCCTTTTCCCATTTTTCAAAGCCTCCTTTTCACCCCAAAATTCCTCCCTTGGTCCTTCTAAATCATCCAAAAACCCCCTCTAAATCCTACACACACCCCTGGTGTGGTTTAAACTCGCCTTCTTTCCCCTATCGTTACCCTTTATTGGCCTTAAAATGCACTAAAAATGGGCTAAAGACCATATTTTCCATATAAGTGGGCTTAGCACCTTTCGGCCCTAGCCCCCTCAACCTTTTCTCCACGTGACCTGGGCACTAGAACTGAGTGCTAGCCCAGTGAGAATTGATTGCCGAGGGATATCGAGCGCATTATTAGCCATCGATCTGATTATATCAGACGGTCTTCGCAGATCAGCACCGCGCTATGGCCCACCCCGTTCACTCCTCCGATCGCCCGTCCACCGTCGATCTGGCCCGCAGACCAACGGTCCACATTTCACCTGCCCAGTGGTCCCCGCAGACGTGCCCTATTCAAAAAACCGTCGGTTTCTATCGCACCGCCATTGGAGGGTGGGCGGTATTTCTCGTTTTAGAGCGATGCCATTCACCGCTGGACACGTGTCCCCGCGCACTGTTCAAAAACCACCCCCCATCGCGCATTAAAGTTTGGCAACAGATCCGGCACGATATCGCTATACAACGTACGATCTACGACCATCCATCCAACGGTGATCGCGCTACGAAGTTGCTCGCGAGTTAACCAAGGCAAACACGACCCCTAGCCCACTGTCCATCGCCCCCCGATGCATCCTCAGCCGTCGATGTCCTCCTGAGATCAGATGGTCCAGATTTAACGCATGTCCCGCCTTTGACTGGGTCCCACCACATCACCATCCCACGTGTTTTGTCGCATTTTCTTCCATCCTCTTATATATTTCATTCAAAGGCCAAGATTCAATTATTTTCATTTAAACCTTGCCGCAGTCCGCCAGCTTTCGCCAGACCATCCTCCATGGTTTCACTGCGTTTTCGCCGTCACCCTGCACTGTTCCGCCGTTTCGCCAAGCTGCACAACCATTTTCATTGTCCCCACTACATCTACCCTTCCCATGCATGGTTTTCTTAATGTTTTTGTGTGTTTTGCAGGGTTACGGGCAGGCGGAAACCCGTCATGATTCACAGTCTCTGTTACAGTGACAGAGAACACAGGAAAGGACCATTTTCAGGAGCTGAAATTATGGAGAAAGGCTTGGGAAGTTGCTACTACATGACCTTCATTAAAGGATCGGGTTAAAACTTTGTCAAAATTCTCCAGAGCCATTAAAGCACAAATTTCGCAGTCAGAGGAAAACGTGGAAGCGACAAAGAGTATCAGTGGGAAAACATAACACTTAGGGCTTGTAATTGCAGGTTCCGAGCCTTAATATGATAATTTAAAGGTAGAATACCAAATCGAAGACATCATGGATCACACGGAAGGCCCAATGCATAGAAAACCATATTAGCAAGGTTTTGACATCAGCAGAACGTTCTTCCATAAAAGGACAAAGTGCCCATACTATCTGCATTCTATTTCGTGTCCCTAAGGAAATTCAAACCTGACAACAATCCTAAGCTATCAGGAGCATTTGTTATGCGGCATGGCAGACCCTAGCATCATTATTTTTCCTGTCTGTTCAGTCTCCAGAGCATTGCAGTGGTGTCACAGCCAAGTACATCAGAGACATACCTGGAGTAAATGGAAGTCTGACGAAGACCACTCTTTCATCCAAAGAGTACCAGAGATAATGCATAGGATTTAAAATAGAATGGGCTTCGGCCCTCTTCCTCTTCTGAGCTTTAATGCTACATTTAGTTTTCACCTACCTCCTCTGCTCGTCTTTTAGCTATAAAATTCACGAATAAACTCATTGTAAGGGTTGTTGATCGGCTATTTGTGAAATGCAAGTGTTTCTCTTGAGACATGTTCTCTGTGTAAAGTTGTAAGATAGGTTGAGGAAGATGTTTTCAGACTGAATATCAAGCTATTGGTAATGTTGTACTTGACTGGTGTTGCTCTTTAATATGACAAGCACATTTCTTTGGATCCTGATCTAAAGCAGCGGTGATGTTTTTCTATCTCTGTATTTGTTTTACCTTGTAGTTCATTTCATTTCATTTCTTCTGAGCACGCATCAGAAATCTGGCATAGGATTTACCCTTGTTAGGTACCCTATGTTTATGCTCTCCCTGCCTTTAATGTTTTCTACTAAATGTGTTATATAAGGGTTGATTTCAGTTAATTTAACCAGTATAGTGGATGTCATTGCCTGCTAGCTGATGTGTAAATTAATGAATATGTTCTTAGATGTTCTTGTTAGGATTTAATTGAATGAATTGGGAACACTGGTAGGTCTAGAACTCTGTATCTATCTCACTAGGATCCTTTTCAATTAATTGAACCTTTCTAAGATCCCTCAAGCTGGAGGTCGGAGCATTGAGAGTTCAAAGTCTCTCTCTGATCTCAGGTCGTTAACTTTGTGTTCTAAATCTTTATTGTTTCCTTGTCTGAAGAGTTAGCCTTTAGGTTTTGGATCACAGGTTTTCCAACGGCATGTCCTGTCCTTGGATCCGATCTCTGAAGGTCACCTTGGAGGTTTTCCTTGCTTTCACCTTCTCTCCTACCATTTCAGGTCACACTATCATCTTTAAGATCCAATGCTTTAGATGACTAGCCCAACTGAAAGCCTGCACATTGAATAGCAAGTAAACCCTTTCCTGACCCCATTGCCCAATGGTCTTGAATGTTCCCTGGAACATCCCTCCTTTGCCTAAAATATTCTTTGCTCACCCTTGTCTTATATTGAACCCTTCTTTCCTGATTCCCAACAACTAAACATACACCAAACAAACAAACCCCAAGCCTTATAACTAGCCTAACATCTTAACTTTTGAGCTTCAAAGACATATACCTTTTACAATCATAGAGAGATCCCTCTCTGGACCCAGGAGGGCTAGATCCTGAGGTCTGAAAGCAGTTCTGATGTTGTCTCATCTTTTGGTCTTGCCAATCTGGCCAAAACATGGGAACCCCAACATGCCCCATATAGAAAATACCTCTTTGATTTATGTGGGCAATGATTTCTCTCTTCAGGGTTATTTTTTGTCCATGATCATATAGCTTCTGACTACCAATCTGTATCTTATTACCACTTCCAAATTTCCATTCGAGGTTCTCTGTAAATATTGGCCAACACTTACAAAAACCTCTCCATATTTCTGATCTGCATTTGACATCCTCCCATCCCGAGATGAGAATGTCCTCGAATTCCTTCAAGTCGATGTACTTAAGTCTTATGATCTCCGCCCAGAGGCCTCCTTTTTTTATACATCTCCACATGGATTTATAGATAAGTGACTTTCCAAAAGTTTCTAGGTCCAGCAGCCCCCGGCCACCCTTCTCTTTTGGCTTATTAATACACTCCAGTCGAGCCAAGTGTATGGATTTACACTCCTTGCCCCCATTCCATATAAATCTAGCCATTATCCTGTTAATCTCAGCCAAAGCTTGTTTTGGTATTAGGAAGAGATGAGCCCAATAGATAGTGTACTGTTGAAGTACCGCTTGTGAAATAATTAACCTTCCTCCTCTAGATAACCATCTTGATGACCAGACAAATATATTTTTTTGTACATCTCGATTGACCATTTCCATTCCACCATAGTATACTTGATCGGCTTTAATCTGAATCCCAAGTAAGTCATGCCATCGCTGAGAGGGACAGTTTTGAAATTAAAAGAAGTTCCTAACTCATTAAGTTCCCCCTCCTCCCCATGAGCATAATAAATGCAAGATTTTCCTTCACTAACCAACATACCTGATGCTTTACAAAATCCATTAAGAATGTTCCTGAGCTATTCCCATGCCCTCCTTTCCATGGCTCCAAATATAAGAAATTCATCAACAAAGAGGCTGTGTGACACCAGCTTCTGTCGACAGACTTCCACACCTCTAAAATTTCCAGTGTTCACTACTTTCTTAATCTTCAAACTGAGTACATCCATTATCCGTGTCAATAGGAGGGGTGATAATGCACAGACCTGCCTCAATCCTCGACCCAGAGAAAAGAAATCTGACGTTGTACCATTAATTAAGACTGTCATAGAATTCTGAGTTATACACACCATTATCCAAGCCACCACCTCCCTATCCAAACCAATTTTAAATAGAATCATTCTTAAAAAATTCTAATCAACCTTGTCATATGCCTTGTTTAGATAAATTTTGATAACCACCACGTTTAATTTTTTTGCCTGCATTGTATGAATAACTTCTTGTGTGATAGACATAGCTTCATGGATGCTCCTATCCTTTAGAAATCCTGCCTACTCCACTGTGATATACTTCGACAATATCCCCTTAATTCTCTCTACTATGATTTTTGAGTTTACCTTATATAGGGTGTTACAGAGAGAAATTGGTTTGTAATTGACAAAAGTGATCTTCCCTTTATTTTTAAGAATCAAGGCAATAAAATTTGAGTTATTGGCCCCATGTATCCTCCTAGTTTGTTTTACATCCTCCACCATCTCTGTCAACTCAGGTGAAAATTCTTCAAAGAAATGAAGAAAGAAATCCAAAGTCCATCCATCCAGACCCGGACTCTTGCCCACAGCAAAACATTTTAAAATAGTTTTAATTTCTTCAGAGCTTACCCACTTTTTAAATCTATACAGATCTTCCTCGACAAACATGACAGGAAAATATTCAATGTAATCCATTTGTAATGTTATATCCGGTGCTTCTTGCTTCTCATATAGGGTCCCAAAAAATCAACTATGGCCTTCTTGATACCTTCCGTCGTACTCCTAGTTTCCCCATTTACCTCTATATTGCATGTTGCATTTGCTCCTTCTACCATTTTCCACTTTGTGAAAAAATTTTGTGTTTTTATCACCACATTTGAGCCACATGGCCCTACTCTTGAGTCTCCATTCCTCTTCCTCCATAATAAGATGTTTCTTGTATTCTTCTTCTAGAAATTTAACTTTTTCCTAGTAGTCCGATAACTGTCTTCCCTCCTCGATATCCTTCAAAATCGATGTCCTTTCCATTCTAATGGCTTTAATTCTTTCCTTCATTTTCTTCTTTTGCCCTTGTTCCCAAATCTTTACCAATTTCTTTAAATTCCTCAATATGTCTGATAAATAAGGCATGGCCGATGTTCCTTCCATCCTTTTATGATATTTCAAATAATCCTTAATCATAACATTGAATGACTCATTACTCAGCCATGTTCTATTAAACTTAAAATGAATACCACCTTTCCTTTCTTCAAAATCCCAATGTAGTGTGATCGGCCTGTGTTCTGAAATCGTGAGATCCTCCACTTGTGCTCTCAGGTTATCCATTTTTTATCTTAAGCCATTACTTATTACAAATCTATCAATCTTCTTTCCAATGCAATCTTTGCCTTTCCTCCCATTTAACCAGGTTGGCCTGTTTTCAAAGAAAGAGCCATCACATACCCCTGCATTCCAGAAAATCTTCTTGATGACAACCGCCAATTGATCCAATCTGCCTTTTTCACCCCATATTTCATCATCATTTAGTGCGCAATTGAAATCACCGGCTATAAGAAGGTTTTGGAGAATTAAGATTCCACTATCCTCCATCCTCCTCCAGAAAACAAGCCTCTCCTAATAGGGAGCATAAATAATGAGATTAATCCTGTGAGAAAAACCCCGACAATATCCCGTAAGGAGGATGCCTCCAAAGAAACTGTAAGCTCTCATGGTCGCCCATCTGGGATCCCACAGAGCCACCATCCCTCCAAAGTTTCCCTCAGCACCAATGGCGACTATGTGCCAATCTGGATAGATAGCACGAAAATATGTAATAGCACATTCAGCAGATTTCATAGACTCCTCGATAAAAATACAAGTAGGATTGCATAAAAAAAGATAATTCTTAATAGATAATGACTTCACCCGACCCCCCAGACCCCTCAAGTTTAAGGAAACTAGCTTCATTAAGGTTCCTGTTCTACCAGGGTCAATGCTCTAAGGACCCGACTAATAGCTTGAGAAACTGGCACATCCCGAAAATTACTATCCAAGAAAATGTCATGTAAATCAGAGATTTCGGCCAGCCTTTTTTTCCTTTTCGGATTTTTCTTACCCCTCCTAAGAGTGACATTCGACCACGATGATGGACTAATAAAAATGATAGGAGATGATGCTCTACCCCTATCCACCCTCAATGGTTCCAAAATTGGGTCATTTCCCGACAATAGTAATTCAAGATCACTCCCAATGGAGTTCCTTGGGGATAAATAATCCTCAAGATTGATAGTAGGAGACACCAGAACAATGGACAGGGGCTCAATTCTAATACCAGGGGCTCAATTCTAATACCTTCATCCGAGGTAAACTTGACAGGGGACCCCTGAGGTGAGGAAATTTCAAGATCAATCACAGGAGGCGGAGGAATGACCATTTCATATGTCCCCCTTTTCACCAGGTTGGGTCGCATACCCCGTGGGATGAACGTCGATAAACCCAAAAGTGACAGCGATTGCGGTGACAAAGACTCCACAAAACCATCATGCAAGGAAAGATATGAATTATCAATAACACCATCAGCCTATGGAGCATAACGGTGAGTTGATAACTTACCCGACACCAACGCAGTTCCCACTGACGCAACCAGATCATTTGAGTTGTTCCTCGAACACGAACGGCTCTTCTTCAAATCAACCACCGCCCTTGTCTCCTTTGTGACATCCATTCTTCTCGGGAAATTATTCATTAAGTGGCCCGTAGCATGACATGAATAGCACCTGAAGGGAATCTGCCAATAATCTACAATTTGTCTGTAGATCACCTCATTCCATGATAAGTCGATATGAGCTGATAGACCCCCTGCAAATGATGCTTCTACCAGAATCCAAGCAGCCCGCTTATCATAAACACCAAAACACATAGGATCCACATAACAACAGTTCCCTATACTATCACTAATTGCCATCAAAGCCTTCTGACTCCAAAAATGGAGTGGAAGACCATCTAATTTCACCCACATGAGATGATTTATAGGTGCATTCAGTCGAGGGTGGAATCCAATATCCCAACGGTGCAGCACCAGAAAAAATCTTCCACTCACCCATGTCCTACCAAGCACAACTGCGAAATCTTCATCCTTCAATAGGTGAAAATAGAACTAGCCCCAATCTAGCTTGCTTATCTTAGGCTTGTAACCCAACAAATTTTCCCAAGAACCTAACAACCACTCCATTAAATCCCTTACCGTGGTTTTGGAATTTCCACTGCCCTACCACAGCTCTATTAGTAAGACTTTCTAAATTTTCCCACATAACATCATTACCAAAGCTAAGAAAAAGGAATTCTGAGCCCGGTCTGATTGGCTTCTTCGCGGTATCCTATGAATTCACGGTTGCACAAGGTGACGAAGAGCTACGACCATCGCATGGCGCCGACGGAATTCCCAGAAGACTGTTTCTCAAAAACTGCTCAGAAGACGGTGAACTGTGGTTTGGTTGTGTTTTACTCTTCCGCGAAGTCCCACCATCTTCCGCCACGCCGATTGCACGTAGGAAGGACACATCCAGAACATCCTCATCACACTTGGCAATGTATGATTCTAATTCCCCCATCCCGAAAAAATAATAATAAAAAAAGGATTAATGACTTAAGTCATCCGTCGTAACAAAATCTCGTCATAGGGAAGTTAACTAACCAAGCACATATTACTGTCAAAACAACATCCTCCCAGCTAAGACAGTACCAAGTCACGTCATCCTCCTGCCAAGCTATAGATAATATCGCCCCCCGATTCCGAGGTTAGTTATGATAGCTGGCCAACTACCCCTGTCAGAAAAGTATCGATAGTTGATACTAAGAATTAGTACTCATACATCAAGGGACTATCCACATAATCCAGTCAATGAAAGATTCGTTGATCCATCGGAAAATTTCACTAGCCTATGTCGTGAAATTTGAATATTTCAGATCAATATCGACTGGATTTTGGAGTCCCACTAGGAAAAACCAGAGAGAATACAAGGGAAACATAACCACGAAGAGAAAACTACAGAAACATTCCCCCCAATAATGCCTCAGATCCTCAATAGCCTCTCCCCAACATGTACCATGGAACCAAACTTTTCCTCAAAATCCTCTTACAATATTGATGGTCCCTACTCCATAGTAATCAACTCCAGAAAGAAAAGAAGTCTACACCCTCCAAAACACAAAAACCACCAACTTAAAGGAGAAAAATGCAAGATAAAAAAAAACAGATCCAGTTAAATAGAAAAACCAGTCCTACTAGCATCACCCCACTGTCATATTTGTGATTCGCTCCAGATTATCTATATTCATTTCTTCTGGATGCATATTCAACTGGCTTGCAGAGCCAAATCCATTGAAACACTGCCAAAAGCCCAATGGTCGTAACTTCTTTTCTGAGTTCTCATGTTCCCCACAGTGAAGCCTAGGAGTTACCATCTGAAGGCACAGTTGGACAAAGCTGCTTTCTCCAATTCTTCTTTGATGTCTGTACATCCATGAAATGAAAGAAGTTCAGCTCCTCCCACAACAAAATTGTGTAGAAGTAACAGTTCATAATCTCTTTTCCCACACAGTTACTAAAAAATTATCCATCATTTCCTACCATGGCAGAAGTCTACCCAATTGTATTTCGGCACCCAAATGAGTCTGTATGGGCAGGAGTGTCAAAATTGAAGAATTGGAGTTCACTGAATGCTCTCTACATCTAGCCCCAAGGGCTTAATGTATTTCAACATTGTCTGAAATCTTCAACCAAGGTCATTTTTGTCTTCTTTCAAGCAATACAATTCTTGTTGTATTGCAATCCTCTGGTCCACTCGAAATGTGACCTTCCATTTATATTAAGCAAAGAAATATATAGCTGACAGTAGTGTCAATTGTATAATAGGATGATTATGGTGCATAATTATAATTATGATGGTTATTAATTTGAGAATCAATCTACCCACACCAGATCGGGAAGAATGGTTGTTTTCATTTCATCTGGGTTACTTTTGGAGAAGAGAAAGCATTTCAGTATTATTACATACATAATATGTATGCCCAAAAATTTTACCTTAATAATAATAATTCAGGAAATCACTTTAACATAGGAGAGATTGCCTAATCCAATTAATTGCACCTTTATGATAGCTTGGTAAGTCAGACTGAATAATGTATGTCCCTCAAATTATGGAGAATTGTTTGATACATTGTGTGGATGGAACAAATGGAGGGGAAATCGCAACTATTAATTAATGGGAAGAAGGCCAAATTGCATATAAAATGTCTAGGGGACTTGTGAAAATTGGCAAGGTCACAATGTATACATAAAGCTAGAATAGAGCTTAAAGTCATATTCGTTGGAAAAATTAATTCCTACTTGTCTTAGTTGTGATTCTTTCTATCTAGAAGATTTTGTTCCTATTATGTTTCCTAGATTAGTGTGTGGTTGAGAGATTCTCTTAGCCAAGTGATTGTGTGTCCAAGATAATTTCCCTATTTTAAAACAACACTTCATATGTTTATTTGTAACATTATTTGATTAACATGAAGATAGATTTCCATTAAGTTTTTTTTATTGTCCATCGAATTATTAAAGTTATTTTGGAGTTGTTGATGAGTGCGGACATATCTACGTTGTGAGGGCCGACATATCAGTAGAATCATATATGTGGTTGTTCCAGTTGCAGTGTTTTGACTGGAGCCCGGATCAGTGGCTGCAGGGTGTGGGTATTGGTGACGCTTCATTTCCGGACGCGTGTTAATTTGTTAAAGAAAGAGCAATGTGTAGCACAGAGAGGAGCGTTCTCTGTTTTGCATAATGTCATCCTGTAAATATATGTCTAACAAGCCGCCATAAAGCCTTGGAGGAAGGCACACCATGGAGCCTACGATGTATGTGACTGGTTTTCTTAAATTGGTAGTGAATTGGATAATAATGGAGAGTACAGGAAAATGCTAGTGTAGGTGATCCACTTGTGCGTTGTTAAGTTCCCTGAAGTTGCAAGCACTGCTGTGGATCTGATGATGGAATTCTTAGGGGCTAGAAATCTTTCATCTGCTATGGATGTCGTCTTTTTTTTTTTTTTTTGTGCGAGGGATTATTGAAATTAATCTTAAGCTCAGAATCTCCATAATTACAAGGCTTTTGGACTCTTTCTATGAGATCTGATATTCTCGTGTTTTTACATGTGCTCTAGTCTTCTGCGACTACGACTGCATTCTTGGAGAAGAATCGATGGTTTCTGTGCAGCGGAAACTGGATGGGCCCATGCTGGGGCGCCCCATGAAGGACGTCCAGTCAACCCACACATGTGGGTGCGAGCTCGGGCGCGGGAAGTTCAGCGTAACCCACCTGTGCATGCACAAGGTAACAGGCGAGCAGTTCGCGTGAAAGACCATCGCAAAGCGGAAGTTGGGGAACAAGGATGACATCAAGGACGTGAAGGGGAGGTCCAGAGCATGCACCACCTGATGGGGCAGCGATTTCTGGCTAAATTGCAACAAATATGTACCTGCTTGCTCTCTCTTTGCCCTGCCGTGTAAACACATGTACCGTTTTGTTTGCATTCTTCCATGGCTTGAAAAACATAATTCTTGTCCAGTTTGTGGATGTCGATATGAGATGCTCACAGATGACGTGGAGTATGAGCAGGATGCCACCTGTGTGCAAATCTCTGCAGGGTTCGGAATTCTGGCCGCACATCGGATGTGCAAGGTGTAAATATTAGTGGGTTACACTGAATTGGATTTGTTGCATGGTGGTATTACTTTGCATTCTTATTTTATTAAAAGTTTAAAAATGGTCAAGTCATTTATGTAAATTTGGTTAAAAGAATTATGTGTGTATTGTTGTGACAATTAGCATGGCTAGTTATTTTCACGAGTTTGATCTAGCTATTTTAATAATAGACACATTTATTTGTACGAATGATTGACTATCAAATATGATGAAGACATGACAGTGAAAAAAAACATTAAAGGATAATGGTTGGATCTATATTAGAAATTAGAGGATGGAAAATCGAGTTTGTGTGAGTTTGTGGAATAGACTCTTGATGATAGTCACATACATTTATTAGTAATCAAGTCTAGGATGTTTTTGTAATGATATTTTTATAGTATGTACTTGGTAACTCCAAGAGTTGGAGTCTGTAATGTAAACCCGATGAGGCATGTGTACCCCCATGAAGTTTGCCGTAATTTGAAAACCACTTTGTAATTCCAGGATTTTGGTTAGTCGGAAACCACTTTGCAGTGTCAGTTTGTGGTAAGCAAGAAACCACGTGCGAGAGTGAAGTAGACAAGGATTCATGTAGGCATGGTTTAGGGTCAGTTGAAAAACCCTTGGCATGGTTGAGGGTGAGACGAGAAAACCCTCAGCCTGGTTGAGTCGGGTCTCTAGTGAGCCTTAGTGGTAGATTTATGGCCCATGGTGGTTGGAGTGCCTTAGTGGCAGATTTGAGGCTCTTGGTGGGTGAGTTGAGCCTTCATGGCTGTGTTGAGCCTTCATGGCTGGATTGATTGCCTTGGTGGTAGTGTTGAGCCTTGGTGGCTAAGAGCTCTTGTTGGCATGGTTGAGGGTAATCTAATAAAACTCGGAACATGGCTATGGGTAATCCGATAAAACCCATGATGATGATGTTGGAGGGGGTTTTACAGGTACAGGTACATGTATGGAGTTATAATGGTTGAAAGAACCATGTATGCAAAGGACATCCTACGATACTGGCAGTTGCAGCAGTTGGCACCCATGCATTTCGGTGGATGTTTGGTCCTTTATATGGACGTCGACATATCATTTTGTTATGTTTGACCACAACTAGACTTTGCAAATTAATATCGAGACAAGTAGCCATTAAGGGGTTGTGTTGGAAAAAGTAACTCCTACTTGTCTCAATTGTCATTCTTTCTATCTAGAGGAGTTTGTTCCTATTATGTTTCATAGATTGGTGTGTGGTTGAGAGATTCTCTCAACCAAGTAATTGTGTGTCCAAGATAGTTTCCCTATCTTGATACAACACTTCATTTGATTAACATAAAGATAAATTTCTTTATAGAAATTTAAAAACATTAAAAATTGGTGATTTCAATAGTTGCTTAGATGTGATATAAGCAGAAAGAAAAGAAAATAAAAGAGCCTCATAGCTGCTTCGGATATTCAATCATTTCAGACAAAATGAGTCCAGTGAATGGGTATGTACGAAGAAGACAAATTTCGAGCAAGTGTGTTGTCTTCTTCCAACACCTCGCAATGATATTCTATTCTGAAAGGAATCTCCATTGTCATCCACATCTACCATTAAACCTGAATATGAAGGAGGTTAATATAGAACCATAATGTTTCAAGATACTTAAGAATTCATTATTATTCTAATGATTGACATTAATGCATTTCCAAATATGTAGGTGTGATGCCTTATACTATAATTTTGGATCTTTGTTAAATCTAATACACGTCCTCCTCTTAACTCCACATTGGATTCCACATGCAAGTAGAGGTGTGTTCTATCATTAATGCATTCCATGTAGAACCCATGATTATAGTTTAGCAGAATTTTGATATTTTCTCCTTTTGCAAATTCTTATAAGCAGATCGGACAATCCGTAGGCACGGGCCATGGCTTTGAGTTGCCATTGTAAATGATAATGGGTAATGTTTTCATAGACAAGTATCAATGGAACCCATGGTTTTATCAAAACATATCAACATAAGTTACAAAATTTAAGGATAGTTTATTCAACTTTAACCATTAAGCTTCTTGTTGGGGATAAAACATGAGCACCGCTTTTCAAGGCTCATAAAGGTATCAACAACCTACACGTGTTATTGATAAGTTGCCATATCAATGGGTATCCTAGCTCAAATGCCATCCATAGGTTTAAACTCCTATGCCCACATCAAATTGGTACATGTATCACACATAAAATTGGTACGGTGTTATGATACATATTATTGGAATTCAATAGTGCAATTATAGCTACCATCACAGAGCTTGTATCATACCTTTGAAATTCGTCATTAGCAATCGGGGTAGGAAATGAATATTGACATTCCTTGATTGAAATTCCTATATCATTTGGTGGAACTTCGAGATTTATTATTGATACATTGTGCGGAGTGTGAAGGAAGCAAGGAAGAAAGTTTATTTTTCACCTCGGCATAATGTATCAATATTATGGATCCGACTAATGCCAGTATAGATCCATCTAAAGCACAGATCTAACATAAGCTGAGAGGGATCAATTTTCTTTTGTTGGAAACTTATTTGAGAGTGCAAAATACAATGTGTAATTTATTAATTTTTAAATTGCATTTTTGAATGTTATAAAGATTACATAACATGTGTATTGATCTATTTTAAATTAATTCATTTTAAAATATTTTATTCATAACTCACATTGGATGTTTTATCTCTGTAAAATTTTTATTATTTTTTTGAGGACGTGACATACTTACAGTTGTCCTTCATACTGGATTGTAGAATGAGCCTCTCGGCTCAATCACCCAACATTTCATCAAGCCACTGCTTCAAAGGACCAAAATCAAAAACTTTTTCTATGTTAGATAAATGTTTTTAGGATTAATCACATCATTAGGATTTGGTCAATAACCTTTTCTATGTTATCATCTTCGCCTTGCGCCATTCACACAATGTATCAATGTTAAGGATTTGACTAATATCACTCAACATTTCTTTAAGCCACTGCTTTAGAGGACGGAAATAAAAAACCCTTTCTATGTTAGATAAATGTTTTTGGGATTAATCACATCATTAGGATTTGGTCAATAACATTTTCAATGTTATCATCTTCACCTTGCACCATTCACATGATCTTCTTTGGTGATCTATCATCTTCTAACAAGATTCGAAAAATACATCTTGCAAGGATCAAATCATATTTATAATGTTTTAGAAACTTGGAGTGGAACAAGATTTAGTAGTAGGGGGCTTCCACTCAAAAAAATAATATGCATATCCTTTCAGATGCTAAACATAATTTTCGATTTGTGAATATTTTTTACCAAGAAACTTCTTTCTAGCAAGAGTTGTAAAATAGAGTCAAAACGAGTGAGAAATTGACACAATAAATTTTCTAGTGACATGTATGATTAGACTGTACCTGTCGATCCCAAGCTACTATAGATTCTACTTGAGGGAATTAGGTGGCAAAAATCACGTAATTGATAATGTTATATCCGCGCTTACAAATTCACAAATCAATTGCACCGTAAACACCACAATGATGAATTACAAGTTAACTGAAAATATAATTTTACCTTGTATACAGGAAAAGATCACATGTTCAGTAACGTTATATCACTTCCTTACAAATTCACAAATCAATTATAAACACCCGTAGTGGTGCTAAAGTTATTTAGAAAATAAATTATTTTTCTGAACGTGTTCGATCTTTCACATTTTAACCTACATTGATGCTTTATGTACATTGATTTAAACTATGCAATTCAGAACAAAGGTGTGCTGCAATCATTAGCATAATGAATACCCATGATGTAATAAAGACCTACAATTTCAAGTAATAGTACCTTTGGAAGGCAACTACATATTGTTAATTATATTTTAAAGTATATTAATTGCTAAATCATTGAGATTTGAACACACCAACCTTCAGTATGCTTAGCGATGCAAATGGATAATTACATTGAAATAAGAGAAGAATCTAGAATCATGGTACACATGTGTGTAAATAATTTAAATCTATAATATTAGTAGGATAGCAGCAGAAAATATTGTTTTCCGCAGGATGATCTACTCTAGTAGTCTTTTAATATGGCATTTTTAGCATTGAGGATTTGGTTCTTGGGTTTTTTAGTTTCGTTTTCTTTTATCATTTCATTTTTATTTTTTTCAACGTGATAGGGTAGCCTGAAGTTCAAAATATTCGAAACGCATTCAAATGGCACATAATTGGTATCCTTGTTGATTTTGTAATATCTAAAGTTAAAATATTTTGAGAGGTGTAGCATTTTAATATTTTTAGTGAAAAATACTTGCGATCAAAATAGTGGAGTCATTAGGAGAATTGGAAATGCAGTTTCTTTATAGTAATTGAAAATGAGTACATGCTCATACAAATACAATATCAAGAATATATTTAATAATTATTGTAATTAAAATATACTAATAATTTATAATAATTTATGATTTAATGAAAATTAGTGTTATATGGAGTGATTATTTTTCAAATTTTGTCACAATAAACTAAACATTTCTCTTGGAATTTGCTTAGATAAATAGTAAGACAAATTCTAATTTCACTCCCAATGCTTGAAGTACAATTCAAAAAATTTTAATAATAATAATAATAATTTGATTTTAAGATCATGATCAAGTTAAACATCAATTAGAGTATAATATCGATTGGTTTTAGTGCATTACTCTATACCTACAATTTGAACATGTAATTTTTTAGTAATTTTTAAAAGTGAAAACATTGGTTCTTCACCATTAAAATCACTCAAGTTATACTATTAATATAAATTTAAAGATTCACGACCAATAGCACCAAGAATTGATTTAGGAAAACCACTTTGTTTATAAGATAAAGGATCCATGCAACAAATTAACTACTAAAAGTAAATGCATTAAATTTTTGTGTGAATAAAATATTTCATTATTAGTTTTTCACAAAAATATTGGAATTCTTCATTAATTAATTTGATAACATGAGTTATGAATTACACATCATTCACTTAAGTGAAATGTAATCTAAACAAACGTATGCAGGTGCATAGTAGCATAGTCCTACCACTTTGTGTGGGATTTGTGTTTTGTCATTATTTAAGAATGGTTTGTTCCTGAAATTTTGCATTAGGGTGCACTTCCGTAGGCATTAGCCCCATCGATTTTGGGTTACATGTAATGCCATGGTTGCATGTGTTGGAAAGAGAGTGTGAGCATAGTATAAGGAAGAAATATGGAGGATGAGATTGTTGACATTGAATTTGGATGTTGAAAAGAGTGGAATATGGGTGGGAATCCAAAAAAATCATTTGGTCTGTAATCTCGAAAAGGTGCATCTAACGATAAAAACGAACCTGGCTTTTGGAAATGGAGTAAAACTTTTCACAATCATGTCCTCAGTGCTTCATTTTTCACACAATGATAGTTTGTGATCAAAAGTTGTATAAAGATGACTTTCATTTGATGGCAGTACTTTAAATGTCTTTAAGCCTTGGATTTCTGCCATCCACACAACAATCTCGATCATGAGAATCTACCCAAAGTGTTGTTGTTTAATATGAAATTGAAATCTAAAAATTGTGCTCCTCCTCAGACCTAAAATGGAAACAAAGAAAGTGTAAATGAATATTCACGATACTGATGTTCCTGCTCAATGTAAATTAAAATCTGGTGTTATATCTAGGCCTTAAAATGAAACAAAGAAAGGGAGTGTAGATAAATATTCACTAGGTATAATGTATCTCAACGAGGACTCTTCTTTATAGTCTTCTTTTCATATTTATGGTTATCAATACCTAATGTTAAAGAGTTATTCATAGTTCATCTTTAATAACCAAAGACTCTTCTCTTTAGAGTCTTCTTTTTATCATGTGGTAAGTTATATGAATTGTTGCATCATGTGGCATGGCAACAAATCTGGTTACATTTCTATTACTCAAAGGTCAGAAAGGAAGCTGTAATTACAAATACAACAGACAAATTAGCTAAGAAATATATAGCTGACAGTGTCAAGTTTCAACAATATAATAGGAAGATTATGGTGAATATTTATAATTATGGTGGTTATTAATTTGAGACTCAATCTACCCACACCAGATCAGAGATAATGGTTGTTTTCATTTCATCTCGCTTACTTTTGAAGAAAGCAGTTCAGCATTTTTACATACATAATATGTATGCCCCAAAAAATTACCTTAATATGTAATTCAGTAAATCACGCATAGGCCAAATAGCCTGTCCAGTTAGTTACACCTTTATGATAGCTTGGTAAGTCAGACTGAATCGTGTATGTCCCTCAAATTATGGAGCATTGTTTGATACATTGTGCGGATGGAACAAAAGGAGGAAATCATGCTTTATTAGTGTGGGAAGATGGCCAAATTACGCATATAAAATCACTAAAGGACTTGTGAAAACCAAAGTCACCGTATACTGAAAAGGTAGAATAGAGTTTACAGTCATTAAAATGGTTGGTGATTTGATTGGTTGCTTAGCTTGAGTATAAAGCGAAAGGAAGAAAGAGCTTCACAGCTGCTTGGGATCTTCAATCACCATTGCAGACAGAATGCGACCAGTGAATGAGTTATATATACGAAGAAGACAGATTTCCAAACCAAGTGATGTTTTCTTCTTCTGGCACCTCGCAATGATATTCTATTCTGAAAGGAATCTCCATTGTCATCCACATCAACCATTACACCTCCATATAAAGGAGGTTAATATGGAACTATAATGTTTCATATGTAAGAATTCATTATTATTCTAATGATTGACATTATTGCAATTCCAAAGCCATGATTAGAGTTTGGCAGAATTTTTATCTTTTCTCCTTCCGCAAATTCTTGTAAGCAGATTGGACAATCCCTAGGCACGGGCCACATGGCTGAGTTACCGTTGTAAATGATAATGGAGTAGCAGTGTTTTTTTCATAGCCACATGCTCAGGTGGAACTCTGTAGTTTTATTAAAACATATCAACATAAGTTACAAAAATTTAAAGATAGTTTATTCAACTTTAACCAATAAGCTTCTTGCTTGATATAAAACATAGGCACCAGTTTGCATCGGTTGCAAGGAGTATCAACAACCAACCTACGTAAATAGCATATTGATAAATTGGCATATCAATGGGTATCCTACCAGTTGCATGGTTGTAAAGGTATCAACAACCTACATGTGCTATTGATAGTTGGCATATCAATGGGTATCCCTGGGTGATACTAGCTCAAGTGCCATGTAGGTTAAACTCTAATACCTATAAATTGGTACATGTATCACACTTGTAAATTGGTACGATATTATGATACATGTTAGGTCAATAGTGCAATTATAAACATCAGAACTTGTAGCATACCTTTGGTCGTCATTATGTCTGGGGTAGGAAGCAGATATTTACATTCCTATATCACTTAGTGTTATTGATACATTGTAGAGTGTGAAAAGTGATGAAGAAAGCTTTTCATATGATGTATTAATGTTATGGCCACGACTTGTATCCTCAACTGTCAATTCGCTATTGTTTAAATATATACATATATGTATGATAATTTGGGGATTAATCACATTATTAAAATTTGGTCACCAATTTTTCTATATTATCATCTTGGTTTTGCTAATGCTTGATTTTTTTGGTGATCTACCATCTTCGATACAACTCCAAAATACATCTTGCGGCGATCAAATCATGTTATAATGTTTTAGAAACACAGGAGGGAGCAGGATTTAACGTAAGGAGCTTCCACACAAAAAAGAAAATGCATATCCTTTCAAATGTGAAAACGCCAGAAATTTACACGATCATGAATATTTTGACAGAACTTTCTAGAAAGGATTGTAAGGCAGGTCAGCCAGGTGAGAAATTGACACAATAAGTTGTTTGGTCACATGTATGGTTAGACATATACACAAAATATAAGCTTCTTATGCCTGGGGTCTACTTGAAATCCTAGCGGCGAAGCTCATGGGATTCCCGATGCTTGTATATGCCTTTGCTTACAAATTCACAAATCAATTACCATAAACACCATAATAGTGAATTGCTAAAGTTAAATGACAATAGAATTATTTTGCTAAGCCATGTTCGATCTTTCACATTTTAACCTACGTGGTTTTATGCAATGATTTAACCTAGGTGACTTCATGTTCAATTCGAGAATAAAAGTGTTAACTTGGAAATCATTAGCATAATGAATACCCATGGTAAATAGAACCTTGCAATTTCAAGTAATAATCACTTTGGAAAGCAACTACATATGGTTAATTATATTGCAAGTATATTAATTTGAAGTCATTGAGATTTGAACCCATAACCTTGACATGCTCGTTAAACAAATGGACAATTACATTGAAGGCAGAAAATCCTAGAATCATGGAAAGGTGTGTGAATAATTTAAATCTATAATATTAGTAGGATGGCAACAAAAATATTGTTTTGCCTTGAGGATGCTCCTACTATAATCATTTAATATGGCATTTTGCGTGAGGATTTGATTGTACTCGGAGTTGTTTAGTTTGGTTTTTCTTTTATCGTTTCATTTTTATTTTTCAACGTGATGAGGGAGCTTGAAGTTAGAAATATTCAAAGCCTTTATTCAATGGCACACAATTGGTATCCTGGGTGAAATGGTGATTCATTCAAGTTTTGTAATATCTCAAAGTTTAAGAATTTTTAGAGATGTAGCACATTTTAGTGTTACGATTAAAAACACTTGCAATCAAATTGTGAACCCAGCAGGACGTTGAAGAGAGCATCTTTTATTATATTATTAATTGAAGAAATAAGTACATGCTCATACAAAATATTGAAATTTTTTCTGCGGTGGTATGCCTAGTATACATTAAAGAAAAATAATTTAGACACAATAATGAACTAGGATAGATTCATGGAACAAATCACACCCACTAAGTTTTCATCCTGGGTATCATCTTGGAACTATTGTGCCAAATTCTCAAAAAAATACAATAAAATAGATAAACCTAAATAATCCGATTACATAGCTCCTATACTCTTTTATAAACTGGAGAATATATTCTCTAAACACTTTATTTTATTATTTCTAAAAAACAACTATAAAAAAAAATACGAAGTACAAATACCTTGCAAAATACCACACTAAATATCTTTTCGACTCATAGATACCTTGATGGAAATTGTTTTGCATGTGTGCCAACCAATTCAAAAAAATGAAGTGTTTAAAAGTGGAAATGTTAGAGCGTCTATGCTACAACGTATGCGAATATGGGATTATAGGCTTGTACCGATAATGGGGTATAATTTGTGCATTTGCGTTGATTGCATGAAATTAGCCGTTAGTCGATGTAGCGAATATCCTCGTCCAAAACACGGTCTTGACTTACAAAAATATTTGGCTCGCATCACATCCATTTTCTGTATGAGTCAAACAACAACGAGAAGCGGTGTGGGTGCGAGTGCGGAGGAAGCACCTCCACAGCGAGCTGGCATCTTCTCCCCATGAGAACGTAATGGATGGCTTGTCGAATTCAAACATCGGGATGGCGAATATCACAATATTTTCCTTTCCTTTAATAATTTATCTTCTACGCATCTAATTTGCCACTTTAAAAAATGTTTTTATTTACATTCCTTTGGTAAGAGGAGAGCGTCACGAATGCCAAATACAGTATTTTCTTGTTCAACCTGAAAATTATGGTTTATCCAGCGTAAAAGTTCGTGAATTCATGTGGGAGTGTAGAGGAAGCATAATGAAAGTTCTTTTAGTATTTTTATTGACACAATGGATTTTTAGTTTTTATTTTGATTTTTCATAAGTTTTTGTCCTGATTTTATGTAAACAAAGCTACCATACTTTGTACATAATTAAGTTTCTTTTACTGCATATTTGTTTAACCCTCCCAAATCTCCATACTTAATGGATTGGGAATCAATTGGCTACGGCATTATTGACCAAAATTGGTTTTTATTTTAAAAGTATTTGTTAGACAAAAATAAAATTCCTTCTCAAAAAAAATTATGTCACATCAAAGACTCACTCAACAATAAAAAGTGAAATTTCAAAAATTTAAAAATTATTTTTTGATTTGTAAAAATAAAAATATTCAACATTATTAAATTTTAATTGAACATTTATTGCGAATTTTAATTAAGTAACACGAACTCTACAAAATAATGAAAATCAACAAACTTTGACCTGAAGTCATTGGCCAAGCAAGGACTATTAACCATGATCGACATATCATAATTTTATTAAGATCAGTGATATAATTACCTGGTAAATATAATTATTACATGTTGGGGATTTATTAGAGTTGTGATAGAAAAAACCTCTTTATATTGTGGGTTCAAAATAATGTATTTAAGACTGTTAATGTTTTATATTTGAAATATATTAATTATTTAAGAACTCTATTAGCTATATCACTCTAACATTTCCATGATTAGAATGAATCCCTTAATGGACTAATTACCAAGTATGAGAAGTCAACCAAATTATTACTAAAATATAATTAAACAAGTTTACAAATACATCTTACTTAAATGAATTTTTATTTATTTTTTTCTATGGTATGGGAAATTTGTATGGGAAATTTGTATAAAAAATTAATCTAGATGAGAAACTGACCACCCCAACATAAACTCAATTGACATATATGTATTAAAGAAAAAAAGAAGGCACAAGATATGTAGTATAGTGGAAGATGCTCTAAGCTCATCATCTCGGAGGTGTACAACAATTTCAGCATATTAAATTGTCTAAAGGTTAGAGTAAGTTCGTCCTCGAACAATGATACCTTGATTTTCACTTGATTTTCTACAAACCACTTGACATAAACTCGAAAGTGTATGTGTGTAAACACACAAATATATACGATAACTATATACATTACAATAAAGAAAAAATACTACCGCTCATCCTAAGGTGTATGTAAGTTTTCAACTTTATATAAAATTGTGTTTCAAGAAAAACTATATTGATACTCATACAAGCAAATGCGTTGACAACACGATGTTGTAATAGTACTGTGAGTAAAGTCGACACAATTTATTTTCTTGTGTACATGAGTAAACTATCTAATTCCATGGAACACAACGATACATAATTCAGTACCTTTTATACCAAGTCAACTATCTATTCCATGGAAGGCACAACGATATATATTTCCCATATTGCCAAATTGTTTCCTTATACTACCTTATATTATATGTTCTGTATATATTTTCTAATTGCTCGTTATTTTTGCAAAGTAACTTCCATATGGATTTGCTTTGCATTATGAAGTGAATAATGCAAAAGGTTTGGAAGATCAGAGTTAATTCTTTTGACGTCTTTGGAGTTGGGATTTGATAGTTTGAAGCGAGCGGGATGTGATCTCTTTGGGTTGATTTTCCCAGATTTTCCTCAAAAAACAAAAAAAGAGCGGTTTATGCATAACAATTTTACATCATTAGCAAAATAATGTCAAAGAAAAAATAATGTATGTCAAAAACACTTGCAAAATTTATCCAAGAACTTAGTATTTTAAATACAAATTTTATGTGCAATTTTTCAATAGTCCTAATTGAACAGAATTTGGTTGGACATCATTTGATGCTGCCAGATTATTATGCAAAATTTTTAATCCCATCATTCGGATTCTTGAATTCATCGATTCATTGCTCTTGACTTTTAATTCTTGGTATAGGTGGAAAGTGGCTTGTTTGTTTTTTATCTACATCTTGTTTTTTTTGACTTTGTATACAAAGTGAATTTTCTTATGGTTATCGGGATGATTATTATTCAAATTAAAACTACGGGCAGCAATAGGTTATTCTTCCATTTCTAACCGGTTGGACATCCCTGTGTTATGTAGTAGAAGTTATATAATTACAAGTTAGAATATTTTGTTGGTCTTGAAGATAAAACTAGCTTTTCTAGTATGAAATCTTTCATTTTTTGGACTACATCTTTTAGTTATGTTTCCTCTTGTTGGAACTCAAAGTATTGTGAAGTTTTCTTTCAAATCACTTCCATTGGAGGGGATTTACCCCTACTTCTTCTAATTTGTACCATTTGTTTGGAAGATCGGCTAATGTGTTTGGGAACATATATGGTCGGACACATTCATCCTTTGTATCTAATTCTTCACCATTCAAACTCACATGTTGCAGTGTCTTTGAGATGAGGTCTTGCCCGGCCGAAGATTAGTATTTTTTTCTTGAGCGGACAAATTTTTCCCTCTTGATCGCACAAATAAAATGGAAGTTGCATTAAGTCAGAGTCGATCGGGAATGAGTGTGTATCCCACCATCTTGTTGCTTGACCGATGTAAGTTGTCTTTGGGCTCTACATTTGTCCTTGGTCTTTAATTAATTTTGTTCGTAATTTCACATGGTTAACAAGGGATGCTCTTTCATTAAAATGAACATGATGGCGGGAGCCAGAGGTGTTAGATCGGTCGGAAGTAAAGAAGGTGATTCTCGACAATTAATTTCTCGTATAATTGGAATGGCCTTGATAGAATATCAAGGTCAAATTTTGGATGTTGGAATAGCTTGTATAGAGCCAACACTCATTTCCTTCGATTCGTAATTTTTATTTTCCATTCATGCAATTAGGTATTTGAGTTATGACCTATTAAAGTAAAAATCCAATTAATATTTCACTGAAGCATTTGGATCCACATTATCATGCCCATCATGTAATACTTGGTACAATTTCCTAATTCCAAATTCTTCATCGTGTAGACTCTACAGGGTTGGCCTTCATGAGGTCCAAAGGAATGATAATTTTCTATTGTTTTATTTATTTGATTCAATTTATTTCTAGTGATATAAATACCTTCATTTCATCCCCATTGTTGACGAAAGCTAATGTTGGATGGCGAGGTGTCATCGACTAAGTCAACGACTTCAAATTTGACTCTCGTCGGGATACCCATTATCGAATTTTTGAACTTGTTGTAATGCTACGATTGGTTCAATGAACATTTGATCGTAGTTGAGATAGTTGATTTCATTCTGTGGGCTTAGTTTGTCCATGGTGATCATGTGTTCTTAACTTGAATATTTACTTGGGGATCCGGAAATATAAAAAACCTTGTTTAAACATAAAACCATTTATTACGAGAGGAGTCAACTTGTGGGTCATGAACATCTACGCTACCATGCGGAAGTTGTCTAACATTTCCCTCTTTCTCTATTTTCATTACAATTTTTCAACATATTCAATAGTTCAACAAGTCGAGAAACAAAGTGTTCTTCCTTTAGAAGCTTGAGAAATTCTTCCAAGATTAAGTCCTAAGATACTTGTCGGTTTCACTTTTTTTCATAAATAATTCAACTTCCAGGGACATTGTTTGAATTTGTTGTTGTGGGTCCAGATACTTTGTTGATTTCTTGATAGGTCGAATCAACTGATTAGTTTGGTCGCTTTTATCCCTTCTAGATCTTGATCTTGTAACTACGTGAAGGTTTTTAGAGTTTAGAATCTCATGCTTTGGAATGGTTTGTACTAAATTAACATATCTTTTATTCAAAAAAAAATCTATGATCTTTGGACAGACTTCTAGTGAGTGAATTTTGCCTAGACCACGTATTCTGAGAAGCGTACGGTAATTTTATATATTTTAAAGGATATTCGGTCATGATATAGTCTCCTTCTTTCAATATTCGCAGAAATTGCTCTCGGCACACTCGGTCACGGGGAGAGCGACCACCTTCCAATTCGGATGCCGGAAACTGACGTGGCAAGCCGCCTACCATTTTGTTTAGGATACAGTGGGCGCACACCATTTGTATGCAGTCAACCCATTGTGATGTTTTGAATCTGGAGAAATTGACGACTCGGACACGAATTGTATTAAGCCGGTTAATGAAAATCCCGCGTCACAATTTCTTACCATACCATTGCCAGAAATCGGACCGGGAAACTATAAAACGGATTTAATAAAAAATCCGCATCCACAAATTGATGACGTAATAAAAAATTTTGTACAACGGAATTTTGAAAAGGTTAATTTTCTACATTTTGAAATGCAGGCTCTACGGCGTGGTCGAGATTCGTTTTGTGTTTGTTGTTTTAAAAAAACTATGTACGCACGGTGAACATATATATATATGTTTGCACGCATATATCATATGAAATGAATGATGCAGAAAAGGAGGCCGTGGGCCATGCATAGTCAAATGTTTTGATTTTTTTGTTTTAGTTTAAATAGTTTTATTTTAATATTGTTTGTTTCATATACATTGTAAGCGTATGTGCATTTTTTTTAAACGTGTAAGTCTTTAATCTTACACGGCGGTGTAAAGGAAATATGTACAGGCGGTGCATAGTTCGACGATACGTAAAGTTTTTTTTGTTTTACCGACGTGATTAGCAAAATTTGAAATTGGCGGTGCTTTCATTTGGTGGTGAGTATTTTTCAGTGAAATTTTAGAAATTGTGAAGATTGTTTTGGTAATCATTTTGGAAAACGATTAATTTTGTCCTAGAGGTGATTTTGTAACAGTTTTTTGAAGTTTAATGAAATAGTGTTTTAAATTGAAAGCTACTGTCTCCATTGAAAAATTTTTTTTAATTTCCTACGTATTTGAAGGGAGAATTTTATTCTCATTGTTGTTCGGAATGTTAAATATTCCAACATGGTATCGAACTAAAAGATCAGGCTCTTTGAAGATCAAGAAAATTTGAAGGAAGGAGTTCTTTGTTGCGGTAGCTTCTCCGGCGGTGTGAAGACTGACCAAAGAATCCAAAAGGTATTTCTCTGCTCTGATTTTAAGGTCAGCACATTGCGAACGGTGAGTACATTTTATACACGGAGTCAAGTTTTTTTTTTTAATCATAGTTAAGAGTGCGAATGCATTTGGAGCCGTATTTGGTATAGATGTGATATCACATCTCCAATGTTTAATGGGAAAAATTATGACCTCTTGAAGTCAATAACTATGAGAGCTCTGTTGTCTCCCAAGACTTTACAGAGATTTTGTTGAGGATGGCTTTGAAACCGACAGAGCGAAGAAGAGTTTGAAGATTTAACTCGAGCTGAAAGAAGTTCTTTGAGAAGAGCAATAGGAAGAAAGACTCCAAAGACTCTCTTCTTGGTAGTATCAGACGTGCATGAGAGTGTGTTTCCAAGGATAGCGGCTGACAGAGATCTAGAGAAGCATGAGAATCCTCAAGACGACCTATCAAGGCATGGAAAAAGTGAAACTGACCAAAACTTGAGTTCTTTGAGGAGAGACTTTGAGGACTCTGCGGCCTTGAAAAGTCGGATACTATTGACTCATTCTTCACTCATGTGATTGGAATGGTCACACAAATAGATCTCATGGAGAGACTCTTGAAGAAGAGGATTGTGGAAAAACTCTTGAGGAGTCTACCCTCAAGATTTGATGTGATGTCACACTACAGGGAGACTAAGGGATCTCACAAAGTTCACGGTGGATGAGCTACATGCATCCTTTGATGACTCATGAGCGAGAGGTGGGTAGGAGTGAAACTCATCTGCGGAACATGCCTTTAAGACAGGATGTCTTTTGGAAGAGGAAGAGGGCAAAGGCGGAGAACAAAGGAGGCGAGAAGCCAAAACGGTGGAAGGAACGATCCAGCAAATGCTCAGGAAAAAGGCGACAATCCAAATACGACATCAAAACCAAAGGCAGCAACCAGTAAAATCAATGATGCTCAAAAATTGAGAGGTATGATAAGTCAATGTCCGATGTCACTGGCTAATAAAAATATGGTCATTATGCTAATGAATGTAGAAAACTGACATGATGTACAGGAAGTAAGAACTAGTGCAAATTTCACTAGAGAAAATAGAGTAGATAATTTATTTTGGCTGCATATGCTGAAGAGTAAGGTCATTTCTGGACTAGACTCAAGTTCAGTAAACATACTGGCAGAAAACTGGCAATGGTACTTATGTTGGAGGGG
Source organism: Pinus albicaulis (assembly GCA_034641835.2). Lineage (NCBI taxonomy): Eukaryota > Viridiplantae > Streptophyta > Pinopsida > Pinales > Pinaceae > Pinus > Pinus albicaulis. The sequence goes on from CM076583.1 coordinate 746,858,464, forward strand.
CTGAGTCAAAGTCACTAAGGAGCTAGTAAGTATCTGATCTGTGAAAGGAAATGTCATCTTCTAACAGAAAGGCAAAAATCACTGTGATGTCTATTGCTTCGTTTCCAGGAATAAGTGTAACCTCTAGTGTTGAAAATGCTGTATTGGTGTTGTGTGGTTACTGGGGTGAGCATTTTGTCTATCATAGTAAACCACCAGCAAATGTATTCTTGAAATGAGATGACAAGGAACAGTGATGTTCCTCTAAGTGAGGCAGATAAAATGAAGAAAGCTGTGTGATGGCAAAAGGCTATCTAAGCGAACCAAAGATGAAATTGGTTGGCAGCACTTGAGGATTTGGACATCTCAACTTTTGGAGGTCTTAATTTTGTTGAGCAGAAGGAATGGTAAGAGGTTTACCATTGATAAGAAGCAGAACTTGACCTTTGTGAAGGTTGCATTCTTGGGACTCTTCTGAGAAAGTTTTTCCCTTAGGGAAAAGCATGAGGCAAGGCACCCTTAGGGTGTCACTCGGATTTGTGTGGACCGATGCAAACTCTGTCGCTTGCAGCCACTACATGTTAACATTCATAGATGATTTTACAAGAAAAACTTGGGTTTACTTTTGAAAAACAAAAGTGAAGTGTTTGAAAAAGTGCAATTTCAAAGCACTTGTGGAAAACCGAAGTGGTACACTTTACATCAAGTTCTAGGTCGATAGAGGGTAGTATATCTCTAAAGATTTTCTACGTTTTTTGTAGAAAATGGTATTCAAGAAAGTAGTTTACAACTAGATATACTCCATAACCAAAATGAGCTGAAAAGAGAATAGAACCATAATGGACATGGTAGAGGAGTATGTTAAAAAAAGGCAAATCATTTTACCCTAATTATTATTGAGCTGAAAATTTTACAGCCATTGCTAGGCATACATTTAATTAGGTGCCCACAAAGCCGGTTATGAACAAAGTCATAGGAAGAGGCATGGAGTGGCACAAAGCAAGGTGTCACACATGTGAAAGTTTTGGATGTGTGGCTTGTACACATTCGGGATCGACTGGAAAAGTTGGAATGACGGGGGAAAATGTATTTCATTGGATACGGTAGGGAATCAAGGCCTACGGAGTTGCTGCAACCCATCCACCGAAGTTTGTTGAGCAGAGATGTTCGATTTATTGAGAGCTTGGGATGGAAGCATAGAAAACGATGGTAATTAAACAACATTTATCTCATGATGAATGATGATGAATTGGCTGGAAATACATCCCCAAATAATGAGCACCAACACAAGAGCGGCAAGAGACACCCTTGAGGAGAAATGAGAGTGCTTCTCCAAGCACACCACAAGGAGAAATTCAAAGTGCTTCTTCAAGCATTTGTACATCAGTGAAAAGTGAAGTTCGAAATTTAAATGACATTTATGCACAAGAAGCTGACAAATGAGAAAATTGTCAGATTCTTTGTTTGCTTTATATTGTCATGTTGAAGACCTATCCACTTTGAAGAAGCTATTAAGGAAAGAAATGGATAGAAGCTATGGATGAGGAGATTAATGCCATGAAAGAAACAGACATGGGATTTGGTTGAATTCCCAAAGGTAAAAGATGTCATTGGAGTTAAATGCAGGTCACACAAAGACCAAAGAGTAATGCGAGCAAAAATAGAAAGACACAAGGCAAGGCTTGTTGGCAAAAGTATAAACAAAGAAAACATAGGATAGATTATGAGAAACTTACTGCCAGTTGCTAGAATGGAAAGCAGTGAGCCGATCTTCATCCCTGCATGACACAAAACAAGTGGAAAGTTTACCAAATGGATGTGAAGTGGAAAGCGTTCCTAAATGGGTGTTGTGGAAGGAGTTTACATTGAACAACCTCTAGGCTATGAGAAGAAAGGCCAAGAGCACAAAGTGTACAAGTTGAAGAAAGCTCTTTATGGTGAAGCAACGCAGGCATGGTACGGTAGGATAGATTCACATCTGGAAAATGGTTGAAAAGTGTGAGGGAGAACCACCCTCTACATCGAAGAAAAGATGGAAAAATGTTGATTGTAGTTTATATGTTGATGATGTTATTTTCACGGGTAATGATGATTGTCTTATTGAAAATTTTAAAGCAGTCATGAAAGAAGAATTTAGTAGTGACATGGGTTTGTTAAGTAACTTCTTAGGAATAGAAGTGAAACAGATAGAAATAGGATTTTATCTCACAGACAAAATATATTAATGAGAAGTCTTTGGAGAAGATTTAATATACGGGAGAGCAAATCGGCGATCACTCCACGATGATCGGGATTAAAACTCGTGAGAGGGCAATGACGAAGAGGATTTTGATCCTAAGCAATATAAAACATAGTTGGCAGCCTCATGTATTTGTTGCAACTAGGCAGAGCATAATGCATCTTGTTAACAATTTTCAGATTTATGGAGAAGCCAAAAAGGATGCATTGGGGGCGAGGAAATTTTGAGGTATGTTAAAGATGAAAAGATTTGGTATTTTATACTACTTGAAGAGTCGATTTAGTTGGATATGAGTGATTGAAATTTGAAGTGTAGATGATCGGAAAAACACTTGGGTTATTTTTCACATAGGTTGAGGCAATTTTGCGCTGGGCTTTAAAAACAACCCATTGTAGCATTGTCTACGATGAATATGTGGCGGCCAATGGCTGTCAAGCAATTTGGATGAGGAGGGATGTTAAGAAGTTTGTGCACGGCGAGTAAAAGGAGCAGGTGATTTATTGTGACAATAGCTCAGCTATTGCATTATCAAGTGTGTTTCTGAGAAACGAAACACATTGACACAAGTTTCATTACATCAGAGAATTGATATGATAGTGAAATTGTTTTGGAACAACTACCCGAGAACTGGGGAGCGGTTGCGGTATTCGACTAAGCCATTGGTAAGTTTTGATTTTAGAAATGTCACAGGTATGACGTATTGTTGAAAGGTAAGGGGAGTGTTGAAGTACTCTCGGCACTCGGTCTGAGGAGCGACCACCTTCAGATTACAGTTTGCGAACGGTTGTGTAAACACTTTCATTTTATTTCATGAGGACACGAGTAGCAGCTTACCATTTTGCTTGTGCGATCAACTTCGTAGCAGTGTTTTTAAGATCGGAAAATTAGCGGCTCGGACTGAATTGTATTAAGCCGGATTTAATGAAAATCCGCGTCACAATTTCTTCGTACCATTTACCGAGCGGACCGAGGGAAACTTATAAACGGATTTAATAAAAATCACTCCTGATGATGACGTATGCAAAAACTTTTTTGGCACGCGGAATTTTATGAGTTTAATTTTCTGTTTTGAAATCCGGGCTCTACGGCGTAGTCAAGACCGTTTTAATGTTTGTTGTTTTAAAAAAAACTATGTACGCACGGTGAACATATATATATGTCTTTTGTATATCATATGAAATGAATGTTTTTGAAAAAGGGAGGCGTATTGTGCATAGTCAAATGTTTTGATTTTTTTGTTTAGTTTTAAAATAGTTTTATTTTAATATTGTTGTTTCATATACATTATGCATGGCTGACAATGCATTTTTTTAAGCATTGTAAGTCTTTAATCTTACACGTGTAAAGGAAATATATATATAGGTACATAGTTAGAAGCAATCGTAAGTTTTTTTTTTTACACTGACGGCGGTGTAACGGAATTTGAAATTCTGCAATAGGTGCTTTCATTTTAGTGAGACAATTATTTTCCGGAGTGAAATTTTAGGAAGTGTGAGGTGTTTTGGTATGTGTTTTGAAGCCGTTGAGATTTTTGTATTCCCTCGAAGGCGGTGATTTTATGACTTGAAGTTTTTGAAGTTTAATGAAATAGTGTTTACGATTGAAAGCTGTGTCTCCGTTGAAAGAATTTTTTTTTAATTTCCTCGTATTTGAAGAGGAGAATTTTATTCTCCATTGTTGTTAGAATGTTAAATATTCCAACATCCAACAAGTATAGTAGTAAAATCTCCAGTGTCCTTGGCATTAAGCCTTTGTCATTGTCGCCAACTCGTCTTGCCATAACCTCCTTGACTTTGTCCTATTCACCAGATAGGTGCTTCGATAATTGTGTCCCGATAGGCGAGCATGATATACAACATGATATTTAGGTTTGGTTTTCCATTCAATGGACATTCCTACATGGAATTTGCATTGTCTTCACATATTAACGCACCATTTCGGTTTTTGTATTTAGTAGGTTATATTGGCATTCCTTGGTAGTATGGTTAGACACGGTTTGGCCTATGTCTGTAGTAGACATCGGTTTTTATTCTTCACAAATATTAATGAAATATTATAAGAACTTATATGTATCTTTCCTTTATTGTCCTTAGATGTGGAAATTTTTCCACCATAGAGGTAGTTCTTTAAGACGATAATTGTAGTATATAGTGTAGTTGGTCTAATCTATATTCAATTTTATTTTCGGTTATGAGTGGATGGAATTGGTTCTACCGTCATCTTGTTCGATTATTTGGGCTAGTTTAGAGCTTCTTCACGTGTCTTAATTTCATGCATTCGTAGTGAACCATGAATTTTAAGATCGTCCAACCGAGATACCATTGAACTAACATATTTTGTCGATAATTAGCAAATACGACTTAATAATCCTTTGAATCATTTATCATATTTGTGCATGGGTCCATTCGGTCTTTATTTTATTTCTTTTAGCTTTTGTGTAACCAAATGTTTAACATATTTCCACTTTAAATAAGGTAAGGAAAGTAGTCTTGATTTCATCATTTATCTTATTTTATTTTATGTTAAATTCATAAACCATTTGTTCGTTTCATAATGTTGCGGGAAAACGCGGCATTTTTTTGTCTTCATCGTTAATGTTGCTTGCATCCCATAACTTTTCACAAACGAGCCAATGCCTCTTCGGATCTTCATCTCCCCTCATAAATGGTTATATTATTTAGTCCCCCTAATTGGTCGGTTGATGCAAGTCGGGTGAAGTTGCTGGGTTATTTTTGAATTTCGGCGTTGGAACTTGGTTCTCTACTTTCTTTCTTACGATGATTTGATATAAGGATTAGTTGGTATGACACTCCTTGCCTATTAGTAATTCTATGAACAGAATTATTTTTGGTCACAACTCACCATCAATAAATAGATTCTGAACTTTGATTTTCTTCAACAAATATTTGTTGTTGTAGAGAGTACAATCACGAGGTTAAGTAGTTGGAGAAGTATTTGTTTCTAGTTCATTGTATTATTCACTTGGTTGAATAAAATTTTCATTTCCTTGAAGATTTCTTTGTTAGCCATTGGTATACTACAAAATGAAAGTGTTTCAGAATAATTCTATCGGCGAAGAAATTCTCTTAAACTAGGACTTGACGAGCTCTCCTTGGTGAAACTTCTTATTGTTGGACCTGGTGTCTATTTCCATGGTATCTGCGGTCCTCTTGGAGTTATCGGTATACCTTCATTCTGCGCGTCGGGGAGGGCAGTGCTACGACTCTCAACTCTTCGAGGAGTCTCTGTGGATCTTCACTCTCACCTCTTGATTCATCATTATTTATTCTAAGTATTCTTTTCTGTCTAATTTGTTCGTTGACGTTGTACGAGATCCCTTGCTAATTTTAAATGTCATTCGACTACTTGTATTTCGGTCGCTATTTGGTTAGTTCTTTTCTTGTTGATTTTCTTATCATGTGACTTCTTATCTTCATTTTCATCGACACTAATGCTTCTCCAAATTTTTATTTGATTCTTTTACTTCCCTTTTGTCCTCACGATCCCATGCCCCCCCATGCGGCTGCGTAGTGTTGCTTCGTGAGGGAGTATTTGTGGCTTCATACTTGTTGCAAAAATAATCTCATAGGATTTTTTCTATATGTGCAGGCATCTGAAACATCTTCCGCCTTCACTTTATCCTTCTTCTAGTGGTCTTGAGTGGAGTGGCTAGCGGTGGGTGATATTCAACGATGTGGCATGTACTCTTTATCTAGAGAATTTATGTAGTAGAGATAGTATCGTGTAGAAGAATTTGTCATGTAGCTCACCATAGCATTTAGTTCTAAGATGTTCAGGATATTGATCCTCTAATGCTTGTTCTTGGTATTACTCTTCTGGGATGGTTAAGCCACTCATACAGAATTTGTTATTTAGTAATTTTATAGTTTCAACCATGGAACAGAACAGTTAGGTTTTGAGGTTTTTCATAATTAACATTGTCAGAAACCTTTCAATCATCTACAGTTCCTTCAATAAAATTTTCATGTGATTTTGTGAAGAAATTAACCTTGGCAAAATTGACAATTGATTCCTTTGTGTATAATTTTTCAAATATTTATTGATCTTGGATTCCCACCATAACTTTATCTCATCTAGGTAAACATCAATCGTTCATGTTATTGTAGCTTAACTTGATTTATTTCTACCAACAACGAAACCAATGTTGTAATCTCTTAATTAGTGTGCATTTTTGCAGTGGACGTGGCTTTAAATTAAACATCTAGAAAGTAAGCAAGAGAAGACACTATAATGGGAGATAACCAAGTCTTATATGTATTTGTATTATATCAGCAATGTTGTTGAAGTCACTACAGAAGACGGTATATAGAATGATAATGCAATTACATGAGTCTAGCTGGCGGATTAACCACATTGTCTAATCATCATTTATTATTTTGTTTGATGTATTGCAATTTTGTTTACATTGAGGCTAGTCGGTTGGTAGAACTATCACTCACGTATTCGGTAATTAGGTCGGCTTGACTAGCTTCCTTCAAAATATATACCCAAAACACTTGAAAATTTTATCCAAGAACATGGTATTTAAAATAGAAATTTGATAGAAATTCCTCAATATTTTTCATAAATCCATCGTTAATACCTTAACTTCTTCTGATGGGTACTTTTGTTTTCCAGAGGATTCTTGATCTATAATGGGTTGTGTAGAAGAGTATCTCAACAAATTTACCAACATAATGAAAATTGTAACCTCAAACAAGACCTCTAGCCCCAATACCTATTTTGTGCAAAAAACATGAAAAAACACCTTGAAAACGAAAATTGGTGAGGATGCTCAACTTTTTAGGGGGTAAAATTTCAACATTTTTTTTCGCATTGGAAATGATTTTTTAAAACATGATAAAGCATCATGAAAACAAAAAAGTGTTGATGTTGCATCAATGTTTTTTAATCAAAATTCTATTTTTTGTAAATGACATTAACAACTAATTTTTGTGCAATAAACATGAAAAAACACCACGAAGTGAAAATGTTTATGTTGAATCAATGCCTTTTTTTTATTATAATTCCAAATTTTTAACAATATTATTAAAAATAAAATGTCATGACTTGAAAAAAACAACAAAAAAGTTCCAAAAAAAAAAAAAAAAAAAAAAAGTACGATAGCACATTAAAGATAAAATGTCATGACTCCAAAAAACCTAAAAATTCCAACAATTTTCAACCATGGTGTTAAAGAGAAATATCATGACTACGAAAAACCTTTAAATTTTGACATTTTCAACAAAGATGTTAAAGATAAAATATCAAGGCTGCGAAAAAACTTAAAAAATTTTAACATGTAGATTTTCAGTTGACAATATGATGTTGAAGAAAACACACATGTGTGATTTTTTGAGGTGTCCGAAAATCACACATTATTCAGAAAACCTTAAAAAAATTTCGACATTTTAGTAGTGGAATTAAAACCAAATATCATGAATATAAAAAAAACTTAAATTTTCAATATATTTCAATCACGGCGTTATACACCAAATATCATGACTAAAAAAACCACCAAAAAATGAATACCTCAATCAAATAGTCATTATACCAAGAATATTTTTTTTAAATGTTAAAAGTATATCTCTTTTAAAATCTTAACCTAAGACAATTTGACACATTCATGATAGCTTAAAAAGTAACCATCGAAATCACACAAAGGTAGGCGAGAACTGAACCATTACAATGAAAACTTAAAAATCAACCACCCAATTAATACACATTTGGGGACTTGATTACATTGTAGTAGAAAACTTAAAAATGTTATCAATTTGACATGCATTGTAATGAAAACTTAAAAATCAACTATCAATTTGACATGTGATGAAATTGAGTTGCTAGTTGGGCATTAACACAACCATTGTAGCAAAAAAATAAGTAAAATAAATCAGTTGAAGATACATAACTAAATAAAAATAAAAATAAATAAAAATTAAGAAATTAAGAAATTAAAATAATTAAAATTAAAACATAAATAAAAATAAGTAAAAATTAAAGTAAAAAATTAAAAACAAACTAACAAAGAAAAATAAAAAATACAAAATAAATAAATTCAAATATAGAAAAAAAAAATATTTAATTAAAATAAAATACAAACATATATATATATATATATATATATATATAGAATAATAAAAAAAAACAAAATTAAACAAATAAAGATTGAAAAACTAAAAAATATCTCCTTTATTAAATAAAATGTAAAAAATAAATAAATAAATAAACATTAAAAAAAAAAACATAATCTACTGAAACCAATTAACAAAAAATAGAAAAAAGAAAATTAACTAATACATATTAAATAATTAATATATATATATATATATATATATATATATATATATATATATATATATATATATATATATATATATATATATAACAAAATAATAAAAATTATTATAATAATTTATTTATAATAATTTTATTTTTTGTTACTATACTATATATATATATATATAACATATTACATTTTTGTGACTGATGCAGAAACCTAAGAGATGTTGGACCATATACGATGGCAAACACTGAGATCGGTCTATAATATGACCTCGATCACAGTTACTATGTGAAAATGGTTGTTTAAGTGTGGGTTTTCCAAGGTATGAGGCACGTTTGGTGAACACGGTCATGGGCGGGGCTTGGTAAGAGAGAGCGCGGGGAACACTCATGCGTTGTTAGCGGTTCGGAAAACCTCGCATACATGTAATAATTATTTCCTATGTTTGTAACTGGAGACAGTTGTTGAGGCCGAGACGATTACAAACCGTGAGACCCTTCCTCGGGCAAACAAGGTTCTTAGCATCTGTGAGTTTTGATTTGGACATGGTGGTGCATTTCAGAACTACGTTATGGAGGAGTTTGAAGTAGATTACTCCTACTGACCATGCAGAGCCCTTGCGAGTTTTGGATGAGCTTCCAGCTGCTTGAGACATACTTATGGGCTTTATCTGGTGAAGCCTAGAAACAAGACAAGTGGACCAATGATTTTGGACATGGAAGTTGCGGAGTCATCACAAGCTCGGCAAGGATTTGGGGATTCTTGCTCAGAAGCGTGGTGGATTTTTTTTGTTGAACCCACAGGAGGCCATTGCTTTGCCTTCCTTCTCCATTCCATCTCCATCGGTTCTCAAGTTGTGGGAGCAACAAGCACAAACAACCCTATCGGTATTAGGTGCGAGTCTCGGTGGATGCGGGGGTTATATACGATGCCTTAGATAGGTCATTTGGTCTTGAACATTTGGGCTTTAAACCTATAGATGGCAGAACATCCCGAATGATATTAGAACCCTCCTATTGGTTGCTTCGGGTTGTTTTGAGGTATCATGTAATCGGTACCCCCATGGGAATAATAAGGTGTCAGGCCTCGGAACTGACACTCAACGGAGGAGAGGGCCTCACCCATGATAAGAAATCTTATCTTGTTGTTAAGAATAATAACAGTACCAAAATTCGTAGACAACGTAAATTTTAGATACGGCGAGCATTGGCATGGATCAACTAGAGGACACTTCCTGGCAGTCCTAGTTGGACGGGTTCGGTGGGAACTACCTCGACCGAGGCTAAATATTTGGACAACAAAATTTGAAATATTTTGGATCAACTCTTTGTAGTACCCACTATGAATAAAGGGTGGTTCCCACTCATCTTTCCTCACCCGAGATGCTTCAGGTGGTACTTACAAAATACTACAACACATGGAGATGACCCTGTCCTACTTAAATGATGGACTCCTCTTTTCAACCATGATAAGGAAAATATGGGGATTTGGTACCATATGGTGTGTTTTCCTAGACTTCTGTTACAATTTTGGACAAGAGGCGCTTACGTTATATTGGAAGGTCTGGGTATCTATCTGGACACGCGGTCTTATTTGGAGACTAGGGAATATATTTATAGCAGGATGCCGGGCATGGATTCGTGAAGGATTGGTTGAGAGTTACGGTCTTCAATTCGGGGATATCACGAGGTGGTGAATCTGCAGACTGGTCACCTTTAGATGTCATCATTAGAATGAAGTTGCCAGGCACTTATATAAGAATTCCCATTGATCGATGCATCCAATTAAGAATAAACCAAGGTGTATTGGTGCATGCGGGGCTAAACTCATGATTTCGGCGAACCAACCTCATCACGGGGTGCCCTTGACGAGCTCTTGGATCTTGCCTTCTGCACAGAGGAGCACCTCTCAAGCCATCGAATTCAGCATCTACCGCGGCTCATCCTCATGATCATAATCCAGGACCGATTCCGGAGTACCCTTGTCTCTACTCTTATCCTTTGCTTGATTTTAATTGAGCTGTATCACGTGTATTATCTCTTACCTACTTCAAGATTATGTTATTTAAATTTAATCTCGATGCAATTGTTTTCCTTGTTGCACAGCGCCCCCTCCTTCCTTATACGTCCGATCTCCACACCTTGTAGAGGAGAGATAATACACCTCATCCATGTCGAGTATTTGGGCATCGGCTCTTGTCATCGATATAACCTTAGATCCCTCGAAGTAAAAGGGCCTCATCCATCCCCACCTTTGGTCTAAGCGATGGTCCAATTGGTAATCATTCTAAAACTTCTAGGGAGGTGAACCTTCCTCACTCTCAAAATCAATCCTTCATGCTAGATTCGGTGGCTTGAGGGGAAAAAAATCATCTATTGATAGGGTTCTTGGAAGTGGACACTTACGACATGGGTGACCCATGATTTTCCTCTCCAACACGTGCAAAAGGGATAACTAGCTCGGCAAAAAAATGACTCTAATGAGATTGTTGGTGTTAGATAAAGTGGATGCTTAATTTTCTTCAAGAAAAATTGGGGGATCAGAACCTTATTCACAAAGAGTGTTATCCTCCTTACTCCCGGTGGGCATTCGGTTGGATGTACGTGAGGGCGATGGGAGGGTTGTGCCGTAGGGTTGATAGTGGTACATCGAAGTGGAATGCATGTGGGAGAGGAAGGGGTACTTGGTGCTCACATTTCATCATCACAGGCTAGAAAGCGCCCATTCGTGTTATGACAAATGTTTATGGACCTTGTCCACAATCGAGGTTGTTTACTGGAAAAGCTGATGTCATCGGGGGTTTATGAAGAGGATATTTTCATTATTGGTGGAGATTTAATTTTCCATTGGCATGTGACATGGGGACCTAGTGCACTTTCGGCCTCTCTCGAGATTATTTTTAACATATGGTTGATGAAGAGTTTGATGTCTTTGGACTTAATAAACCCAAAAAATCCTTGTAGTGAAAAATAAGGGCGGGGAGGTTTCCTACGTACCCAGGCTAGAATATTTTCTCATGGTCAAACTGGCCAGACGATATCGAAAAGACTGAACAATGGGTGGGTTCGGGTGGCATATCTTAGTACTCCCATCTACTTTGAAATTCTCGGGAGAATAACGACCTCACTCTCCTTTAAGTTTGCAATTCACTTGGTACAAGAACCTTGCCTTCCATCTCTAGTCGGAATCCGAACCGACGATCAAATACTGAGCTGCGAGTTGGCTTTTGTGTCTTTTCTAATAACTTGTCCGGATCAAAACCAGAACAATAAAATGGGCTAGAGAGAAAGCATTGAAGAAGATTTAGATAGAGGTGGAAAGGTTAGCAGAGCTAATTGTTTAGGGTTTCAATCCTCTTTGAGACCAATAACCATCTAATCATACAGGAATTTGAAAATCCAAATTGTTAGGCATCGAAGTAAACTTGGAGACTCAAAAACTAGGGCCATTTGGCTTAGGAAGCTAGAGATGACAACATAAAGTTCTTCCCGACAATTTGCGAAAAGGGTAGGAATAGTATCAACACTATTTGGGGTGAAGGATTAGGTAAGGCGGGGTGGCCAAAAATCATACCAACTCGCATGACCTTGGGTATAAGACACCTCTCTCATATCTGAGAGAACCTTATAGGATGGCCATTATATCAAAAGTGCTACATATTGCTAGGACTATGTAGAGGTATGTGTGGAGGGAGGATGACCAATTGATAACCTAAATTCAGCTATTACCATTGGGGAAGTTAAAGCGGTACTAAATGGTCCAAGGATAAGAGCCACGGCCCCGAATGGTTTCCCTATGAATTCTATCTCACCTTATTTGAGGACATTTAGGAGGGACCTCATCGGGTCATCGAGGAGCGTAGAACTGCGGCCAAATGTATGATGGATTCAATGCCACCTTCATCACCTCATCCCTAAAATCCAACAAACCCCTTGACTTTCAGTGACTACGAAGACCTCCTTATGAAACTATGTCTACAAGATCATAGCCAAAATTATCGCCAACCATGTCAGGCCCCATATTATCCCACGACATATATCCCGAAAGAGTACTTTTCCTCATCAAGAGCAAATTCACTGACCATTGGCACTTCTCAGAAGCCACACTTGCTCAATGACTCAAAGTATTAAAAGCACCATTCTTAATATTGACCTTGCCGAGGATTTGACTATGCACATTCGGACCTTCATTCAACTCATGCTCATCCCATCTTGGTTCCCTCACTCCATTAAATGGAGTGATGGGATGCATCACAAAAATGCATCTTTCACCATTCTCATCAATGGATCGACATGCGAATTTTCATGCGAGGTAGAGGAGCTTCATCAAGGATGCCCACGGCATTGTCCGTTACTATTCATATTGATCATGGAATAGTTGACCAATATTTTGGCATATGATAAAGAGCGGAAGGGTCAGTAAAGATGCTCAAATGATCTTATGACAGCCAAATTATTGTTGTAGATGATGTGCTTATTTTTCTTGATGGTTCTATCGAGATACCAATAGCTTCAAGAGGATAATGTATGTCTCTTATGGGCTACGTATGGTACCCAATCACCTCGAATCTATAATGATGGTGAATGTCCATTGGGAAGTATACATGCTCTTATTTAATTTGAGTTTGGACGCATGGAATTGAGGATGGCATCAAATACACGAGTTCAGTCTCAAACCAAATAATTCTGAATAACCATGCTGAGTACCTCATTGGTGAGAGGAGGGTAAACATCTAATGACCAGAGATAGCTCTCTAGGTGGTGGTCGTTCTTATCAAAATCCAGTGCAGGAGGAAATACTTGTTTACTTGATGACGCAGCATATCCCCAAGGTGTAGATGTTAGAATCGACCAAATACGCGAAGGTTCCTTTGGAGAGGGAAAGCGGGAGGAAAAATTTTCTTGAGGTTGGTTGGGATAGGATTGCAAATCCAAAACAACTGGGGTGGTTTATGACAAAGAATTAAATCTATTTTCCACAACTTTGTTTGCTAAGATGGGGGTGTGACCTCTTAATTGCAAATGGCACTTTGGCAGAGGTCACTTATTACAAATACATTTCCCCAGTGACCACCGTTGAAAGGATTAGAGGAGACCATCGGGCTTGAAGCTTGGGTCCTCGGTGTCCTGGTGTTCATTGCAAATCCTTATCTATCGTCAAGGGACTTAATTGGGCATTAGTTGGGCGCTCGAGGTTCGGATTGGCATGGATGTTTGGTCGGAGTTGTGGACGGGGAGCACCATCTACCATAGCTATGGGAACAATACCTTATGGATTCGGGGGATTCACACTCTACCTCAAATTTGGTCCAGAAATGACCACCACCTAGCTCTCTCGGGCTTCAAAATCTTCTCAAAAGTTAGACGTATGTATATTTAGCAAGCTGGTGGCAAAGGAATATCTCGGAAACACTTTGAGCTTCAAATATTGAATTAAACGGGCAAATGATTGGTGACCCCATGGGATTTATACCCTCGGGATCTATACCCCAAAAGAGGGTATGTGTCACTTGTTACGGTGCTTGAACCTCGGAATGGTCGATGGTGGTGGAGGCATCTGCGGAATATTAATGCACCCCCAAAGTCTCGATTATTCATGTGGTGTATACTTATTAATTGTGCTAAACGGATGAAAATATTACCATACGCTCTATTCATGGTCCTTCTAGATGCCATTTGTTCAGAGCGTCAATAGGACATTGATCATATGTTCCTTTTCATGTCCATCCACACAGAAAGTTTGGAAACTTTCACTTAAACTCTGGGCATTGCCTTGATTGGAATGGCATCTGTGCGGGAGTGGCGAGGTGGTGGCATTCAGCGAGAAAACATGAAAGACAAGAAATCTCCCTCTATTGGTATCATAGGTTATCTAGTTGGCTCATAACCATTCTATATTTCAATACACATCAATTGTTTGGCTCCACATTTGCAACTCCATTCTGACTACATTCCTCACACTCCCCGCGGATAGACCGGCCACACATTGCGAGTGCTTTCCTCCTAAAACTACGATAAATCGTACCCTTGGGCATATTTTATGGGGCTAATAGAATTTATAGCTATGATGGGGGATACACTCTTGTTTAGATCTCACCATTATAATATCCGAAATGGACCTTGCTTTGAGTGCGAACAAGTACTTTGAACTCAGGTCTTTGACTCATACTTACATTCTCCCTTCGAAGTTGCAACAAAGATTCATATATTTGGGGACTCTAATATTGTTATTAATGAGTTCAACAGTAGGCCCGATGTCACGTGCACACACTCGGAAGTTGATGGCTAAAGTTATGGCTATCGAATCACATTTTGACTCATTATTAGCGCTCACTGTTACGGGGAATGAACGATGTGGCTCACTACCAACATTCAAAGGAAGCCACACGGTTAACTTGGGGCCAATGGTTAATAAATGAACGAGAGGATGGACGGGGAGGTGTGCCAATACTTCCGGCCTTTCATCAGGATCTAGATGGTTTTGAGGCAATACGATCGGTATGAAGATCTAGGGCCGTTTTTGTTGCCATAAATTTTTATATTTTATGCTATGTAGATATTTATTAGAAACATGCATATTGTTAAAGCTGACTTGTTTCTTTTCTTTTAATGAACTTACTGTATTTGGAATTATGATCAAAGTTTTTGCATAGTGTCTATACTCTTGATACAACAATGTAATTTTCCTTTTATGAATGAAAATTACGATTTTTCCTTGGAATATATATATATATATATATATATATATAAAAGTGAGGTGACCTATCGATTATGGGAATCAACATCACAATAGATCAGGAAAAAGGAGTCGATGGTAAGGCATTTGGGCAGTGACTCACTGCTTTGGCCACCATGTCAATGGCCCTGTGCCCACAATGAGATAGCACATCAATGCCCTTCACAGCTCGGTGAAAAGGTTAGAGTGGGACGATTGGAGTGGGGCGCCTTTGGCCTCGGCTAAGCGACAATCCCACCTAGTTTTTTCTTCAATAATATTTTTACTATATATATAATTCCTTTTTTATTTTTTGTTAGTTTTATAGCTTATTCAATTTTTATTACTACTATTTTTTAAATTTTATATTATTTTAAATATATTTTTGAAAATTTTTATGTAATGCATTTTTTAAATTTTTTCGGTTTTTAATTATGTTTTATTTTTTATTAATTTTTTTCTAATTTGTTTTAGATTTTGTTTCTTTATTTCATTTTTCATTTTCATTTTATTTATAATTTTTAATAATGTTTTAATTTTTAATTTTTCAATTTTGGAAATATTTTGTTTAAAAATGTTTAGTTTTTTCTATGTAAAATTTTATTAATAATTTGTTAAAATACAAGGCAAAGCTCTTATGGGCGCATCTTGAATTTGAGACAAACATACTAAGAAAGGAAAGGACCAATGAGATCACGGTGGATCTAATACATTCCTTCACTGCTTTTTTCTTCAAACATCAATCCAACTTGCTGAGGTGTTGGAAGAGGTTTTAGTGTTAACTATTATGGCTATAATCTCTCTGCCAAAGGTTGGCTTAAGAGATTTGGTTGGAGCTGGCTTTTAACTTCTTGTCCTCATACGGAATTTCCGGACTCATGAGGACACTCTTGTCTTGGTGATATAAGGATAATTCCATGATGCTGTGGCTCTACCTGCGGAGGGAGCGGAATATAACTAGGCTTCGGGGTTTTACGGAGGATCTGGAAGAACAACGACTTGCTCAGCTCGGAGCACTGAGAATGCTTAACTTCTTATAGGGAACATGTCTCGGGGAGATGCGGGAGAGTCGGAGAGGTAGTAAAGGCTTGTGGATCTATTTTTATGGAAAGGATTTTCTTGGGTTGACTAATTGTTCATTTAGGGGCTACAAAGCTAGAATGTCTCGAGGAGTAGGTCTTTTTCTATAGATTGAGAAGCTTCTAGCCTTTCGGGGGTTCATCTCTTCTAAGGCCTCGAGGATGGAGAAGAAGGGTAGTTGTATTGAAGATGCCAACCCTAGCATGATCTGCATCAGGTTGTTTTCATATTTTAGTGGTTGCATGAGGGAGTCCTCACCAGCCATCTATGTAGGTTTTGTCTTGAAGTCCATCATTGAGATCCATTTCTACACAAATTCTTGCAAAAGTGTAGATGTATTTTTGGAATTGTTCTTTGTTAATCTTAGTGAATCATCTAAGGGTGTTTCATATCTGCCTCTGGTGGGCGAGGGTTGCGAGGAGAATATGCGGTTGTGACCCTAACCCAAATGGGAGTCTCCCATTCCCTCCATGTCTAGAGAGGTTAGATTCGAGAAACTTGGGTTCTAGAGAGGCCACGTATAAAGGCAGAGGTCCTGTTCGAAACCTTTAGCTATCTTACGAGTTATTGAAGAAAAAAATGAAAATAACCCTCTAAATAAGAGCTAGAGAAAGTAATGCATGGTCTAGGCAGTTCCAATCGATCCCTCTAGGCTAGGGGCGAGGGCTATAACCCATTAAACCTACAAATAATTGTGTTTTTTTGTGTATAAATAAGAGCATAATAGATACATCATTAGTTACCTTAATAGATGGAATATCCTTTGAAATTTCAATGATGAAGGACAAGATTTGAAGGGGCTTTAGGAGTAGATTTGGATTTCCCCTTGGCTGGCAATTAAAGGATTTCTTCTACATTAGTGCTCATCCCCAGAAGTTGGAACTTCGACTTGGCCTGAAGCATGGGAAGGTTTCCGCCTTGAGAAGGGGTTTGGCCTCATGCACAGCGAAGAGACCCATTGAAACCATGACTATAACATCATGCATGTGCCTAGAGCGTCGATAAAGTGGAGTCTACGGCCTTCGGCGACCATGCACGAGCTCCGCCAAACCGAAAAAGGTAAACCCATTTCTTGCAGATTTAAAGGCTTTATTTATGCAATTATGGAGCCATTATTCACTGGGAGATAATTTTGAATCTTTAATTAAACTGAGAGGGGAGGGGGGGTGAATCAATTTAATACATACATAAGCCTTTTAAAATTTTCACCAAACTTATTTAGAGCTTACTATGTGAACAGTCTTAAAATGTTGCAGCTAATATTAAATTAATGTGACACCATACTTATGTTGAGAGCAGCAAAAAATTAAGAAGATTGAAAGAATCACATCAACACATAAGAAACACACATAGAGACAACAGATGTAAGTGGAAACCCATAAAGGGAGAAAACCACATCTTATTATTGTTGTGATGCAAAGGCAAGCTCCAACTCCCTCTCACCACTGTTTTTCTGCAGGCACCAACCTACAGGAGGCTCCTACCTCAATTCTGCAAGCTACAACTTGCAAGGAAGCACCAGCTCCCTTCAATTTTCTGCAGGCACCAGCCTACAGGAGGCTCCAACCTCAGTCAGCTACAACTGACAGCTATCAAGCTACAACTTGATAGGGAAGCTCCAACTTCCTCAATTTATCAAACTGAATGTTTGCTGATTTACCTCAGATATCAGATCTGTTCTGTAGCTTCTCTTTCTTCTCTTATTTTCTTAATCTTCTCTACCTCACACTTCTATATTCTGCCTTCTCTAGATTTACTCTCGCTAGCCTATCTTATGCATATCTAGTTTATATTATATATAGAGTTCCTCACATGACTGTTTGTATTTCACAGAGAATTTGGAGTGAACAGTCCTGACTCTTTGGCTTCTGTCTTCTCATTCCTTTTTCCAACTCATTTTTAAAATTATAACAATATGTACAAATTTACAGTGGGATTTTTCTTTTTCTTTTGGACACTTGCCTTTGCATCACAAACAACAATTAAAATATTACATTTAATTACAATGAGAACTCTAGCTCACTCATTCAGCCTTTTGGATCTCTGTGCATTTGTCTTTTCTTTGACTGTGTTTTTCCCTTTTTCTCCTCTGTATGCTTTTCTGTTTATAGCCGTTGTGTAACTCCTGTATGTATGTAACTGCACTTTAACTCTAGGCAAATTCCAACGCTTTACACACAGCAAGTGTCTTGTTGATGTGGTGAGTTCCGCAAGCGGAACATACATACACCACAGTAATCGTTTTATATTAACAATCGCCTTCCATCTTAAGCCGAGGCTCATGGGTCCACAGACCACGCGGCATATTTCAATACAATCGCACCCGTTACATAAAACAACTCTTGGCGTTTTATAACACCTTTTTAATAACACGGTACTCACAATCTTTATCATGAACCATCAACAATAAAACCCTTTATAACCTTCTTAATAAACCCTGGAATTTATATTAATGAACAACTCTGAAAAATTTGGGCCCCACGGCTGTATAAACCTTCTGCTCTATTTTCCAAGTCAAGCGTTATAAACATTAGTATAAGGGGTTGATTCCATTTAATCAATAGACTATCATATATCTGGGCCCATTTTCCACGCTTTCCGATGCTATACACTACTTATCGACTTCTTTCGATTGTGATTGATCGCAATCGCAATTTCCATCTGAATGTACCAACATTCCAATATTCCGAAGCTCCGATTGAGATTACTCTGATGCGATGCGATTAATCGCAATCGCAAATTCCATTTGCATGTTCCGATGCCCCGCTTTAACTCTGATTGCGATTGGTCACTGTTCATTTAAATGTGTCGATGCGATTAGAACTGGAACTCAAACCTGTTAGATCATAATTTATAGACCCATCGAGTCCGAGCTTCAATCGCAATCGCAATCTTTTAACATAGTTCTCCGACGTTCTGCTTCTTTCCGATGTGATTGATGTATTGCTTCCGATTGTGATTGATCGCAATTGCAACTCTTAGTTGCATGTTCCGACACATATCAATTATGTTTTATAAACCCATCGGGTCCGAGTTTCATCGTAATCACAAATATTTGTTAACATGTTCCGCTGCTTTCTCCAATGCGATTGGGAAAGGGTCCCGCCATATAAAACTTTGTATTATGCACTCCATATAACTTAATAAATATGCTTTGGACCTTTGATTCTTTTAAATTCGGGCTCAATAATATGAAACTTATATATGTATTGTAGTTTGTATTCCCATCGGGTCCGGGCTTTCAATCACAATCGCAATTTTCTATTGTTTACACATTTCGCTGCACAGTTTTTCTCCGATGCGATTGGGAAAGGGTCCCACCTTATGATATTTTGATTCTTTGTGAAATATGTAATGCGCTGCATATATATGTAAGTTTTATGTTTCATCTTTGGAGTATCCTCCAGTGGGTTAAGATATTCTTGGAATTTATTTATATATATCCTTCCGCCTGGGTTACGGTTCCCGGAATTTATATTTAATGTTTCTACTAGCTGGGTAGTGATTCTCGGAATAACAGCTCTGCCTCTACCTCTACCTTCGCGGCTTCTGTCGCTATACCTCTACCTCTACTGCTGTGATAATGGCTCTGTCTCTGCCTCTGATAACGGCTCTTCTCTATTTTCGCTGCCTTTGCCTCTGCCTTAGCTGCTACTGCTGCTCGACCTCTGCCTCTGCCTTCGCTGTACATATTACCTGATGTTGTTCTTTTCCTATCTTTGCATCTTATGCCTTCTTTATCTGTTTCTGTCTTCGCTGCCTCCATTGCCATCAATGACAATATTTCCAATAGATAAAGAGGGTTTCCATCCAAAGGTTTCACAAATATGGAAAAAAACTTCGGTGCACAGTTGATTTTGGGGCTCAAGATCAGGGCATCTAGAGTGGAGGCTTGAGGTGGCTGTCGAGGAGCCACAAAGATTGATGCAAGAGCCATCAAGAGGGCATCACCTAGGGTTTTCATGTTATGCTCCATTCGTGATACTGTTATATATATATATATATATATATTACCGATATTTTTGTTTTTTAATAAATTTTGATTTTAATTAATTTATAATGTTTTAATTTTTTATATATTTATTTATTTATTCTGCTAAACTCTTTTTTTCCAAATTTTTGTTTTATATGTTTGTGATTTTTTTTTTTTTTTTAATGTTTTAAGCATTTTTTTATTTCTTATGTTTTTTTAATTAAATTTTATTTGAATCGTTATTCTTGGGAAAAAAAACTTTAGATATTATCATTTTTTGACATAAAATTCATAAAATTTGTTATTTCTTCAACTTTTTCTATTCATCTTTTTCCATGAAAAACTTTTACTTGACATGACAGTTTTAGCAAAAAGGTTATGAAATGTGTATTTTTTTAATTATATCTATATGCAAAATGTGTATTTTTTTGTCAAGTGAATAAAATTGTTATTTTTTAGTGACAATTATTCTATATGTATTGAAATATTAATTAATGATACAAAAATATTATAAAAAAAAAAATCCTAACTTCAAATACTAATTTTATTATTGTTTTTACTTAGCAAAAAAAATGAAAATTTTATTAAAAAAAAGCATTAGAAAGAAAAACTAAAAAGACAAACTTGAAAAAACACTTTAAAAATAAATATCTCAAGAATAAAAGAAGAAGAAGAAGAAGACAACTTGAAAATTGGTTAAATAACCAACATTTAAAAGCAAGTGTAATATGCATCGTTGGCTTATGCAAAAAGTAGAGAACCCTTATGGGTGAATGTGATCATATAACTTAGTTGTATTAAGTACATGATTTAAGCACCGCAACCTTGGTGGAGGGGGAATCAAATTGCTAATAATCTATGTACATGATAACATAGTTTTATGAAAAAGAGTTGGTAACCATTAAATAATTAAATTATCAGAAAAGCACTATGATTAATAAAATATATTAATGG